>LHCL01000042.1:61889-198303 GCA_001305275.1 Talaromyces verruculosus | reverse complement strand
TTTTTTTTTTTTTTTTTTTTTTTTTTGTCAAATGACACATCTCAGGAACAAAGGATATGGAGGACAAAGCCGAGCCAAGCCATTTGACGCATATGACATTTCGAAAGCAACTGGATACTTAAGTTAGTAGCAAAAGTAATAGAGAGCTAGTCTCTGGGCAGAGTGGTTGTACGTGAAACAATGCCCTAAGTTAGATATTTTATTGAGATTGTCTACCTCGGTTTTAAAGCATGTTTCGACATTTCGGAGTCCTGACTCACGTCTTGTGTTTGTTCCTTTGACAGGCACTCATACTACGTATACGTACGTACTACAATGTAATAATGTATGCATTTAACGGAGATGTTCGGACTGGAGTTCCTTAAAGGGCAAATGAAGGGGGAGAACATACGCCTTGCAATGTAGCATGTACAGAGCATGTAGAATGTGCTATGTAGCATCACGAAAAATAAAACAAAATAAAGGTGAGCCCTCAAAAATTAGGTCGTGGATCTAGACTTAATAGAAAAACTATTATGATAATATATTAGGTATATCGGCAGGCATGTAAGTCAAAAGCTATGGAATCAGTCCATTCGGAGTCGGGTATCTACCATCTACCATCTACCGGTAATGGAAGGAAATATTGTCCGTGCGGAATTTGATCTCAGATATTGTTACATGGTACGCACATACCTAGGTGCGTACGTAGTGGTTGAGACCAAATGCTGACAGACTGGATTTTGGTTCAAGATGCATCGTTAATCCTTGCGTTGAAGGGAGCCTATCTCGCCATGATGTATATGCATGCTATCCAATCGAGGCATCGAGTAACTATATTAAGATGATTTTCTCAAAGTCACAAGGTCTTTTGACATGAACCACAAAAAGTAACGAACAAAAAGACAACGAATCTAATTCGTTATTCCCCAATCCTAGTAACATACGTGCACGTACCCATTACATGGATCTTGAAGATGCGCTTTGTGATAGCTCACATTCCTGACCCAGTTCAACCAAATCCACCAGCCATTCATCGGTCATGGATAAGAGAACCTTACTTTTGTCATACTTTTCTTTGCTTTTTTCCCTAGGATTTCTCTTTTTTCGATTTCAGAATGATCTTCCCGATCTACCCGATCTACCTTATTGAGCAGATCATTTATGAAAGGATCAATAATCCGAGAAAAGAAAGAAAGGACGACGCATGCACCACATGTTTGTTATTAGCTTTTATTACCAGATGATACTACGGAGTACTCCGTACTTACGTATTCGTAAAACGAAATACGTACTCTGCTCGTAAGCATGAGGTGAAATCGACCCGAGAACCTGGTTTCGACTTGTAAATCCCATGATTAGAGTACATACATACATTGATTCAGATTGACTGCGGTAACGTGCATAGCATATGTATCTAGGCACTACGCAGTTAGTTAAGCCGAAAAGACTACGTCGTAAACTCGGCCTGGAAGAACAACATCGAGTCCAATATCCGGAAATGAGTCCTATATATCATGTCTCAGATCGATACGTCCAGACTACATCGCATACTGATGATAAGTACACAAGTCAAAAGCTATGTATGTCGTACAATAAATGAGGAGAGATGGGATGGGGGTTGCACCCCCAAAGTGTCTTACCCTTCATCAACAAGGATTGTGACGGAAGTACCGAGGTTGTTGGCTGCATTGATGAGAGATTGGCGAATATGTATGTACCTAGCGAGGGGGTTTGGTGTTATATGTATAATAAGTCCATATTATAGGTGAAAGCCGATGGATGATGTATCTCAGATGCGTCGCGCGTTGCATCACATCACATCGCATGGCATGGCATGGGATTGATCGTGCATTAGTTACCTTCAGCTACTTATAGGGTTCAAGTCAATCACGATCTACATGGGTAAATACCTCTAGACATGGTTTTTGGAGGTGGCATCGATTCGATTACGGTACGTTTGTGTACTAATTTCCCAAATAGGCAGGGAGAACTTTAGCCCTAATTTTGGCCCGATTCCGTTACACCCCTCCAACAAAGAAAAAGCATATTTGGACAATCTGATACGAAAACAACATCAATTAGAAGGAAGGAGCACTCTGGCTGAGCAATTGATAATAACTGCAGTCAAATTAAGCCTAGAAAATCTGATACTCAATATGTTCTCAAGCGAACCTTGAGTGACGGTTTATGGTAACCATATCTAGATATACGGTAGTCGAAAGGCATACTTCAACCGCATAATATGTCAATTATACCTCAGTCACCAGATAGATTTAGTAGGCACGCTATTGGCATTGGGTAGTACGTACATCCATTGTACGGATGTTGTACAGCCTCGTCTCAATCTAACAGCAAAGATCCAAAACGAGCCCATCAGCGACGAATGATTATTGGTTTGGTATAGATTAAAAAGATTTACATTCATTAAGCCATAACAAGAATAGTATACGTTATACAAGTACATACGTAACAGATCGACGATCCGATCTATAATACTTCCTATTATACATCCATCGCTTGGGTATTTGAGTATCTTGTCCGGAGAAAAGCTGGCACCTAATTTTCGAAGGGATATGCTTGCTGATGCTCACTACAGAAGCAAGGGCATAAAAGTATGTATGTACGTATATGGACGCCACGTAATGTACTCACGACGAATTATGTACGTTAGATCTGAGATCTTGCATCGCATGACATCAGAACTATCCACAGGTAATACGTTACCCAACCTTTGATAGGTTGGAATGTGCCAATGTAGCCTCAGATCGATCTCAATATCGATCTTGCGTGCATGATGTACGACCAGTTTGAAATCCTCGATTGTGGCGGTGCGTTGCATTGATGTGATACTACGTAGGCTACATGAATTCTAGAGTAAATGCCTAAGAATGCCCTTCGGGATGGGCGTTGGCATGCATACATAGTAACGGCGGTATGGAGGGGATAGATCTATATCGGCGTCTCCGTATGGTGCTGCTACAGAACAGTTACAGTATTCTCTTGCCTTCCATAATATGCTGCACTATCGAGATTTGAAGGATCAGTTAGCTACCGGATCGATCAGAAGAATCAAGCCACTACATACTCCAACGTCGAACTACGTAGGACATATGTGCCACTGCATGTAAAAAAAAAAAAAAAAAAAAAAAAAAAAAAAAAAAAAAAACCATTAAGCATGATGCAGGTCAACCAGGCTGATCCTTGGCGTGTTTGCCTCTAGAATCTAGACAATCTTCTAAAGATCTAGAGGTTTTGAAGATTTCAATAGTCGAAAGACTTGAAAGTCGAAACCTCGATGTACTGCGTAATTGTTGCGAATGGAGTATCAAAGGGATAAACACTAGTCTGCGAGCTTCCCAAGTTGGCCATACTATGATTCGCAATACGATGTTCGATCTCGATCTAGAAACTTCAAACGTGGTACGTCTCGTATCGTGGAAAATTGATTCCAATTCTATGCCGGATGCGGAAATAGTTTGTAATTACCAATCTGGACTGGGATGTGCGTATCGTCTCAGTCTGATATCCAATCATATAATGGAGTTCCATGGAAATTCTACGAGGTGTGGCTCCATACTGCACATGTCACTCAGACTGTCAACCAGGGTTAATCGATGATTTGTGATCTGCGTCAGAAAGTGATTCAAATTGAGCTAAGGGGAAACGATGACTCGATCAAGATGAGCTTATATTGGTACGCTACTAATATACGAACTAGTACCGATGACAGCCAGGCTGAGCCAGCCTGTCAATCCGATTGTATTATTGCCAGCCCCGCATACACTCAAAAGACCCCTACTCTGAACCTAAAGCGAGATTCGCCAACCACTGATGCTTCGTTCATTCGTTCCTCAACACGTCAGCGCTATTCTTGTGTCCACTGTGTCGGTGTCCATTCCAACATTATCACCAGAGGCTGTGACCTAAGCGAGGACCGCGAGGTGGATACTATTCACATCTATGGGTAATGTGTCATCCGCAGAACCACTTCCACAACATTTTCCGTCCGGAGTACGTTTCATGTTAGGTTAAGTCTGAACCATGTTTCGACTTTTTGGCAGCAAGTTCTTGGTTAAAGTTTCGCATCGAAGGTTCCTCATGATTCCCAATTCTCAGAGTACTCAGACTCACACTCCTGGAGGGGCATATCTTAGCGCTTTTTCTGCCCCTGGCCCCACCTCTGGGCGCCATATCCTCGGGACTCTGCCATAAATGGATGAGCTCCTCTCGTAGTCCATCGTGGCTGGCTTTCGATGAGGGTCAAAGAGGTCCCTTCCGAAGGTCCCTGTCTGGCATTTTTGTGACGTAGACGACGAGTGGATTCTACCATTTCGATAGACTGGCTGACATTCTGACAATCCATCAAGACCACATTAGTGGCCCAGCAAAGCACTCTAGCCGGCATGGCATGACACATTACCCAATTCTTGGGCTGCATGTGGCCGACCCTTTTTCGCGTTCCGCCGTGACAACCTATGTATGAAATCACACGGAGTGTTCGGTTCGGATGAAGCCCGGGCTTTTTGGTTCCGGGATATGCCTCGATGGAACATAGCTACAGAAATCCAACAAATCGTTAAAACTGAACCCCAAAGGCTTTGGGAAGGAGTAAGCAAAATAAGCGATCGTTCTGTCGCCGTAGCCCCGTCCGAACTCTATGCATCCCTATTCGACGTTCATTATTGTGTTTTTATGTACAATGTAGGTCAATAATGGGTGGAGACGCGATCGTCAGCATTTTGACAGAACAATACATACGGTACGTAGCATGTCCGCTATTCCGCTATGAACCTAGCGAGTAGCCAACGAAGGGACCGACCGGAACTTTGTTCAAAGTCAACTCAGCACTGTTATTTGTTTAGGCAGACAACTCGAGTAAGCAAAAGAAACTTGACCTGTCATGTCTCATCGGGCAGTCCGCCAGCTGCATGTCATCGACGATGAATATGTTGACGCATGAAGTCCTACAGAGAGCTTGTCTACGAGAAGTCAAAATGGATTAAAAACGTTGGTGGCTTATGTAAGAACCTCATCGAAAAGGAAGGAGCTCGAGAGGAGAGACATACTACATAGTACGTAGTTAAGGAAGGAGCGAACGGCGAACGCAGGTGCAGGTGGGCGGGCACCTGGCAGCCTCGCACCTTCCCTCCCACCAATTCCCATAATTCGCCCTTTTAGGAAGGTGGGCGCTTCCTTGGCTGACTAGTAGCTGCAACGCTGATTGGCTGGTTGTTTTTATTTTCTTTTTGAGATCGATCGGCCAAGATAGGATTCAGCAGCGTACATTGTACAGTAGCTCAAGCCCACATGCACGAACAGGTGTTCGCTACAGCTACAAGCCACTGTTACTGTAATATTGTTTAATATATGATAAATACTGAGAGAATAGGATGATTATAAGTTATTTGTATGAGTACTATTGCAATAACATAGTAGAATCGGGAGCTGTCCTAATTGCCTGGAAAATAATCAATAACCTTAATACTACGTAGTAGAGACTGTTCGTCCCCTGACTTATTTGAGATAATCTGACAGGCTGACAGGCCACTCTAGCTAATAATAGTGGTCGATAGTAAATACCGCGAAACACCAAAACAGTTAGTTAGCTCAAGTAGCAAATTAGGGTTGGCTTAATATATCCGATTATTACAGGCCAAAATACCATGGTAATTAATTGCTCCGTACCATACGTACTAGCTATACATACGCGCTAGTACTGGTACCAGCTATCAGGTGCGTGGATCTGCATTTGACAACTACGGACGGCGATCTTCTATTCGGCTTTGGACCTCGGCTCTACTACATATGCCACTCGACTTTGACAAAGTTTGAGTTTTTGATCAACTGACTAACTAGCCACATAGCTAATAACTAGTTAGTTATTCTTATAATGACGGATATTCGGCTGAGAATATATTCCGATGACAAATTTTATTTCATATGTAATTTGATCAGAGTGTAATTCCAAGGTCCAGATTCAATATCTTCATTATGACAGCCTGGCACAGAGAGTATACGATACTTCATGCTATCAAATTGATGGCCTGGGTTATTAATTTCCAGGTAGTCATAAGAATGGGTTCTGCTGGCACACTGCATGCTGCATAAGAACGTACATACATGTAAGTGTTCCACCGGTACGGCATCAGCCGCACCCAATCATCAACCGTCGCTATACTTCCCAAATTCAAACAATTTACCTCATATCGTACTTCCTGACTCCTGTGTGGTCTGTTGCTTCTTCGTATATAACAAACAAAGTTATGGATTGAATCCACCTGGCCCAGTTAGTCCTGGCACCTCTTTTTAAGGTACCGAAGAGTGCCAATACGAATGTACCAAAGACAGATTGGTGGTCCTATTCTCAGCACTTCTAGATACGTATGTGATAATTGTGCTGACAGCCTTCCTTGTGCTGACTCATGAGGCGATTGAGGTCAATCGCTTGGCATTAGTGGGATTTACATCCGATTCTATGGTTCGCACATGCTTGTATGCCTGTGTGTTGTAACACCATCTTTGTAACTACCATATTTGTATTAGATAATCTGGTGTGTGGGTGTCCTGACCCAAAAAATGTATGTATCAAAAAAGGCCTTCTCCCCGACAGAATTCAATGCCGGATGGAGAACCACGAAAAAAAGCAAGTTAAATCGGATCTAAGCATCCACGGTACGGACTTTACGGATTCCACGGAGTACAGCGCGGTGCACGCGGTGATGGACTGGAACTCTCTCATTATTGCTGTTCTACACCCATTTTAGGCTGCTTGCATGCTGTAGCAGCTCGATCCTGCTACAGCAGAGTAAGAAAGTATGGAGTACGGGGGGATCAGAATTGCAGTGCGCAGGATGCAGGATGTGTATGTACTATGCATGCAGGGTACAGTGCATGATTCAAGCAGAGTAAGCTGTATGTAGCACTACAGTGTCAAACCGCTTGAAACGGTTCATACAACTGCTTAGGTAGTTTAAGTATTGGACTAGTAATTAGAACTTGATGAATGGCTACGATCAGATCATCATACCCTAATTAATTAATTGAGTATGTATCGGAATACAGTCCCAGACTCGTCTCATCTCGACGTGTCAGGTCCCGTGGCTGCTCATAAGCTTTTACATGACAGATGGAGCCGCCAATCTCGCCTCGATTTGGTACCTAGGAGGTAGTACATACTGCATACAGTTGTACTCCGTAAACTATCTAGTAGTAACTAGTATCTGTGTACTACCTAGGTAAGACGGGATAGAATGCCCGACTCACATGCTGCAGATTAGGGCTCACTAACCCAAACGGGATGCGACATAGAATTACCGGAACGCCTCCCGAGGCGTTTTTTTGACAATAATATACAAACAATAAATGCCTCTCAGTACTCCATATGTTAGTAAACTGTGTAGTTAGTATGTGCGTAGTAATTGACACGATCGTCATTCCCATTCTGCTTCTAGGAAAGATGCCGAACAAATCCAGCCATGCCTGTTCGCGTTGTAGCTCCACCGGAGGTTCCGCTAGCCAAAGCCTTAACAAGTTGCAACACACCGGATTACTCCGTGGAGCTGCGTATTGGATTACCATCTAGATTCACGCACTAGTACGCTGGGTACAGGTGCGTAGTTCGCAGCAGCTGGCAATTAAGTTTACAGCTAATAAATGAATTAATTAATCGATCCGATCCGAGTCGAGTTGACCATTATTCGTTTTCGTCTGTCTCTCGTTCTTTGCGTTTCGATACTCTCTTCAATTTTCTAGTGTATGAAGTTATCAACATTGAACATGTATTTCTGAATACAACCTACTACGTACTAGTCACATCGAAATAGGTAGTGCTACGTGCACATGTACGTAGTTGGCTTGATCCACCCTGACGGTTCCACAATCCACTCCAAATCGTGGGTGCCAATCCCATGAATAGCACCTGTTGGCATGATCCATCCTCAGATCGATAGATTAACAATGGAAACCGGGTACAGTAGCAATCGTTGACAATGCAAGAGTACAATCCTCTTGTCAGTACGTATCTATGTAGTATTACATACTGCAGTATAACATCCCAGATTATCATCCAAACGTACATCTCCGCAGCACATTCCTGAGGACCGCCTTTCCGGTTCCAAGGAACAAGAAAAGAAGAAAAGAAAAAGCACCCAAAAAATCGAAAAAAAGAAACAGAGTTTGGGTCAACAGCCCCATAATGAATGCCCTATTAAGAAGCAATGGGACTTAGGGCCATTGCCTTGCATAACCTTGATTCAGCCCGTCATCCACCTTTCGCCAGCGTCCAGTGTCCACTTTTGGGCTCTCTGCTAGACTTCCTACTAGTTAAGTAAGTACGAAGATGTTTAATCTGTCAACTTTTCTCCGGCAAACCTCTGAGCCGAAAAATACAAAAAAAGAAAAAAGAAGATTACGAAATTTTACTTTTGGAATTTTACCAGGAGCTAAACTTAAAACTAATCATTTAGTCCTGACTTTTCTCCTCAAGTAGTCCGTAGTAATTCTGTAATTGGGCCACCAAAGTATCGGAATTTTGGACCCAGTTAACCAACCCAGCACCTCGTTCTATGGTTTTACAGGACAGAGGGGGACCGAACAGACAGGGGATCAAAGGCCCCATAAAAATCTTAGTTTTACGTATGGGGTTCGCTATTCGGTTTTAGCCAGTTAATTAGTGTTTTTCCCACTTCATGTATGCCACTATACACATACATACGTATATAGTACATACATGCTGTAAGTAAATACGAAACGATATACATGGGTTGTTAGATTGGAAAATTAAGTCTAACCAACTAGGTCACTACTTAGAAAAATAACTTACTAACTACTACTGTCACGATCTAAAATGGAGCAAGAGGTGAAAGCTAAATTCTTATTGCGTCGAGTTATTTAGTAGGCCCTGGTCCCTGGATCTCGTGTACAGCTTGGTTCCCTTCTTTTCTTTTCCTTTTTCCTTGTTTCGTTATATTGGGATTCTCATTCCTCGCTTTGCCTGCCTACTTCTAATAATCATATACCGGTCGTCATTGTGTCTAGTACGCTTCTTTACGGCAATTCGAATAAAGGACGCTTTCTTTCTTTTTCTCTTCTTTTAGATACATATTTGGATCGGCTTTATTATCTTATCTTTTATTTTTAATTTTTAACCTGTCTTATTATACTATTATTACCCACATCGCCTTGTCAGACGCAAAGCGTTTTGACAAATACTACCGACAAATAATCAACCCATCTATACGGCCGAGTTCGACTGACAATCTGGAATTGGAAAGACTTGAACTGGACCGGAAAGACTTGAGCTGGACCGGATCAACTGGAATTTGGCATGGGTCAACCGATATCTCGGAATTGATGCATTATTTTTGGAAGGAAAGAAAGACACAAACAGTTACAGAAACGATCTTACGAATTTAACGAAGTGCGGCTGAACGAATTTGACGGACTTTTACATACAACATACAATCGACTACAGCGGCGACCCTTGAATTGAAACAATAGTTAAACAGTGAAGGAAACCGGCAGAGGAGGAATACTACATATTCACCTAGAATTGGTGCAATCCGCATGTCTCAACCACCCGGACGAGGATCAGACAGAAATCATCGCAGAGATCACAACAACAATATGGCTGTTACCTACACCGGTGGTTATTCTACCCCTGGCAGCCAAACTCTCCCATCTTTTCGCGAAGTGCGTGTTTATTTGATGTTAGGTTTTTGATCGCCTATTTGCTGATTGAGTTTCTAGCTCCTCCCCGAACATCTCCATAATGAAATAGATCAAGCCGCATATTACTCCTCACAATCCCGCCCAACGGATCGCCATCGCACCCCAGATCCCACCAAATCAAGATCCTCACTCCCATACCCGCATTCATCGACAACATCCGGCGGTGGTCGCGGACCCAATCAGATATTACCACCGTTAAGAGACTTACAATCCTCAAACCGGCACCATGACCGTCCCATGACTCCATACGACGATGCGCCCAGTCGATCTGGATCAAGGGCAGGAAGAGGATTCCGAACGAGCACAGAAGAAGACCCTAGATACCGGTCGTCGTCTGGCGGTGGTGCTATGTACGGTAGTCAGAACGCATATGACCCGCGTTACGCCCAACAACCCTACCAAGGATCTTCATATCCGAGCAGCAACCATTCCAACCAGAGTAATGATTACGATTACCCGGCATCGTCACCCATGGGCGGACACAGTCATACGCTACCTGCTTCGTCGGGAAATTTTGGTGTGATGGGTGCTAGCGGCGACTCGCTCGACTCACGCGGAAAAAGGAGAAGAGGGAATCTACCAAAACCCGTGACCGATGTTTTGCGTGCCTGGTTTCATGAGCATTTGGATCATCCGTATCCGACAGAGGAGGATAAGCAGATTTTTATGTCGAGGACGGGCTTGTCTATAAGCCAGGTTTGTCTCCTTCCCACTTCGCCAGCTAATGAGGCTACGATATTGATACTGTCTATAGATCAGCAACTGGTTCATCAACGCCCGACGACGACAGTTACCCGCTCTCCGAAACCAGCTTCGAAATAGCGACGGCGAGCATATTCCACGAGGACATTCGCCGATGAGTGATGTTGAAGCATCAATGTCGCCGCCTCATTCGCACATGACGTCTCCAACACATTCGAGACTTCGATAAACGATCTCATCATCCATAAAAAGCCACCGACATGTCTTTCCATCCATCTAACCATCATCATTTGATTATTGATATCTATTTAATGCCTCTGTCCAGCTTGCATTGCGAAAACGGGCTGCAGGTCTTCCTTTCTCATCTTGTCTATCAGAATTTATCATGTTGTATCGAACTTTGATTTTTGAACGTCTTGTACATCTACATGCTGTGCTCTCTCTCTTCCAGGTTTGCGTGGATCCGGCGAATTGTGTTTTCTCGTTTCCTACTTTGTTTTCCCCAAGGTTGCCTGTTGAACATTCTGATCGATGATGATACCCTGTCTTTTTTCCTGTTTGTACTTGAGTTCGTCATTTAGTTTCTGCCCATGTGTAGTACAATATATCAGAATAACGCCTATACAACATACACCGACATCTTCAATTACAATTACAGTTTCAATGAATCGAGGACATAAGAGCCTACTCAAGTAATGATTGGTCCGATCTTCTTAAATTCCAGATATTTCAATAGATCAACTAGTTAACCATCTAGTGCTTAATGACTCAAGTCATTATAATATGTGGATCATAATACCGCTTAGTATCATGTCTTACTTACCCATGGATCCATACCTAAGTAGGTGCGTACATAGTAGTACGTGTGCATACAAAATGTACAATCATTAATCTCCGTTCTGTAGATTGTTGGAAGAAACCTTGGAACTCAATATTTCGTCTTTCTTTATTAAGGCCTTGATTCAGTCTAGTTACAGTTAGAACCAACATACGCAATATAAGACATGCTCCGCCCCGTATCGATCGTGTCGTTCATCGGGTCTAGTTCAAACTCAACTTGAGACGGGTTGAAGTTTAAAAGAAAGGTTGTTTTTAGCGAGATTTTGGGGAGAAAGTAAAATTGCCACATGGTGTGGATTCTGCGGAGACCGTCGGAGCATGCACGCTGCATACGTTAGGACTTAGAACTTAGTGTATGTTTTGTACTTGAGCTTTTGTACAGAGCACGGAGTACTCTGTACAAAGTGAATAGATCTTGATCTGATGGACTGATACGATGTGTGATCTGGTTATTTACAGAAATACAGTATCGAAAAACATAACTTGTAACGTAGTTCGGGGCCAGCTTGTACTCAATTTGTCAGGATGATTAGCGTTAGGGCTACGGTAACAATTTTAGCCCCCCCTTTCTGTCTAAATGGACAGGTCGGCGCCTTGACGGGGCAGTGTACGGTAAGAATAGGGGTTAGTTCAGGGGTATCCATGGCCTTAGCCCCATGGTACTATGATGGTAGTCACTCGCTAGGCTGAACATGGGCATTAGTATTTTGCTCTTTAAGGTTCTTGATAAAGTTGACATCCACGGTCCACACGCCGAATCTGTAAACTCGGTACGAAGATGGAGTTTGTGTTCAAGTGACTTATGGAAATGGTACACGTGAATGAAGTTGGTTATCAGCACGGATAATATGGATTTGCCAATAGATTACCTGTCACGTACGCTTCCCCCCAACCGCAGGGTTGGGGGGAAGCGAGACTTTGGCATCGGGGAGATCAAGAATCGGCCGAAATAGGAAGGTGGTTAGTCTATGAATCATTAGGGTATCGGAAACCCTTACCGATATCAGTTCAGTTGAGTCTTTATAAATTACAGTGGATCAACGGTTTAATATAATGTCATACGACAAATGACACTTGGATAACATGGCTTGCGAACCAAACGCCGGTTACAGATTTGTTTTATGATTGTCGGACCTTCTTTGACTTTGGCTCTCATCCGGGTTCAAAGCTAGGCAGCAAGTTCTGAATACGTATATCTACGTGCTAAGTGCTATTATTAGCTAGCATGCTACATTCGTATTATTTCATAACCATGTATGAATTGAAGCTTCATTTTCTAGCTCAAAGGAATCGGTGTACAAATACCGAAGCGCACAGCGTCACAATTAGTAGCGGGATTACGTAGGTAACGACTCCCAAGATTGGATTTGCGCAGACCTTTATTTCCGTGCATTAGCATACTTTATCAGCATACTTTACTCAGAGACATGCATGTGATTGTATCACACAGGCTTGACCTCCAAAAATGCGGGCCACAATTGGCATCCGAGGCGAAGACTTCGATAAGCCATTGCCGTTTCACAAGTATATACAGGGCTTTTGGCAGCACTTTGACTGTGCAACCGTCTGGGACTTACCTGGGATGAAGTTTGAGAGTATGTACCGTGACACAATTACCATATCAAAAGACTAGGTAGTCTGATTTCAATCGTTTCTGGAGTACACGACATGGATTGACTTTTGAGCGCTGTGTAACAGTGGCGTCTGTTCCAGAAGGCATTGGAAGGTATCAAGCCTCACTCTGATTCCATGTCACTTGTTACAATGGAACGAAATCAGTCAAGCATCTCGTATCACCCGTCAGTTGGACTTCTAGAACAATCTGTCATTGATCCACTCCCACAATAGTATCAAGAAAGGAAAAAGACAAGGCGAGTTCACATGTCACAGTAGTCAAGAATGTTGAAGACGGATCAATAGTCCCGTCGAGGCTGTCAGAAGATACACGATTAATCTCCAAGTAAACGGAGAGTATCAAAATAGGCTGTTGCAATACATAGTCATCTCTGAGTACCTAGCACAGAGTATAATCTTCAATGAAGAGCTTGTATGAATATTAATCGGATTCATCTGAGACTGTGCGATAACAAATGTACTGTCTCGTCGGTAATTACGAAGATGCGCTACGTACCTAGGTATTAACTATAGCGCTTTGCCATTGGCCATCTCCAAAACACGTTTTGTAGCGAGGGGATAGGAAAATGATCCTACAATGTGCTTCTAGGTCATGTTGAATATATTGTCGAATCGAGAGGTTAAGGGTATGATCATTGTCAAGTTATTCATGATCAAGCATATTTGATACTTGTACGCGAGGGAGAAGGGATTCTGGTATACAATCAGCGAGTCAGTTACAATCCAGGTAGAAAACCAATAAAAGTATACATGTAAATAATCATTTACTGTGTGTCTGCTAATCATAGGCTTTGCTTGAGTCGACCATCATTTCCAGGGGAAAACAGGAAGAAGAATCAAAAATCAAATATAATATCAATTAGTTGATTTTCTTTAAATGAATGTTCAAGCTCCCTAGTTCTTCATATGAAAGAAGATAAATAACGAAATCAATGAGTACTATGTATGTACTTAAGCAGTAATGCAATATGATCACCTGACACACGAAGCCCTATCCCATGATTTCCATCTACCTTCCTGGCAGACTGTGAAAAGCTTCGTCCCCTCAATGTAGGAATATCAATTGAGCTGTTATATGTTCAAACATGAATTGACATATACTTACGCAGCCTTGAAAATCAAAAAGGCAGCTTTGTAGTGGAATATCTACAATATAGATGAGTTATTGAATTTCTAACCTGGCTAGGTTTGCTGCTTCTGCAAGCCAAAAATCAGACATTAGGTGACGGTATAGGGTGGTAATACACAGACCTCTTCTATCTTGGCCGTGTTACTCATTTTATCTTCATAAGACACGCGTCCTTTTCGAATTCGTCTGGAGACTGATGCCATCCAAAGCATAGCTTGACTATCTAATACTTCTTCGATACCCCTCTTTACAACCAAGGTGGATCCAGATCTGGATAATAGTCTAGTCATTCACTGATGTTCTATTCCTATTACGTACCGTACATCTGATCAAGGACATACGGCCAAGCCTTGTACTAGCCTTGCAGAAGACTAAAGCGACGTCAGGTCTTAAGGACTTACATATCGAACCGTCGGTGTAGGTCGCTCGAATGCGGCTGGGAGCAGCGCTGGTTCAATTCACGATTTGCTACATATGTAGTCATACGACTATTAAAGATAGAGGTCTAGACCATACTTGGCATTATGAAGCCTATTTGATAAGAGGAAGACCAATAACATGTGGAACGAGCATATAGCGGGAAATAAACATACTGAGATTAAGCATCATCATATGGTCTAATCGCTAGTTTTATAATCAGTATCCAATACATTTTCACATGTCTGCATACAACTGTTAGCGGGGTATTAAAAACTCCAAGATAGATACGGCTGCACTCCGTAGTAGAAGCGGTACAGTATGGTCAGAGTCTAACGCAATGACTGTCCTTCCGCCATCGGTTCTTCTTGCCCGAGCCCGAAAATGTGTGTGCTATTCTCCCTTGAATCAGGAACTTTATCGGAAATGCAATCCTGACTTCAGCGATTCCTGATGGTGGAGGCAGATCACTCCGGACGCCTCCGAAAGAAGCATAAATTGACAAGACGTTGCTTTTTGTGTCGCCTGGCTGTAGTAGATCTGATTGGGCCCTCATATGCATGTATATCTTTCATGTCAATTGGAGATCAGTAGGAATATTTGGTAATTGGCTTCCCCGGGACAGATTTATTCCTTTTTAATGAATGATTGGTAGTAGTTAACAGATGTTGCTTGCATCTAGCCTCTATAGTATTCTCATACACGGCCAAGCACTGGCTAAGCTACATAACTCGTTCATATTGAAACTACTACGTGTTGATATTGTTGATGTATCCAAACATGTCCGAAGCCCGATGGTTCCAAATACACTAAAGAGAGGCAATTCGCACAGAAAATGAAGATCGAGTATACATTCATGCATCGGGCAGTGCTAAGCCACACTCACGTCAAAGCAAGCTCCACAAACTGCATGTACTTTCGGCATTCTAGCAGATACGATGCTGTGCGACATTGATAACCATGGAAAATGCACGACTATCGAGTTTGGCATGCAATGTGATGCCTTGGCATTATTTGTATTGGCACACGACCAGTGATTATCAAGTTCGTCGAATGCGACGATACACCTGCCTTGAAGGGAGGAGAGAAGATATAACTATAAAGATGGGCGCATTTCTGAGAAGGTCGCTTTAGTCCTTTCTCATCAACTGCAAACATTCTTGACTATCTAAGTGTTTTCTATCTTCAACACGTTACAGCAACCCACAGACTTCCTATGTTCATTCCTCAAGATTCTATGAACGCCATGGCTATTACCATTACCTTTGGTGCCAACGGACGCTACTATGTTGACAATGAATACGGCCGAGAACAGGGAACATCCAACATTCCCTTCATGCCTATTCCTGGCTCAAGGAAGCTTAGGCGAATGCTGACTGAAACAAATGAGTTGATCGTCTGCCCTGGTGTCTATGATGGCCTGTCAGCACGCATTGCAATGCAACTTGACTTCAGAGCCCTGTACATGGTGGGTCATTTCGAGCTACTTGATAGTACTTGAGTTAATCTTATATTTGTAGACTGGTGCAGGTACTACCGCGTCACGATTGGGAATGGCTGACCTCGGTCTCGCTCAACTCCATGATATGAAAACCAACGCAGAGATGATCGCTAACCTCGACCCTAACGGACCGCCGTTGATTGCTGATATGGATACTGGTTATGGAGGTATTTACCAAGTGCCTTTCTTTCTATATTTCTTCTCTTTATCTACCATCATCCATCAAAAGTATATATAATCCTTACTAATGAGAACTTCTGAACAAATAGGACCTCTCATGGTTGCAAAGTCCGTACAGCAATACATCCAAGCAGGCGTGGCCGGCTTCCACATTGAAGACCAAGTGCTCAGCAAGCGATGCGGACATCTAGCCGGAAAGAAGGTCGTTAGCAAAGAAGAATACCTAATGCGACTGCGTGCCGCTAAATATACTATTGATCGACTCCAGTCGGATATCGTTCTGATTGCTCGGACTGACGCACTCCAGCAACACGGATACGAGGAGTGTATCGACCGGCTCAAGGCAGCGCGTGATCTAGGTGCCGATGTCGGCCTGCTGGAAGGATTTACATCCAAGGAGCAAGCCCGTCAAGCCGTGCAAGATCTAGCCCCCTGGCCGCTGTTGTTGAATATGGTGGAGAATGGGGCTACCCCTATAATCACGACCAAGGAAGCCGAAGAAATGGGGTTCCGCATTATGATTTTCTCTTTTGCTTCGTTGGCGCCGGCTTATATGGGCATCAAATCTGCTTTGGAGAGACTCAAAACTGAAGGTGTGGTAGGCACACCCGAGGGTTTGAGTCCTAGAAAGCTGTTTGAGGTCTGTGGGTTGTCAGACTCGATGAAAATTGATGCTGATGCTGGGGGACTTGCATTCTCTAACGGAGTGTGACAGGGGTTGCATATATCTATTCTTTCATGTGTCCAAGGTCATTTCATTATCATTTTTTAGGGTTTTATTTACCTATAGTGGATACCCAAGGGTTCCTACGAAATTGTCAAGGTTGTTTTGTTTTTACATCTTTGCAAGTTATCACTCATGCCTAGTACTCTGTAATGCTATTCAGATTTATCGTAAGATAGTCGTATGCATTCAATTCTTCTGTAACTATTTGATATCCTGAACTGAACATAGTACCGACAACGGGCCTTAGACCTGTCACATTGCCAGTGATGTGCTATTTAATTATCATTCTCCACTAGCTCGATGCAAATCAAGGATAAATATTTTTATGCGCTATGCTGACAGTTGATCCGCACTGGGCCAGCAGGGATCTTTGCATGTAACCTTCTTGTGAAGAAAAGAAGAAGAAACGGCACGTCAAGTCCGGCTATCCACACATTTCACCACTTGGCATTCACCATTCAAGCATCTAACTAACATCGAGATTAGAGCTTAGATTAAAATCACATGTAATCAGGTAAACCTTATTTCTCAATAGTTGAGAGGTATGTTACACATAGCTACAAGGCAGGACAAAGGTGGCATCTCCGAGAGCAGATCGCTAGCACTGCCACTCCGAATTAAAGGATACATCGGAAGACTAGTTAACTAGGTACATCAATATTGAACAGCACACCTTTGGAGACCTGTCCATTAGTTCTTGGCACTCTAGTCTGTCTGTATTTCATGGTGTGGTCCGAACCAATGAACACCCCTGTTCGGTCCAAAGGCTCTACGCTCATGAAGACCTAGCGATGGAGGAAGAATCTCGAGCAACCTTTTTCCCAATTCGGATATTCAGAGACAACGTAACTTCAATAGGCAGTTGAATAATCTGCTCGTTATGTTGCATTGCAGATGCATATTCCATGATTGTTGAAGGCGCCCCTGTCCAGCCAAGGTGTGACTCAAATGGAAGTTGATATTCCCATGATCACTCGTAAGTAGTGATCATACAGATTCAGGATCATGATCCTGGCGTTTTGAGGGTGGACTATTGAACATTTTGAATATGCCAATGTGATAGAATGGTAAGAGCACATACGTAGCGTGGCTGCCAAAAATGCTCGGAGTATATATAATGCCAGATCTTGCCTTGATTGCTTGATAATGTTGTTTGAAAGCGCTCGTGTTCCCATCATTCTTGTTCTGCTACATACAATCATTGTTCGTTTCCCCAACTTGAGTCGCTCATTGAAACGATTGTTCCTCCCAGACCAAAAAGTACACTCGCATCAACATCAGCTGACAACCTCGCGCAACAATGCGTCCTTCACATAATTTCAACCTCACCATCCTCCTCCTCGGCTTGATCCTCACCTTGATACCCTCCACAACCGCCCTCCCAGTCCTAGCCCACAAGAGGTCCACCTCCATCTCACCCCGACAAGACATCAAACTCCCCTTCGGCATAAGCATCACCGACCTCGACCTAGCCGACATCTCCCCCATCGAAGACGGATTTCTCGAACTTGACAGCGACGACGGAGACGGGAATGATCTGGGATCCAGCTCCGTGTCCAATGCGAATGGGTATCTGGGGTCTGTAGGGTCTGGGCAAGCGAGTCAGAATGGGAACTCATTGGAGGGGAGTAATGCTGCATGCAGTGAGTGAAACCTCCCCCGCCCATTAAATCTTGTTATATACTTTGATACTGATATATCATAAATCGTCAGGTTTGACTGGATGCGTGACTTCTGCAGCAGCGAGCAATGGCAACAGCACGAGTACCAGTTCCGCGAGTACCGGCGGATTAATCAATGGACCATTAATTGAGGGCCCTATCATTTCCATTGGCAATAGCAACAACAATTTGCGACGTTTTTTGATCGGTTAGTTGTATGAAAGAACATTGGAAGCATGCTCATATTTGTATATTGCCCCAATGGTTTGCCGTTTTGTACATATTTGGTGACGCTCTCTCTCTCTCTCTCTCTCTCTCTCTATTTTCTCTCTCTTCTCTCTCTCTCTTTTCTCTCTCTCTCTTTTCTCTCTCTCTTTTCTCTCTCTCTTTTCTCTCTCTTCTCTCTCTATTATCCGATACCTAGGTACATATATAGTAGGAATATTAATAGCAGATCCATATAGGTAGTAATTAGATGTTACCCTCACCTCTTGCCACTTTTATGCAACAATCACGAACGAGCCAAATCATCCTTGTTGAGAGAACAACCCGTATCACTCTAACCCCGAGATCCCTTGACAAAGGCCTCCCGGCAATGGTTCTGTATGCTCTCGAACCTAGGTATTGTGAAGCTGTATCTCCCGTACTTGCAAATAATATTTAGGCAACTCGCAAGTCACTATATGTATTGATGACGGACCTAGATATGTCCCTATATAGGATGTAGGTATTTATATATATATGGAGGGGGGACGCACTCTTTAGAGTCTATGTAGCAGCTACTCATAGAGTATGATTATTATATCAGACATCAATGTCTGCTACATACCACGCAAAGATACATGTAGGACAGTAGAAAGTACGCTAAATAAAAAAAAGCGAAAGAAGGAGGAGGAGGAGGAGGAGAAGAAGAACCTTGGAAGATGAGGCTATGTAAACTTGGCTGTCATATACTTTAAGTCAAGGTAATCTAGTATAAGTAGTACCTACACCAAGGGTACTGCTGTCTTAACCGGTTGAAACAATTAACTATCATTTTTTGAGTGCATGTCAACAAATGGAGGGGTTTTTGTGAGGACCTCAGGATACAAACCACCTGGGCACATGCAACATTTAGAAAGGAAGCAAAATTCAGCCTACATATGTACCCAGTTGTCAAACCCTCATTTGACATTCGAACCTCATCTAAAATCTATATATCTATCTATACACCCCCTCTTTGTACCTATCCAAAGAGCCATAATACAACAAAACGAAAAGAAATCGAGACTAATTCATACAAACCCGGGACATTGACGACACATCGCCATGTACCTAGTAGCTAGAACTAGTCAGCTGACACCCCAAACCCTATCCCAGCATCAGTTCATTGTTACTCCTATCTACAGGCAGTCAAGCCCGAATCAATCCAGAGAGGATGGATCGCTCAATCTAATGTTTGAATGAGGTATACCATTTGCATTGAAATCTTCCATTCAACAGTCGTTAACATATTTCACAACATGTGCCTACCTAGGTATGATATATACGTTGATATGTACCAGACCTAATCATTGGTAAATCTGCCGCGAGGCGCAATATATTCCCTATGGCTCTCTAATGGGTTGATGTAATCTAATAGCAGTACTATGTATACAAAACAAACGCCTCAGTGCATGTGTACAATATGACAAACCCTTAGAATAACAGAATGCGTGGACATGCAGGCCCCGTTTTTGGCTAGTCTAAAATCTGGTAAAGATGGAAGTAAACGCCGAAAAAGCAACGCTATTTGAAAGTAGATATGAATGGTGTCCTCCAGAGATATAGAATAAAATGTTCAATGCCGATGTCAGCAGGTGGTGGGTTTTATTACCACGTTTCCTATTCAAATTAGTTATTTGTTTGCTTGCAAGTTCGTGGAGAGGGACTTACGGCGATATATTGGCCAGCATCTTTCTTCTGGCCCCAGAATTCCTTCGCTTCTTCCCGGTTCAGATTGCCCTTGGCCATGGCAACCTCAATCAGCGCTTCCTCCACACCTTCGCCCATTCCTTTGCTGCTACCGCAGACAAACACTCGGCCGTCGAGGGCATTAATCACGAACCAGACCAAATCAGCCTGATGGCGGACTTCTTCCTGAACGTAGCGGCTTTCGCCCTTACGGCTTTGGACGACTTTTTTCACTTGTTCTTCGTGTACGCCCCATTCGCCGCTGTATAACTCGTCAACCAGCGAATCGCGAATACCTTGCAGGACCCAAACTTTATTGGCGCAGTTGGCTGATTTGAGGCGTCGTTGCACGAAACCGCGGAATGGGGCGATGCCGACGCCGGCACCGATTAGGAGCATGGGCCCGTCGAGGACGAATTCGCGAGCGAGGGGGTTGGCCATGAGACCCCGGAACATGGGTACGTGCAGGTCCAGAGTTTTGGGGTCGATACCCTGTTGTTCGGCGGCAATAACTTGATCAGCGAGACGCTGCAGGAAGCCGGAGCCAACGCCGCTTCTTATCCCGCGCTTCCAATCGTTGCTTTCGTGAACAGTTACGGCGATTTCGATGATGCGTCGGCATTCTCCGCCGCGAGTGGTGCATGAAATTGTCGGGTCTTGGGAAAGAGAGTAGAAGCGTGGCATGAGCGTTCCGAGAACAGAAAGAAGGTAGTCGAGAGGTGGGAGGCTTGAAGGGAAAGCCTGTAGAAGTTGTTCAATCGAAACATGAACCCCAGTTCGGAGGTCGCAGAAAACACCCTGACCTTGAGCAGAACAAAGGAAAGTGAGAATTTTCTTCTCGTGAGGATCAGATGCATATTCAGCCATAACCCGGAGTAGCTGTTTAGTTGGAGGGTAGCTCTGGATATCGGAACACCATCTCAACAACTCCCGGCGTGTGGTAACCAGCTCTCGGGCTTTCTCATCACCCCAAATGGTTGGCCAGCGCCCGGAAGTGGTGCGCACCATGATTTTCTTATCGCGAATAGGCTTAGGAACGCCCAGACAGTTCAACACACTGTCTACAGCATCGTCGCTGTTCATGGGACAAACTCCAATTGCACCACCGACAACAAAATCAACATCTCCCCCCTCGACCGGGTAATCGGTCACATCAATGTCGAAATGATATGTGCGTTTCTCAGCCCCGGCTTTTGTAAGTTCTCGTGCATGGTGCAACGGCGCACGAAAGACGTCATACGGAGGATGAGGCTGCACGAACTTGGGAGGATGATCTTTCGGTCCTAATTGAACGTCCACAAGATCCGACGAAACAGGACCAAAAGAGACTGTCTTTTCCGGCAAAGGAACGATATTAGTCAATTCACTATCCAGCGCAAGAGTGCGAATCTTCAGATTCAAGCTGCGATATGCCGGATTATCTGGCGTCTTGATTGGATTCAACACAACCGTCTCGGAGCGCGACAACGGTTGCGACAAGCAACATCCGCCGCCGCAACAGACTTTTTCAACCAGCTGTGTTCCACCGGCGCCGATATTACCGAGTAACCTCTGCACATCCTCCGAACTCTCTGATATGAGTGCCGTCGAGGCACGGCGTGCTCTCCTCGTGGATTGTGGTTTCTTTAGGGCTGCATCATCAAATTGACTGCCGTTTCCGTCATCGGAATGTTCCGTAGTTGGGGTTTCGGCGGTATCCGAGTCACTTTCCGACAGCGCAGAGACTGACTGATTCGAGGTAGTCGAGTGAGAGTCTTGAATGATATTCGGGATTATCTGGCCGGTTGATACATGAGGGATGTTGTGAGGTTCTTCGGGTATGGGATTTTCGGGGTGTGACGTCGATGTGGTGGGTATGCCCGCTTTTGTCGCAATTGCTGCCGGCATTTTGTATTTTCCCTGGAAAATATTATTATTAGCATTAATTCGGACTCTGCCAACTTTGTTTTCAACGTGGTTGAATTGAACAATGGGCGACTTTAAGAAAGTGAGCCGATATCGCCAACCGCCACAGAGGTAATGCGGGGCGACGTTAAGCATGGCAAGATGACTCAACTGTAGAAAAATACAAGGCAAAGAGACAAGAACATACCCCTAACAGACGATGTAAACAATCTCTCCGACCGACTTGCCCAAACACCAAGTCGACCACGCGCAAACGAACCGAGGAGTAAGGACGGTGAGCTTGCCGAGGAGAAGTACACGTTGATTTGAATGGACGAATGGATCGTTACCGAGCGAAAATCATGAGTTGACTGCAATTACCAGCTTTCGGTGTGAGTGTTAAGGCATTGATTCTGTGTTCTGGAGAAAAGTCGAATTGAATAAATAGTAAAAGAAAAGAGAAAACGTGGTGTGCTTAGAAAACAGCGCAAGTCCAGGGAAAAAGGGAAGAAATAAAAGGCGAACGGGAGGACAACCGGCCTTAAACCGCCTGGTCCAGCAATGTGGAGCAGGTTTTGGGAGGAGGAGCCAATGGGAGCGGCCAATGAAATCTGATAATATTTCTCGGCGGTATTGGTATGACCGTACGGTAAGGCGTATTACCGACGGGTAAGGGTCTTTGCTGTCTGTCAGCAATTAGAAATACCTCGTAGTTGAGCAAGAATGAACTGGAATTGTCAGCTCACTTGAAGAGGAAGAGAATGATATAGACGACTATATCCATAATAACCCCAGGAATAGCATATGCACTCCATACTTACGTAGTAGGACTCACTAAGGTGGCGTGAGGCACTCTCCACCTATCCGACGATACACTCACTGCTGTACGATTACCAAAACTACGTAATAACTATGCTACTATAATTGAATCATTCCCCATCCTGTAGAAAACATTGCCTTACTTGGCAATTATTCTCCGACGCACTCATGTACATACATACTACTCTTATCAAACATTCCTAAATGTATATACACTTGTCACACCTCTGTGTACTTTGTAGGTATGATGGTGGCACCCAACAATCTGATAACGACATAACATACCCGAAATCGGACCCGATAATAATACATGGCACCGAGTACGCAGTGGCAAATACGTCCGTATTGAAGTACTTACCGTAAACTTACGATGGTCGTACAATAGCCGGAGAGTGGGGCTCCTAATAATCTAATCAGATCCGAACGACGATAAGAAACCGGATCTTCCTTTTACTAACAACAACTACACGAAACATTTTACGATACGGAGGACAGAGTACAACGTGAAAATTATATAGATAGGAGATATTCTTCTCGTGGATTCAGTGATATGCAATGAATATTTGAGGGAGGTGTTTGTCAATGAACTCGGATCTCTTGGTTCTGAGAAGAGGTTGGCTAACTCCTCGGAAAAGGGAGGAAATACGGCTCGGCGTGGCATGACATGGCCCGATCTCGAAGGACAGGAAGCGCTGTAGCCGGATCGTCTCATATCACCTGCTCTACTCAACATAATCCTTTTTCCACGGTCGTGTTACACAGATTGTTCATTTGTGTGAGTTCTATTCAATCTTCTAGACCACGTACTTCAGGCTATTAAGCCGGCCGCCTAAACGGATGTGCCTCCGTATTCAAAACATAATCATCCAAACTCACCACACCCGGCTCCGCGAAAATCAGATAAAAATACTTGAGGGTCTCCGCCAACCAGAAACTCTCCATTTTATCTACTTGCATTGAATCCATGAAGCGGACGTCCTTGATACTGGCGTGCGCGATATCCGTGCGCGTCATCTTCTCGATGCTGCTGAACATGCGCCAGGCGGCGTCTTGGTACTTCTTATCGCCTGTTATGCGGTAGAGGATGTAGACGGATTCGATTGCTTCGGGGCTTTTTCATTGTTAGGTAAGGCCTTAATAAGCAATAAAGGGAACATACCGTAGGATGTATTGACTATCGACAACGCGCGTCATGCCAGGTGGAAGGCCTGCCTCGTTGATAAACTTATATATAACCTCATCGTCCAATGCATTGACATGAGCCGTTTTGGCTACAGCTGCCAGCCACTTCTTCTCGTCCCAGGAACACTTTTCCAAGCCCTCACAGGGCACCATTTTAAAGATCTCAGGCATCAGGCCTGTCGCCATAGCGTCGTATGCCCATATACATCCATCCACCAATTGCTCAGCGGTCTTGAGGTCTTCCGGACGGTCAAAAATCTTCGCGCCAATGCCAAACATGCCTCCAATAAAGCAAGTTAGATGCTGCGCCTCGTAATCGAGATTGTTACCGTTAAGCGTGCCGCTGAACAGAATGTCGACTTTGTCTTTGATCATTGGGCGGAAGAGTAAGTTCTTCTTGATCGGTCCGACGGACTTCTCGTACATGCGCCGATATTGGTCGGTAGTACCACCGAGCATGAGATGCTCTTTGGGGAGATATTCATATGTAGAATCTGCCATGCCTCCAAGGGTATATTGGCTGCCTCCCCAATTGAGATTCTGTAAATCGACAATCATGGGCCATAATCCTGGAATTGTAGTCTTTGATTGGCCTTTTTCTAGGTTATCAGACACGCGTTGAACGGCGTCATAATATTTAGGGTCACCAGTCAATTGAGTAAGTCGCGTAAACTCAAGACTCAATGAACCCACTTCTGCAAGGAGAGTCTTTGGTGAAGCACTCAGCGGCGTTCCCGCAAGAGACCTGGCCATATCAGCACCACAGTTTTACAAGATAGCCCTATACAAATACTGAGATAGAGGAACGTACACCTTCCAATCCCACCGGGAGACCTGCATTCTATTCGGCGTATCAAACGCCCCATACACAAAATCACCCACCTCCCTCGCCTTTTTCAGTAATATCGGATACTTCCCTTCCGACAAATCATAAGCCGCCAAAAACCCACCCATATAGCGAATGGTAGTCTCAAAGACATTAATACTCTTATCCGTGGTGGTGGAAAAATCGATCTGCTCAATCGCATCCAGCGCGAGTTTAAACTCGTCATCCAATCCCATAATCAGCAGGGTATCGAGTGTATCGACGAGTGTCGCAGCCCAGCCCGAGAAACTATTGACGTATCCACCGCTTATGGGCGAAACTTCATCTTTCAGCCAGGCGTGTGCTTTGTACCCCGTCCATGCGTGTAGAAAAGCTTCCTTGACAGCAGATTGTCTCTCCAGTCGCTTTCGGCGATCTGATGCTCCTTCCTTCGGGAAATCATATTGTATCTTAGGGATGGACGATGCGCGGCCGGTCGGTAACTCGATGAATTGCTTCACGGGGTAGTGCTCAGAGATTTTGTGCCAATGGACCGGTTCGTCAACAGAAATGTCGTCGTGGAAATCAGGCGGTGGAGGTGGAGGTGGTTCGTGGGGATAGTCGTCGTATTCGATGCTGTCGAAGATGACGTATATGAGAAATGTGAGAATGAAGGCGGGTATGACCAGTCTTTTGCGCACGACGGGCATGATGAGGAGGAGTTTATGAGAGATAGGCGAGTAAAATAGGCGTCATTGATTGTATAATATAGCAATCAGTTGGCAAGAAAGCCAACGAGGTCACATTTGACTGGATTAGCGATAGCGACAGTATATAAGGAACGAAATGACATCAACAATGACAATTGGAACCAATTGTCAACACTGACTTCAGATAGTCATGTCATTAGAGTTGACACACAATGACAGGCGTAAACGAGAGATGGCCAGGTGTCAATGGTTGTTCAAATGAGGAGAGAATGCAGGGATCGCGCACAGTCGAAGGAACAGATGGACAGTGTGCATAGTTGCCTTGCTGGGTCTAGTGCGTAGCAAGCTGGCTGTGGATTGGCCAGAGGCGAAGATCGTGGAGAACCCCTGAATGTTCATCCTCTACACCTGTGACATTCAACAGTGACATAACAAATGATCACCAGAAGGGACTCAAGATCAAATCAGACATTCTCTCATACTCTATAATTGCAGCTCGTGGTCAGTTGAGGCCATGTACCTTCACCATGTCCAACATCTATCTCCGACTTGCCTAGACTAGCGCTATGTACGGTTCCACCCAGAGGCTGACGGTGGATCATTGAGGTTTGGGCCTTTTAGAGAGCAAATCATTAAAAGTGATAGAGAGTCTTTGGCGAAGTATGGAGTACCACAATCATCACTCGGTAGCATAGTCATCAATTGACCATAGCAGTGTCTGTATAATTGTATGTAGGTCGGAGTGTCAAAATAAGGTACAGCCGCTGAGGCTTTGAAAGAAAGCTTGGTTGGCCCCACTTCCACAACGTCAACTTCATTCTGGATAGCTTCACCTTGATTTACAAATATCAACAACGTCCACTGAGCAATATTAAATCACGACATTACAGCTACTACCACTCAGCCAATTCATTTTGACTTGACATACCAATCTAATTTCTATACATAAGAGTTCAAACAACTACATGCCCTCGACCCCGTAGAGGTCGCTTCTTCAGAACTCAGGTTCTTGTGACCACCACACACAATGACACACACAGGGTTCGTCCTTCCCTCTCTCTAAAAGACACGGCCCCCAGCTGACAACAATCAGAGTCTTCTTCATCCCCTCCAGCCCCAATGCGCCCAACATCCTAGGCCCCCTCACAGAGCGCCTACGTTCTGTGTATGGCGACGAAGCGATCCCCATCGGACGCTGGGGGCTAGAACATAAACTAATGCGCGACACTCCTTCCTGTCTACCCGCCTCCGCGCACGCACCAAACCCAGCGCCTAGGGCACGCTATGTCCAGTTTTTATCAATGACGAATCACCCAAAGCTGGGGTTTGTGTATGCTTCTGAAGATGATGAACAGATCCAACCTAGCCCTCCTACGGCGGCGACAGAAGCAGGGATGGGAAAGACGGAATCCGGGATGATCATGTCCAGTGTCCCGATTGCGTCTTCGTCGGAGATTTTTCGACATTTTGTGCGGTGTTGTGAACCGATTTGGTGTCATCGGCATACCGTCACGGTGACGGGGACGGTGTATGATGTTGGTGATTTTAGAGTGAGGTTAGGGGAAGTACGACAAACGCAGCCGCAGGCCAGATCCAGGGGAACGATTATGGAGATTGAATGGAGAGGGCCGTCGATGGTTGCGGCTGCTTTGGCGCCTGTGTCTTCGTCGCTAGATCACGATGGCCAAAATAAGGATGTGTTGGCGATGGATGTTGATGGGGATATTGACGCGGCTATGGAAACGCCGTACATCCCCACCGAGGCTGAAATACAGCTCGAATACGAGCAAATGTCAAATTTGATTCGAGAATTTTGGACAAAGATATACAGCCAAAACGACTCCAATAATAAACAACTACTAGCAACCACCCGCGAAGCAATCCTCATCCCGGACGTGGGACGAGAAATCAAACAACGGATATCGCAACGCCGACAACCGGGTTGGCAAGAGCGGGAAAATAGACGACGAAGAAAGAGGCGTGAGGCTATTGCGTTGGATAGGAGTTGGGGCGGGTTTTCGGAAAAACAACAGCAGCAGCAAGACGACGAAGACGAGGATGTGGATGCTGGTGTGGATTTGGCGAGGCAGTATATGGAGTTGTTTCGGTTTAATCGTTAGCCGTCTCCAGAGAGATGGTGGGAATTAAAAATGAAAAGACCTAATGATAAGAGCGGAATAGATAAAAGGGTGACGGAACATCGTATATTGTAAAGCTAGAAGAAAAAAAATTCCCAACTTGTGTATAATATTAGAGAAGAAGAAAAATCAACCCGTCACATGTCACTGCCACAAAGGTAACTGATGTTAACCACCCAACATGAATTTTGCTCCCATTCCATTCAACGATATTGCAACTTCGCCTGTGTCCATAGAAGAAATCAAGAGCTCGCTTATATATGTCCAAGATAAACGAGGTAAGAGCGAATCACAACGGCAAGAGTTTTGAGTCTTGCATAACACGACAAAGCAGGTAGGCGAGGCGCTTATTTCTGCATCATGAGTTGGACAAATTCGTTGTCTAGAAAATACCGGTTAGAATGGCTCTGATTTCATAAAAACACAGCGAGGCTTACAGTCAATCCTTCCATCACCGTCCTGGTCAGCCTCGCGAATCATCTCATCAACTTCATCGTCAGTCAACTTCTCGCCAATCGAGGTCATGACGTGGCGCAGTTCAGCAGCAGAGATAAATCCATTGTTGTCACGGTCAAACACCTTGAAAGCTTCACGGATCTCTTCCTCGGAGTCGGTATCCTTCATTTTGCGGGCCATCATTGTCAAGAATTCTGCGGCAGTTAGTACTGCCATCGTATTAACCCGTGAACAATTATATCATACCAGGGAAATCGATTGTGCCGTTGTTGTCAGCGTCGACTTCGTTGATCATGTCCTGCAGCTCGGATTCGGAGGGGTTCTGGCCGAGGGAACGCATAACGGTGCCCAGTTCCTTGGTTGTAATTTGGCCTATTAGATTTTATCAATATATGCTCGTGGAAAAAAAACCTTTGCTCGAGACAGATATTGTCGTGTTCGTAGCGGACTCACCATCTCCATCCTTGTCCTACTCGTCAAAACGGCTAGTCAGCTAACCATCCACCACAACATTGCGACAACCAGATTTCCAAACTTACAAAAAGAGAGAAAGCCTCCTTGTACTCGGAGACTTGCTCCTCGGTCAAAGAATCAGCCTGCCAAACGACATCGCATCAGTAAACCGACTTCCGAACGCCTTTCACGATCTTCAGGTCTTGGGCTGCCCCGCAGTGTGGGGGATACACAAGGCGGCCGCGACGATAGAGCCGATAGAAATGAATTTGCCTTGGCGAGGGACGTACCATGGTGTGAGATTGTGGTAGAGTGAAAGCGCAGGCAGATAAGTCGGATCGAAGTTGTGAGATGTGGTGGTGCTGTTAAGGGTCGTTGAAGAAGTCACGGTTGGTGGTGTTCTCGTAAGGTAGTCGGAGTTGTTAAGGGGACGAGAAAGTCGAGGGCAGAGTGGAGATCGATTGATTGGGTTATGCCTAACGGGGTTTAGCCTTGCCTAATTACACAGGCTCTGATTCGCCTGATCATCGACCGCCTACGTACGTCGTATACTCTTGCTCTTTCTCGTGTGAAGAAGGATGTACCTGAACGATATGGTATCTCTTATGTCTATCCTATGAGTAGGCTTGACTGGCTACAGCTGTTTACCTCGGCCTCAGACGCTACGTGATCTGCCGACATGTCGACTTGCAGTTGGAGTCGAGGCTACCGTACCTGTTGTGCCAATGCGATGAACATTCGCAATGTAGCGTGCATGGTGCATTTGAGCATGTGCCTTCAATTATGCTAGTAATACCCTTCCTTTTCCAACCGGCGTAATCGTCATATCTCTGTTTGTAGTTGAAGACTTGAGGTATATCAAAACAAACGTCGAACTCTGCTGCCTCAGGCGTCCTAATGCCGCTAAACCCCAAACGGAATGGCAGCATCCAGCCACTCGGGAGAGTGACGGAGTATCTTGACAATAACGTACTTCCACGAGAATAAACATCTTACGTTGAATCCGTTCCCAGGGACAATTGTGATTGTCGATTCCATATCTGAAAGACAACATCAACAGCATTTCATCCACTCGTACATCCCCGAAACAGATATCGTTATGATGAACCACAACAAACCGACATAATTGAGCTGTGACAAGCTAGATCTGCCACAATGTGGCGTGATCGGACCAATCTGTCAGTCTCCATACCCAAATCCCATATATCAAATGGATCATTCGACTGATTAGAATAGCTACATCTCCTACCGCCAATCATTTGCGCACCACCCAACCAAGAAACCACGCTACTTCGGCCCATCCCAAGGAGCCTTCACCGACTCCCCATCATTATCCGAAGAAAGAAGAGGCCTCATCGCCGGCGCCGACGGACTCGAAGATGATGGCGATGCAGTCATTGAAATGGACCTGTTGCCCCCTCGATGGGTAGACATACAGGAAGAAGTGTCGGAGGTACTAGCCGATATCGCGCAGAAATCCGCTCGACTCAATAAACTACATCAGAAACATATCTTGCCTAGTTTTGGGGATGAAGGTGCGCGGAAGGAGGAGGAGGCGATTATAGAGCAATATACGCAAGAAATTACTAGGGGTTTCCATGCTTGTCAAAATGCGATTCAGAGGATTGATGGGTTGGTGCGCGAGCAGAAGCAGCTCGGTGCCGTGACGAAGGGTGATGAGACGATGGCGAAGAATATTCAGATCTCGCTTGCGGCAAGAGTGCAGGAGTCTAGTGCGCGGTTTAGGAAGAAGCAGAGTACATATTTGAGGAGTATGCACCCACCACAGGCCACTTGCCCTGTATCAATACTAACTTGTGATAGAACTCCGGGAACTAGAAGGCATGGCCTCCCCCTTCGAACGAGTCCCAACACCAATTCAATCCCAATACTCCGATCCCTCGCTCATGGAATCCGACGCCGACAAATCCTTCTCGCAGACCACACTACAACAAACATCCCAAAAACATCAACAACAGCAACAACAACTCGTCGTCGGCGGCGTAAACGACGTCGCAATCGCGCAACGCGAGCGCGAAATCAACGATATCGCAAAGGGTATTATTGAATTGTCGGATATATTCCGTGAACTGCAAACCATGATCATCGATCAGGGCACCATGCTGGATCGGATAGATTATAACGTTGAGCGGATGGCGACGGATGTTAAACAGGCTGATACGGAGCTTAAAGTCGTAAGTCTACACTACGCCTCTCGCATCAGAGTGAAATAAGCCACCTAACGTGGAATGAAATAGGCAAGCAACTACCAACGCAAAACAACAAAACGCAAAATCATTTTGCTGCTGATATTGGTTATGATTGCGATGATCGTCCTTCTTGCTCTGAAACCGAAACGACATAGTGATAGTAATAGTACCGACACGATCACCCCTCCACCTCAGGAAGACGTTACAAATGATCAACAAATACCGCCGCGGTTAATGCGCAGGATTTCTCGATCCTGGGACGAGGATGATACCAGACGTCGAAGAAATCATTATCATGGATCCTGGCAAAGGGATGCTAATAGTTATTACGACCTTGATTCATTGTTTTCATCAGGACTGTTGAATTAGATGCACCTTTGTGGCACTGCCTTTTTTTTGGGATGTTATATAGTAGTGGCATGATGATCACCATGGATATGACATGGCTTTGTGATTTGGCTGTTTTCCGTTTGAAGCGTTTGTTATTAATTTGTTTATTCTTTTTTGGATTGTACATTATTCAACGAAGCCGAGAATTTTGCTGGTATTGAAATTATGAAATCAAGCTTGCTAAACTACCATTCAATGCTGATATATCGCTGGATCTTTAGAAGAATCGAGTGCGTAGAGATGTGCCAGGCACCATGAGAAGTACCATGTATCCTCGTTCATTTTTAATGACTAGTAATGTCCCTCCCTTCCATCACAAATCGAAACCATTCCTAGATTCGTCCCCGGCAGATTGTTCGAGCGATAAACCAGAATGCATTTCCGAAGACCAATCCATTTGATGGTCCTCAGACAACGTAAAAGGCCGTGGCTGAGGTTGTTGGATGTCACTATCATTCGCAGCCTGACGTACGGGCGAGCCGGTAGGAGTCAGTGACTCTACAGGCGGTGGTGTTAGGGCTTCGACTGTTGGTCGGGGTGTCTCCTCCAGGCCTCCTGCATTATCAACTGGGGTCAAAGACTCCTCCGCAGAAAGACCGCGCATAATCGCATCCTCGACCTCGCGCTTTCGTATTTCTGTATCGACTTTGCGTTCACCCATCTGCGTCAACAGGGCGGTCTCTCGGGAAAGTGCGGTACGATTGCTTTCAAGCATCTTTTCTAAACCTTCCATAAGCGCTTGACGTGATTTAATAATTTCCGAAACTGAGCTTTCGGCATTCGCTAACGACTTCAAGAGCTGACTCAAGCGGGCTGCATGCACCGGCGCTGGTGGTGCTGGTGTGTTGGGATCGATCATCTTGTCATACTCGGCGTTGGCTGTGTTGACAGCTGTACCGGACGTCACGGAGCCCTTTGAAACATTGAGCTGAAGTTGTACAAGTGGTTGTAATTCGGGTGGCACGGAGCCTGAACTGAACAGCGAGCCACCCAGCATGGGCTTTTTTCCCGAGGAACGGTTCTTGTCCAATTCTAAAATTATGAGCTTGTGAAAACAGTAAAGAGGGTAGAGACGACATACCATTGACACGAGCTTCGACGGCTTCTTGAATTGGTGTTTCGAATACAGAACGTTGTCTCCAGACCTCAACTACCCGTCTAATCTTTTGTTGAATTTCACTGGATGCGCCTTTATACGCGACTGCTGTAGCTTCCGCAATGATCTGTTATCGTTAGCCCATTGAATCTTCCACTTGTAGTCGGTCCACATACTGGAGCGAATGCAATTATGAAATCATCTTTGCGTCTAGCTTTGGACTGTTGAGCGACCTCTGTAATCTCGTTAATCATGTTTCGCGACTCGGGATTCCGTAGGCTGTCTTACCGTTGGCAAGGTAGATGAGATTGAGCTTCTTGTTCGCGGGAGAGTCTCGAAGTTTTTGTAGCCAGAGCTGCACGGTACGGTCCGCATGGCGTCTATATGCGAACAGAAAATTAGTTAAACGTCGTCCAAGTCATCGAGTGTCGAGTCAAAAGGTCGACGTACCTATGAAACATGACCCATTGCGCGACAGTGACGATACCCTCCTGGGTTTCGTTGAGCGCAGAGAGCTTTGCTCGAACGGAGTCATCATTGTAAGCCATGGCTTTTAGTGAGATTTCAAGTACTCAGAGTGTGTTGTGAATGTGAAAGCTGTAGACAACAGACGCAGATCAATTGTGAAGAGCTCTTGGTTGTCAATAAGTGATATGTGAAGGGAAAGTGATGTGAGAGAGATTGTAAAAGAAGATTGAAAGAAAAGAGAGTTAGAGAAGTAGTTTAGGAAGCGTGTTCAACAGCATAATTGATTAGAATGAATGTGGCATGTTTTGAGAGTGACACAACAAATTGAGACTAGATAGCTGCCCCAAACGATAAGGAAGCTTCACAAAGGCGGTGGCAGAATCTCAGCCGCCGGACAAGCGCTGGTAAATAAGGAAGTTGCCAACTTGAGGTCAACTCTCTTACTCCAACCATCACTTCTGAGTAATTTCAAGCTGTTCGATTGCATTCACTTCTTTTGCGTTGCATTCTTGAGTCTGAAATATACACATCAGTCGTTCCCAAAATGGCCGACAGATTCCCCTCATTGGAAGATTTCAACGAAGGTACGCACTCCGCCCATACTACAACCCCCAAACACACCGACTAACATCTGGCTGTCTAGGTCAAACCCAAGTCGTCAACAACGACGCTGCCGATACCGATGACTTCCTCGCCCGCGAACGTGCTGCGCTAGGGGACGATGCTGATCAATTCGCTACACCCAACGACCAGGCCGCAACTGTAGAGGATGACGATCTATTGGGAGGCGACGACTATGTCCCTCAGCAAGGTGGCTCGGCAGAGATCTCTGGTTTCGAGTCTTCATTTCCTGCCATTGATACACAGAATGAGGTACGACTGTTTGCTATCATACAGCCAAATCCGTCACAACCCTAACATGAGCTTATTACAGGCTGTTGCGCCCGGCGGAACTATTACTGGCACCGGCTCCCCTTTTCCAGCCACGGGCTACTCTAGCTATACTCAACCAGAGGAAGAATCAGAGGTTGTCCGGTAAGAATACTTTCTCATTATGAGTTTCAGTGCAATTGTTGCTATAATTAGCCATTCTGACATACCTTCTTTGTCACAGAGAATGGCGAGCGCGCAGAGACGCTGATCTAACCCGCCGAGCCGAGACCTCCGCCGAAAAGAAAGCAGCCACCATCAAGAAAGCACAAGAAGACATCGATGACTTTTACGTATCCTACGGCAACCGCGCCGATAAGGCTCGCGCCCAAACCCGCAAGGAAGCCGAGGAATTCCTCGCCAACAGAGAAGACACATCTGCCGGCGGAACTAGCTGGGAACGTATAGCAAAGCTGGTGGATGTATCTGGCAAGGGTGCGAAGGGTGGCGCTAGCGGTTCTGGAAAGGAGCGCTTCCGCGAGCTTTTGTTGGACTTGCGGAAAGACGCTAATGCTCCTGGTGCGACCGGAGTGTAAGAGGGGTACTTGTCGAGCGAGCAATAAATAGATTAAAGAGCGTGGCGTGGCGGGTGTTGCTTTCAGCACTTGTATCTGAATGCGAGGTGATGGGCGTGCATGCGCCCGCTTCTTTTGCGTGGGAGAGCAAGCTCTCCTCGTCGAAAACCCTCAGCAGAGTAACATCTAGAGCAGGGACTCAACAATGCTGATGATTCCTGCCCAAGGGTTGATCTTTACTCGAATTCCCCTTTTTACACATGTATTTGACCATCGAGCCTCACGACCATATTTCTTGTCTTGTCCCTATACATGTATCTCCTGTTTTTCCTTTTCCTTCCCCTTCTTGTTCATGGATTAATAGGTAATGCAATGGAGTTATCTTTTCCCGGATTATGCTGCAGGCCAAATCAGAATGAGTATACGCTTGACATGTAGAAGACTAATGACTTTTGGATTCATTCATGACTGAAATTATTAAATACATATAATCGAGTAGGATATGCATGCGATATGAGTACTGCACCGTAAACAACGCCTTAAGATGGATTTGGACGAATAAGACAGTCCTCAAACACACCTCCATGCACAGCAGACTAGTCCAATTGATCCTCAGCCGGCTCCCCAATCTCCTCAACCTCTCGCTCCCTCTTCCCTTCGGCTTCAATCTCTTCAAGCTTCTTCCTGCCTTCTTCCGTAGTAGCATCCACAATCCCCTCTTCAAGACTCAACATACCACCTTCACCCAACTTCTCCACAATCTCTTCAGCCTCCTCAACGCTCATTTTACCAAGCACCTTATTGACTTCATCAAGCGATGCAGACTGTAGCGCTCGTTGCAAGCCCGGAGGGAAAGAATCAAAGATCTTCCGGGCTTCGATTTCTTCGGGAATCGTGCTGTCGGCTGGCGGAATGCTGATGTTGATCTGAGTGTTTGGGTCGACGGCATGGAGTTGGATTTGTTCAACGCCGGCAGGGTCGTTTTCGGGGCTTCTGTTTTTGGCGAGCTCTGCGGCACGAGTTTTGATTTTGTTGTAGGTCTCGTTTACGTCGTTTCTGAATAGGGTGGCGGCTTGGTGGTCTTTTGTTGTGATTCTATGAAATTGTTAGATATATGTGATGTGGATGTTGAAGAAGTAAGGTGGGATTGTACCTCTTGAAGAAAAGCGAAATACCATCCCGGCCTAATGAGCGGCAGTATTGCAACAACAGACCGTGGTGCACACACAAACGAGCGTACTCCGGCTTTCCATCCATCTGACTATTGAAAGCCTCAACCAATAGTTCATCTGTCTTGCTCTCCGCAACGACATCAGGATTTGTCGAGATAAACTGAAGCAACGCCTTGTAATCCGTCATGGGTATCTTGGCAAGCCTTTTAGCCAAGTCACTGACTTTGATATCTGCCTCTTCATCATCGTCGTCTTCGACATCCGCTTCGGCGCCTGATGATGGCGCCACAGCTTTCTGGTTGGCGGCAGCCGACGGCGAATTAAGAAGCTCTACTTTTGTCTCCGTAGATTTGCCCTTTGCCTTGGGATCCGACTTAGCAACGTATGAGCTATCAAATCCGGTGTGTATGCTGTCGCTGGTAATCTTGCTAGCTTCTTCCTTTTCAAGCTCCGCCAGCTTCTGGAGCAATTCCTGCTGAAGACCTAGAACCTTGTCCTTGTGTCCCTGCACTCCAGTAATGTATGCCTTGAATCCACTCTCTGTCTTGGACTCCGTAATCTCCTTCTTGACCTGGTCAACCAACGAGCTCATCATCTGCGAGTATTTTGGCTGCTCCTTCTCATGTGTATAGATACCAGCAGGTGGTGCAGGAGGTTGATCGTTAGCCGGATCCCCCGCAGATTCAATCAGTGACTGGAAAACCAGCTCCTCGGGATTCCGACTCGAGTCCTCATGTTGACGAAGAGCGCCGAGAAGCTTGTCGATGCGTTCGAGAAGACCATCGTTGATGATGCGTTCATACTTGAGCGTTTCGATCTCGTGGCGCCGTTGCATCCGTTGTTGATGGATTTGGTTCTGTTTTGCACGGATGAAGGAGCGCTTGTCTACGTTGGGGTGAACCTCGATGTCCGAATCGTCGGACAGCTCCAAGGCGTCCCATTTGCTGTAGTCGAGCACCATGGTGAGCTGTTTGGTAGATGTTTGTTTGTCTCTGCTGTTAGCTGCTGCTAGAGGGGTTATTGAAGAGTGGGGTAGCAGAGGCCGTGATTGGCTAATAGCAGGAAATCCTGCGCGATATTGCAAGAAAAAAGTGTCTCTGTGTAATTCTTGAGAGAAACTCGAAGATATATTCAGATCTCTGCTATGACCGAGTATTGGAAAACTGGAATAAACACCAAGCCTCTATGAGTTTCTACGAGCTTCATCAAAAGGCAGTCCCATTGAGGAAGGCGGTGGCAGAATGGCTGGGGTTGACCGTCGGAGAAATCGGCAGTCGTCGGCCATTACGAAAATCCACTCCGGCTCGAAAGTACGTAGTTGCGCTCTCTACCAACGACTCTACCACGTTGACATCCCGGTCTATCGCTGTATCGTCTTCGTGTACTCGAGTCTATACGGAACACCAGTGTGGCCTGCATTGGTCATGGCAGTGTCGCAATAGTGATAATCTTGCTTGACATGGAAATATAGCTACCTCGTCCCGAAATCGGTCATCCCGGCGAATTTATCAGCTCTCAGCCATGCGCAGCTCAAAGCTGCTGGCTGCCTTTGGTTCCAGGGCAGCTGAGACAGGGCCTGTCCGTTCAATTGTCGCAGGATCTTACCGCACGCTACAGATAACTCCGAGTCAGTCTTCCACCAATTTTCGAAATGTGGATCAATTGAGAGCCTTTGCCTCGAAATCGGGTCCCGATGCGTCCCTTCTCCGTGCTTCAGTAAATAACTCTCCAAATTACAAGGCAACCGCAAGATCGTCAGTACTATCACAGATTCGATGCCTGTCTGTATCGCAGAAACTGAATAACGCGCAACCGCCAGCACCTCAAGCTCAAAAGAACAATCCCGACGCCACCCCGGTCAATGAAAACAAGGATGAAGGATTCGAGCTTTCGGAAAAGGCAGCTCAAGCCGCACAAATCAATTTGACTGCTAAGCTGGGACGTGACGGAAAGGAAAAAGGAAAGAAGCCTGGCTTCAATGAGATATGGCGGCTCCTGAAGATTGCGCGACCTGAAGCCAAGTCGCTCGGTCTCGCGTTCTTCTTTCTCTTGATCTCTTCTAGCATCACCATGTCTATTCCGTTCTCGATTGGCAAGATCATGGACTTGGCAACGAAAGGGGAGGAAGCAGAAGGTGTCTTTGGAATGAGCATGCCCATGTTCTACGGCGCACTTGCTGGAATCATCTGCGTTGGAGCCGCAGCCAATTACGGTAGAATCATCATTCTACGTATTGTCGGTGAGCGAGTTGTTGCAAGACAGCGTTCAAAATTGTTCAGACGGACTTTTGTGCAAGATGCCGAGTTCTTTGACGCCAACAGAGTGGGAGATTTGATTTCAAGATTGAGTTCTGATACTTTGATTGTCGGTAAATCGATCACTCAGAATCTGTCGGACGGTCTTCGGTCGATTGTTAGCTGTACCGCTGGTTTCGGAGCCATGGCATACGTCAGCTTGAAGTTGTCGAGCGTCCTAGCTCTTCTCCTTCCTCCTATCGGTGTGGCTGCTTTCTTCTACGGACGTACAATTCGCAACCTGAGCCGCAAGATTCAGAAGAACTTGGGTACTCTGACTAAAATCGCCGAGGAACGACTTGGCAACGTGAAGACGAGTCAAGCATTCGCAGCCGAAGTCTCAGAAGTCGGTCGCTACAACAACCAAGTCAAGAAGATATTCGAGTTGGGTAGGAAAGAATCACTTATCAGTGCTTCCTTCTTTAGTTCAGTAAGTTCAACGAAAGCATTAGCGCGTGATTACAAATGCTAATATAGGGATAGACTGGTCTTATGGGAAACATGACGATTCTCATTCTTTTGTATGTGGGTGGTGGTCTCGTTCAATCCGGCGGAATTACCCTTGGAGAACTTACTTCCTTCCTTATGTATACTGTCTATGCTGGCTCAAGTCTATTTGGACTTTCAAACTTTTACTCTGAAATCATGAAGGGTGTTGGTGCCGCTAGCAGATTGTTTGAGCTCCAAGACCGAGAGCCTAAGATCTCTCCCACAAAAGGAGACGCAGTTAAGAGCGCCCGAGGACCCATACGCTTCGAAAACGTCACATTCAGTTACCCAACCCGCCCTGCAGTGAGCATATTCAAAGATCTTGATTTCGAGATCCCTCAGGGCTCTAATGTTGCAATTGTTGGACCCTCCGGTGGTGGTAAATCAACAATTGCGTCCCTTCTACTCCGCTTCTACAATCCTGTTTCGGGTCGGATTCTTATCAACGGCAAGGACATCACTCAGATGAATGCTAAGGCTCTGCGTCGGAAGATTGGAGTAGTTTCCCAAGAGCCTGTGCTTTTCTCAGGTACTATAGCGGAGAATATTGCATATGGTGTACCTGGAGCTACAAAGGCCGAAATTGTGGCAGCCGCAAGGCAGGCCAATTGCCAATTCATCAGCGACTTCCCATCCGGACTCGAGACGAACGTCGGACCGCGTGGCGCCCAATTGTCGGGCGGTCAGAAACAGCGTATTGCTATTGCCAGAGCTCTCATTAAAAACCCCGATATTCTTATTCTCGATGAAGCAACATCAGCCCTTGACGCTGAGAGTGAGACTCTAGTCAATAGCGCTCTTGCTGCCCTTTTGCGGGGCAACAACACAACAATCAGTATCGCGCATCGACTTTCAACCATCAAACGCTCAGACACGATTATTGTACTAGGAAATGATGGCCGCGTGGCCGAGATTGGTTCATATCAGGACCTAAGCACTCGCCCAGATGGTGCGTTCACCAGGCTCATGGAATGGCAAATGACCGGTGGAGATGTGGCCCCTCCGCCGACCAACCCGAGAAATATATCCTTTGAGGAGCAAATGGAGGAACTAGAACGTGAACAAAGCGAGGAGAGCGAGATTGAGCCTGACGAGGCTGACGAAGCTGAACATGAAGACGAGAAACTTCCTCAAAGAAGAGTCGGACGCGACCTCTAACATGCCTTTGCCTCTAACACTCTATCTATATCGGCTGCCCGAACTCTCGTGCCAGCTACATCAAAACTCCCTACTCCATGTCATTCACAATTCCTTTCCCCGATACCCTTTTCATGGCAAACTCCTCCCTCATGTTCTCTCTTGGCGTTCCCATGTTTTTATTTTGTAATAGTAGACCGCCTGATATATATTATCACTTGTGAATACGTGCCAGACATGCTATAGAACTTACTGCTAATATAAAAAAGCGATCTTTAATTATTCGAATCTTTTTTAATGTACATAGGAAGATAAAACCGGCAGAATGGGAATTGATAGGCGGGCGGTGTACGATAAATACCCCATGTGACGATGGCGGTCACCAGCATCCTTAGTAATGTCACGCATCTGGTTGATCGAGTTCTTCAACATCTCTGAACGTCACTATGGCCATCTTTGGAAATTGATCAATATCAGACTGTATAAAAAGTCTTACAACAAGTGAACATGAGCGGAAGCCTTTTATCGAGGGTGTTCCCATCTTCAACCGACCCGGAATACGAGCCTGTCGAGAACGATGAATTACTCGGAGGAACGGATGGGACGGGAAACGTGCCGGATGGGAATGTTTCTAGGGAGGGAGGGGAGGGAAAGCCGTTTTCGTGGCATGATTATACAGTGTTTTTGCTTCTGGGGGTAGCGATGTTATGGGCATGGTAGGTCACCTTTTAACATCCCATCAGCATCTTGGGATGTGAATGAAGTATGATCTTGACTGACTGGAGGCTTCCTACAGGAACATGTTCCTCGCCGCAGCTCCCTACTTCCATCGCCGCTTTGAAGAAAATCCCTGGGCCTTGGAGCATTACGAATCCTCCATCCTATCAGTCTCAACCGTGACGAACCTGTTATGCGTTTTGGTGCTCGCCAAACTACAACGAAATGCCTCTTATCCCATACGAATCGTGGTCTCGCTTGTCATCTTGACAACTGTCTTTGCTCTCCAGGCTATGTCCACGGTGTTTTTCCGTACTGTGCCCATCGGGATGTATTTCATATTCGTCATGACGATGGTCCTGGGGGCTAGTTTTGGTATGGGAATGAACCAGAATGGTGTCTTTGCGTATGTTTCTAGGTTCGGGCGTCCGGAGTATACGCAGGCTATCATGGCTGGGCAGGGAATTGCGGGTGTACTTCCCTGCATTGTTCAGATTATTACCAACGCAGCTGGATCGCGGAGACATGATAGTGGTGACCATCTCGAGAAGGGGAGTGACGATTTCTACAAGTCGGCATTGACGTATTTCCTATTCGCCGTCTTGGTTACTTTGGTAGCCTTGTTTTCGTTTCTAAGACTCATGAGCCGCACCGTCGGATCACGATGGTTGGTCAGGGAATTGCGCGCGATCCAGAACGCCCCTACAATGTCAGACCCCAACAACCCTGCCCCGGAGCTCACCGCATCAACCCATAAAACCGTGGGACTTTGGAGACTCTTCCTCCGCCTGAAATGGCTCGCTCTCGCAGTCTACCTCTGCTTCGCAGTAACCATGGTCTACCCTGTCTTCACCGTCAAAGTCCAATCCGTCCACACTGACCCAGCAACACGATCCCGCATCTTTGAGCCAGAGCTTTTCATCCCTTTGGCCTTCCTATTCTGGAATATGGGTGATTTGATTGGACGCATGTCCCCCATCGTACCAGCTCTGGCTCGAGCAGCGGACTATCCTCGCGCACTATTCGCGTTTTCCGTATCGCGTTTAGTCTTTATTCCTCTGTATCTCGCCTGCAATATCGGGAGCGGTGGGAGTGCAGTCATTAATAGTGACTTCTTTTACCTCTTTATCGTTCAGTTAGGCTTCGGTCTAACGAATGGGTTCCTAGGCAGTGCGTGTATGATGGGTGCCGGACAGTATGTCACTGTCGACGAGCGAGAGGCGGCAGGTGGATTTATGAGTATGATGCTTGTTGCTGGATTGGCGACTGGTAGTTTGTTGAGCTTTTTGTTTAGCGGGGTGTAGACCATACCTCGGGTCCTTAGTATATATTTTGCATGGAGTTGCTCATTGATTGCATTTTGGGAAATGGGGTATAGTTATAGCACGCATATAAATACATGTCGAGTGCCTGGCTCGTTCAATCACTTTCCGCTTCCTGTTCTCGCAGCAGAGCTTCTACCTTCTCCCATCGGGGATCCCCCCGACACTTGATACACGTCTCCCCAATCCAAGCATCCAAATCATCGACTCTCTTTCCCAAAAACAACTCACCATCCCTCCCAACATTTCCCGCGCCTCATTCCTGCTGATTCCATCAGCCAATCCATGATGTAACCGACGCATAATCTCATTTCCCTCCCCAAAAGCAGCTTAATCATGATACCCTCGACTTCTGAGCGCACCCGCAAGTAATCTATCATCAGCCGAAAGGCCGATTGAAGAGGAGTATAAACTCTTGAGGTCGGCGGTAACATAAGAGGGCGCGAAGGCCTCTGCAGCAGGCACAACACGTGCAAATTGCCAATCAATAATACCCGTGATGTTGTATTCGTCATCAATGAGCAAATGGTCACCTTTATCGTCGACGTGTTTGATGAAGAATTGCTGTTGTTGTTCAGGATTATCATCTGGGTGGCTATCAAACATCATACAGTATTTGTTCTCGCGTAGGATATGGTAGAATAGGAATTCTTCTAGCAGATGTCTGTAGTGGAGTTGTCCGTCCGCAATGAGGTCCATCTATTGCTCTATGATGCTGGTGATGTAGTCCAAACTCGATCACCGTGACCCTCACGACGCAAAAGCGCCTGAAGTCTGGAGTCATCCGCCCATTCATGCAATCGATTGTCATACCATACATCCAAATCCATGTCTTGATGAAGAGGAATACCAGTCGCTGTTTAAATGATATTCTTGAATCAGTGATCGGCTTCCGTCGAAGATAGATTCATGCCCATCCCAAGACCAAAAGAGAAACCACGCACAAGATCTGGACCATTCACCATACGCGCAGGATCAATATCCGGAGTACCCTTGCCACATAGAGCCTCTGCGAAAACCATGTTCATGGGCGACCTCCCGGCCTTTCCAGTGAACAAGTCATCCAAATCAGCAGTTAAGAGTGAAGGCCCGAAGGCTTCGAATGCAGGCACAACCCTCGCAAATGTCCAATCAATAACTCCCGTAATATTATTGTCATCATCGACAAGAATGTGATGATCGCCTTCATCGTCCATGGGCTTTAGAAAGAATGGACCGTTATCGAGGTCCTCCTCAAATGCATTCCATCTTCCTGAAATTGTCCGACATGATGATTTTGATTATAAGATTGATTCACGTGGAAATGCTCTGTGGGACTCCTCAAGGATGGAAATAACGAATCCCAGCGTCGTCGCGCCCAAAGATCAGATGTTAGATCGCCCGGGCAACTCCATCCAGGGCAACGAATCTACCTGGGTATCTCCGCCGATACATCGAGTTTGTGAAAAAGCCAAAGTATGTATATCAAAGAATATAGTTTAGTCTTGAACATAGTATATGACTTTTGACAACTCGTAACATGCCCAAAACAAATATATATTCCCTATGCAACCGTCAATGCAACCCAAAAACTCTTAAAAACCTGAAATTTATTCCCAAATACTCCAATTTTCTCCATTACAAATTAGTTCAAGCAAGGAAAAAATCATTCTCATCCAACCACTGCTGGTCAATCGCATACGCCACCAGATCTGCCGCACAGCACATGTCGTCTCTTCCATGCTCCAGATCCAAAATCTCGAGGACTTTGTTCAGTCTGTCAGTGAGCGCTGCTTGTAACTTTGTCAGTGCTTCGCCGAGATTATTATCGATCATGCTGATGGGTGACTCGGACGATTTTGTTGGAGAGTTGGTGATGGGTTGCTGTATATTGGCTTTGGCCGGGTATGACTGAAGCGGTTGTCTTGTTTGATTTTGTAGCGTGTTATTATTCAAAGTGTAGTCTTTCTGCTCTATTTGCTTTACCAGCATCTTGAGAATAAAATGGAGCCATATCAGATTTGTTTTGGGTGCGTAGTCTGCCCAAATGCCTGATATAGTCGGTGGCTTTTCCTCCGTGAGTGGAGATCCGGTATATAGCTGCGCTCTCATACTGTTTCTATGTTAGCGTGAAATCCCGTTTGGTCTTTGGCTGAGTCCTTGACATACAATCTATAAGTGTTTCGTTGGAGGATCTCATCCTCGTCGCGACCGACAGCATCGAACAGCCCCTTACTATCCAAATCAGTCGAGGCAACGTCGACTTGCTCCTCTGGATCATCTGTCAACCGTAGCTCAGCACGGGACAAAGAATAATCGATAATTGTGGTCTCCAATGAGCTAATACCAAACCCGCTGGAAGCTTCTAACTGATTTACATCAACATTAGCCAGTAATTGCATGTCTCCATCCGATCTCGTTGACCGCAGACAAACATTGCCTAAGTGAAGATCTCGATGTTCGAATAACGCATACTCTTCCGCTCTCGCCAGACCCATGGCTACTCCCCAGAATATATCATAGACCTGGAAAACGGAAGACCATTTGAATTTCTCCAACTCAACGCCCGCATCGTCCATCTCCAATATTGCCCATAATTGTTGGTCGCTGTATGCCCTCTTATTTGCTGGATTAGGGTTCTCGCAGTCTTTCCCGGCAGCTTTGTAAGAATCCCAAGCGGCTTGGAACGATGGCGGAAATCGGCCTTGTACCACGTGCACTTCCCTGAATCTCGCGAATCCAGGAATAGGATCGAGAAGCTTGAGTAGTTTGACTTCAGCCACAATTTCGTCTATTGTTGTAAATTTCTTCGATCCCACTCCTTTCTGTGCACGCAATGGTACGACTTTGAAGACGCCTTCACCGTACTCGCGAAGCTTTGCCAGTCTCGATTTGGACATGTTGCGTTTACATACGTCCTCTTTCAAACGAAGTTTATATACTTCTCCGTATGATCCTTCTGCAATCTTCATAGGGTCGAATACGGTTTCTGACCTGGCTGCCCATGAACTGAATTTCTGTACTCCTCGTGCAGCAAGCGATGACATAGCTTCATCGAGAATCCTTCCAACGTATTCATTTGTATTTTCATCCTCCACACAGCCGGACGAGAGCCTGACGGCAGGTTTCGTTTTTCGTACAGGCTTGGCACGCGGTTGTCTTGGTGTGAAGGATAGTCGCTTCTGACTTGAGCACACTTTGATCGGCGACTGTGTAGATTGACCAGGGGTTTTCGGTGTAGCTAGCAGCCTTTTGGGAGTGTTGATGCGCTTCGAGTTGGCTGGTGTTCCGGCAACCGTTCGGGATTCTATCCGGACTGGCGATTTCGCAGGAGATTGTGGTTCGATTGTATCGACAACGACTTTCTCTGGGCTCTCATCTTCTAAAGTGATACTCGCAATTTGAACTCCGAGCTCCTTGACAATGTTCTCTGAAATATCCTGTTCTATCACCTCGTCAAGGGATGCGCCTTCGCTGCTCGTGGTTTTGAGAGGACTGCCATTCTCCAAAACTGCTCTGGGGGCGTTCGTTGTGCGCTTGCCGTAGACTCTTCGTTGCTGCACTGTTCGCATTGTGTCGTATTAAATGTCTGACCTGACGTTGACTATATAACTAGTTGATGTTAGGATAAAGAAGTAGAATGATTGTCTGTCTGGGGAATGACCTGTTATTGACATCTTTCCTGTTTTGGTCTAGCGCATTGTTGCTCCGACTCCGGTTAGCGCTTTTCCGTTTTGGGAGCTCCTTTGGTTACATAACGCATTTAAATAATAACTGTACATTCTCGAGCGTCTATACAAAGACATTGATCAGTTCAACCTCAACTCTATAGATATACCCTTACACTTCATAGACCGAAACATATCTCTATACAACTTGTGGAGGACAGAAGTTGGCAGACCGAGTTAGCGTGGGGAGCAGGAGATGCCGGGCTCTGACGTAAAGGGAAAGGGCGAACGGCAAAGCTTTTTTCTCTCATTCCTTAGTCGGATTCAGTCCAGTCCAGACCAGACAGACTAACGTTTCGACATTCGACTTTGGCCCCTTTCTTGAAATTATTGTCCGTTCGCTTCCGACAATCTGATATATTATCCAGCGATGCCGTCTTCTACATAAGTCTTTCGACATTCTACCGTGCCGTCAGTTGTTCGCGTGATATCGACTCCATCGGTCGCATGATTGGATGCACGCCACGGAAAAGATAGGAAAGAAAGATCAAAGAGTCACACTTTTTCACGCGCTGAACTGCCGAGGCCAGAATCCTCGCTTTCTCCATCTTTGATCATCTTCAGCAACACCGATAAGAAAGAAATTCATCGTACGATATTATCTTGCATGCCGTCGTCGCGATAATCGAGCCTCTTTGGCGTCCTCCTTGCCTATTCGCATGTCGCGATGGCGTTCAACTTCAACTGGTCGCCATTGATGGCCGACGCGGGCTTTTACACTCGCGCTCAGGACCTGTTAACGGCTGCTTTGAATAAATCGCCAAAACCGCCTATTATTGTCGACGATATCAAAGTTACAGAGTTGAATTTGGGTTCCGTTCCGCCGGATCTGGAAATTCTTGAAGTTGGCGACCTTGCCGAGGACCGATTTCGCGGTATCTTTAAGATGTCGTATAACGGCGATGCATTTTTGACATTGAAGACTAGAGTCCAAGCCAATCCGTTGAATACCTTCTTAGTTACTCGGCCGTCTTTCGCATCTCCGAAGCCGTTGGCTGCCGCCGCCGGCTTAACCATACCACTGCAGATTACGCTCTCGGAGTTTCGATTGTCAGGATTCGTCGTGTTGGTATTTTCTAAACAAAAAGGAATTACCGTCGTGTTTAGGAACGACCCTCTTGAATCGTTGAAAGTCTCGTCTACTTTTGATTCGATCTCCTTTGTCCGCGACTACTTACAAAAGGCGATTGAAGGGCAGTTGCGAGCTCTGTTTATGGACGAATTGCCCGCTATCATTCATCGACTATCATTGCGACTGTGGGTGCCAGAATATCGCGACAAAGAATCAGAATCTGTCAATACCCTAGATCAATCGGAATCAGGTCCCGGCCAAGACCCTCTTGCAAGCCCTCCTCAGGATCCCGTCGACGCGTCAGGAAATGCGCTCAATCCGTCAGAGGTCGCTTCGTTGTCCTTGGACTCTGGAGTCGAGATTCACAACCTATTCTCACAGAAGAATTTACTGCGACTGGCTGCATTGACCGACTCTCAACGCACCCTTTCGTTGTTCACACCATCTATCAAAGATGTCGTATACAGAGCCTGGACCGCATCGGCAGAGCTTGGGGAAAGCAACACTTTAACATCACCTGCTAGCCCGGTACTATCCCGGACGCATTCTCATATCGGTTCTCTCCATTCATTCGTCGACAATGCTAGCACCATTTCGATGCAGAGCGGTGGATCGAGCAATTTCAGCGGCCATGGTTTACATTTAAGACCAGGTCGACACTCTCGGTCTCATACCAAAAAGCGCAAGAAGCGAGTTGTCGACTTACGCCGGCCAAAGACTACAGATGATGTAGACAGCGTGAGTGGAGACAGTGTTTTCTCTTCTGAGAATGCCACCAGTGCTCCTACGGTCTTCTCATCTCCAGCACACTTTTCCGAGGAAAAGAATGATGACCCAGTCACACCTCCACTTGGTCCTCAAAATGACTTGCATCTACCTACTATTCACGAACGCCGAAGAATCAGTCAAGGCGACCACACCCTCCGGCGCTCTAAGCTATCAATGTCAGAGGCTGCGCAACCATCTTCCAGTCGCTCTGCTCAAATGATTGCAGAAACATGGCCGGATCCAGATGCAACGCCTCGTAATTCGATCCGATTGCCTAGCAATGACCGAGCGAATAACCGGCTCACAGCCGCACCTCTTCCGAGTTCCGCAATTCAGTATGCGCAGCCTGTCCCTAGTAACAACAATCCTAGGGAACAAGTCTGGCTTTCCAAAATGGCAGCCGAGTTGGCTCGCAGGATGCAAGAAGAAAAGGTCGATCCGTCCGGATCAAGACCATTCCCAGATTTCTGGGACGACCATAGGCAAGAGGAAGTTCCACCTCCAGCCTATGGCCACTAAACCTTCTCTCAAAAATCTTTCCTTTGTCCTTTCCTTTTTTCCTCTGCATACTACCTGAGATTCTCCTAGTCAGCGTTCCGCCGGGTTGCAGATTCACGACCGTTACGACAAGATACATAATGTTTTTTATGCCCATTTTCCTTTTTCTTCACGTTCATACTCGGAAAGCGGCATCTCTATTGTTTATAATTGCATCGTTCCTCACATCGATCAAGCGTCGACACGACATGACTTGATATTGCTTCTATTGTTTTGTATCTTTCTGGGTTCTTGTTTTCTACATTAAAATGATACCACTGGCGGTCTTGAGGGATTCTGTTTACTCCGGCACTTTTTCATCATATGGGCATGTTTCATTCTGACTGGGAGAATTTGTTTTCGCGCGTTTATTGTTATTGATTAGAACAGACATTCTCAGAACCGCTCCTCTCTTGAGATTGATAGCGTTTTCTTTTCCCTGTTGTTTCTTTCTCGTCACTCGTTACACATCATCAGACTGATTGTCTTTCCAACTTTTTTTTTACTTTGTATATACTCTATTTCTTGGCATATGTGAATATCTTCAATGTGTCTAAGCTTGATAACGGAATTTGCACTTGTCTCTAGAAGAGTTCTGCTCGAAGTTAGCGGACACCAGAAAGTCTATCCCGAGGTCATAAGATGCCCATTGTTTCAATGCCTGCCCAAGTGAGCTCTCTGATATGCAACAGATCCGCCGGTTTACTCGTAACCCTCTAACATTTTCTAAAGAGGTGATCTTGATGAATGGATATATGTCAAACAAAAGAAAAGACCTTGTCTCAGTAAAATTTCTGGGGAAAATCTCAATCTATTCCTTTATATACAAACTTCGATAACCCATGTTGTGTGTTTTTCTCAGTTTTCAATTGCGTCTTGATGTCGAATAATCTCCAGCATCAAATAAAAGTACATCCCTTTGCGTTGTATGTCGATTGATCATGTTTTTCCCGGAACGGACAAAGGGAAGATAAAAAGCCATCGAAGATGCATATGAAACTTAGTTCTTGCCGAAGAAAGTCTTGTGGCCCTGTTGATTCCAAGGATCAGGATTCTGTGTTGAATTCGACGGGGTGAAGTTGGAGGAGAGATCTTACAAGAGTAATACGGATCATGGCGTATGTGGTGACTGCGAGCGTATATAGTTAGCATGGAGCACGGAATGGCGGGTGTTGGATGGCGTTCGAGCGGACGTACTGGCAGTTGTACCCCAGAGAGAGATGTAGTAGGGCCAGAGAATGGCACCGGAGCGGTTAGTCTGTACATCTATGTGGTCAGCGAATGTGGAAATCGGTGGTTGTGGTGATCGTTCGATATTGGACTGACCTTCCACCATTGACGCTTGCCATCGTGCTGCTGGAAGAGACGCTGGTAGTAAGGAACGCGGTTTTCGCGGGCGACGAAGCTATAGCAGAGAGAAATCGAATTGATTAGCCAGTCTGTCTTGTCAAGTGCAAGTTCCTTCGATATCCACGATTGCACGTCATCTTCAACACAACCACACCACATGTTTCTTTCCTCCGCAATTGTATCGTGCGCGGTACCAGTCGGAGAGCAATTGATTATCAGACTTACCCGGCAAGACGAGGAAGGGTACGAGCAACCATTTTTGCGAGTTGGTGACGAGTACCTGGAGGCAATTGAGGGGAGAGTGTCGGGATGTCAGGACAGAGGAAGCAGATGTCTGTGGTCTGATGAGGTGCGACTAGCTCCGGCAATCTTTCGGGTCCGCCAAGCCTTGCCTTGACGTTGCGCGTTGCCGGATTCTTCCTGACAAGTCACATGACTTTCACTAAAACAAACAGTGCAAACAAAAGCTTTAATTCATCTAGGTAAGTATCAGCAAGCTTCAAAAAATAATCAGCAACTACTTTCGTTAGTTAGAGTACGAATAATTGATGGAAAAGATGTTGAGAGGTAGTTCGAGCAACTACTTTCAAACCCGCCATCTTCATACCTAATGCGCCCAGCTCTGCTGCGGCTCTTGAAGAGGCCGTCCGCTATCTCCTTACTCAATGATCTGGTTTCGACATCCTCAGTGGTAGCAGGGATTGAGCGACTTGACATTCGGACCGGAAAATGCGCGAATTGCCAGATAAGACGATCGCATGCGAACTTGCTCCCTTATGAGAGTTCGAGCATTGCCTCCGGCGCGGAACCGAGTGTGAGATTACAGGTTTACGATATTGTCGGTGTCGAGCGTCGAAAGTCATCGAACAGCACGAATCGACAAGAGAGCGGCCAAGAATATATAAGAGGTAGATTACCGATATCATTGGACGTGGACCGACTCGAGTACGAATCGTCGTTTTATGCCAAAGGAGGAATGAGACTTGTGGATGACCCTGTGAGGGAAGACGACTTTGAGCTATGGAAAGAACTTTTACAATATAGAAAGCGGCGATATGGTCATCAAGGTGTACTCGAAATATGGAAAGGCATTGTGGACAGAAGCGACAATATTCAACTACCCGTGGAAGGGGAAACGGCGGATTATATCTGGGGAACATTCGTGGAAGCGGGATTGGTGGACGAACACCTTTTATGCGACATAACCAAATATGCTGAGAATCTATGGACGAGATATGAGAGGCGTTGGAGCAGACTGTACCAAACGGTTGTCGGCGGACTTTTTACTAAAGGTCTACCGGAGGAAGCTGTCGCTTGGCATCGGAGATTACAAGCTATTCATCTGAGCGAGCCAAATGATATCGTCCTAGTGATGGCGCAGGCTGTGTCATGTATACCTCAGAGACTGCCGGACTGGTCTTTATATTCGCGTGATACAATCACGCTTGGAAATGGACGGGGCGTGAGAGCATTTGGGGAGATGTGCCTGGCAACAGATGGTCACCAAATATACGAGACTGCCATTCCTTTTTTACTTCAAAAAGGACTTCCGTTGGATGCCACTTATATGCATGATTTTCTTGTCAAGAGAGGCGATATTCCACGTGACTCGAATACCGTACAACAAATACTGGACTTTGCGAATACGGAAAGTCACACATTTTCGCAGAAAGTGAGACAAAGGATCAAGAAAATCAAGTCGAGCACTTTGAATGAAGCTGTTTTGGACTCACTTGTTGCGTCTGAACAGACTGAAGCAACTAGCAATAGCCAGCAGGAAATTGAGTCGGATCGGCCAAAAGACAAGGAAGGCGATTGGATCAAAGAAAAGACGTTTCGAGATGAATTTGGTGCACGACTCTTTGCTACAAAAGCGCTGACAGTGGATATGATTACCAATGGTTTGCAGATGTTCGGTGTTCAGGCTATTGGGCCGCTTTCGCTACGAGAGATTGCTCTCAGAGCAGAGGGACCGAAGGATATACTAGAAAAAATACATGCACTTCGCAAAGCAAACATCACTATACGCAATTGCGCCTTTACGCGGTTAGTTGAGAGACTGGCACTAGAGCACAAGGACATTGTCCTCGAGGATCTACTCCACAGTGATCAACACCCTGATGTCTTGGAAGATTTTACCGTACAGGAGAGCTTGCTATGTTCTTTTTTGATGGCTCGAGACTGGAGGCTCTACAATCTCACCAAGGCTATTCTAAACGAGGTGGCAAAGGACGACATGGATAATATTCAATTTCGAGTTTCGTTGTCAGCGAAAGAATGGTCCGCAGCGTCGGATGTTGTTGATAGAATGTACCTGGACTCCAAGACACTTACACAGCAAAGCATCGACCACATGTTCTATGCCGTCCTGACACCGCGACTTCCGGGCCGGCTTCAACCATACCCGGAAGATCCCAAAATCGACGAAGTCAGGTATGCAGAGCGAATCTTGAAATTGGCCCTAAGATCGGGGACTGAAATTGACCCTCAATATTGGGTTGAGTTATTGAAACGTATGGGCATGCATAGACATGACCAATGGCAACAAATCCAAGACTTGTGCTTGTGGCTTGCACAGCATTACGTGGCGCAGGAGGATTCGCCATTTCTACATAGTCTCTCAAGATCAAGTGGAATTGACTCCGATACAATCCTTGCAAAGAATCGCACTATGATTCGACACATCTTCAATCCACGAATGCAAATGGCGCTCATCGCTTGGGGTTTTAAATCACCCCTTTGGTATAAGGATGCAGTACACGAGACACATGACCCAGTAAGTGACGGAATGGTCATCCTCTGGACTCGAGGACTTCTTTTACTTCGAGACCTAGAACGGCTAGGAATCACGATTTACCCAAGTTTCGTACGTCAAGCCTGCCGACAACGGTTACAGATGCTATTCGGCGAACTCTATTCCGTGAAAAGATGGAATCGGACATTGCGACAGAAGAATCCATTCAGATTCTCACGCATTCTCAATGATATGCTCACGATATATCCGACGCTGTTCACGCAGGAGGATCAAGTTGATTTGCATAAGCTTGTTGATCGGCCGTTGCAGGGTATGGCTGCGAGGAGAATGGGGCAGCAGTATGAATGGTTGGATCAGTGGCCGGGCTCTAGGTATCGGTGATTGTATATACATATTTGTATATTACTTATCACATAACATAATCTTTTTTGGTTCTTATTTGGTAGCACGGACATATCGTCAATGAATAGTTACTTGCTCGTTGATTTAAAGAGACTAAGGGGCCCGCCGTTAGTTGACTGCATTATTGCCGACAGCGCACAGCGGTCAAGACGGCAAATTGCACCTTTAATTTGTTATCCAAGTACTAGAAAAGATCCCAAAACCTATCTGTAGGCCGTCATACGCATTTACTACAATCTGTGTGTACCCATCTGTATAGCGTCCAGAAGGAACCAGACGGTGTCAGGGCTTAGGGCTTAAACCCAGCGGATTCGCTATCTCCAACATTGACACTTACCATTTTTTGAAGGCAACACTATACGTTGCACTGAAATGGGTGTTATTGAACATCTAGTTATAAGCTTAGATGATAACGAGTTATGGGTTATTCAATGAACAAAGCGAAGTGACTCACCAGGTTAACATTGGACTAGCAACCCTCCCTTTCACTATTATGCGGTATGGCTGTCATTCTCATGGCTTGACTTGATATTTATCTACTTCCAGGCTTCTCGGTATATTTACAGGACTGGGTGTCTGAACGACGAGGTAACAACCCTGTATGAAACCGTCCTGGAAGACATCGCCATTGTTGGTGTCGAAGAATGCCAAAGAATGCCTGAACAAAAACTCCATGAGAGTTATTATCTGTCTCAAGGGCGCGGGATTTATTCCACCAGGGCCATATATCACAGTTAACCGCAAGTTATATACGGTCTTTACCGGCCAATACGTGACTCAAGAAGTCGAACGATTGCTTACGGATTTCACCGTCATGTAGGTAGTCGGCGGTACTTGGTTAGACTTAGCGCCGCATAATCGAGGGTTGATGTTGAGGATATCTCAACCCTCGTCCTCATGAAATCAGATAGCTGGTTGCCCAATGCAAGACACAAATAAAGTGCTTCCTATCCATCCATAAGGTTCTAATGGCGGAAATAAGCGCAGTCATAATTTCAATAGAAGCGATACCTATCGACATCATCAGTCCAAGTGGTTAGTGTTGCCAGAAACTGCGTGGTGAGTTCATCACCAAAGACGGTCAACAAGGGGGCAAAATCTGAAAGCGAGTTATTGGCGAAGTCTGACCATTCGCTGTCGATTCATTGATTGCTACCATTCTGGTATTGTTTGGCACAATTAAAGAGAGATATAAGTGCAATGACAACTCTTAGATATGGGAGCCTTTCGTTGAAATAGGTGTCAAGACCAAGATTTGGAAGCAACCATGTGTCATCCTCACCCCTCGAGGGGAGTTGCACGATAAATGAGACACGAACCAGGACAGGCTATCATCTGTTATACAGTCAAAATGCTAAAAAAAAAATCGTGTAGAGGCATAATATGATGATGATGATGGAAGAGAGATGACCTGGTCTTCTCGCTGCCGGACGTGAAGCAACCCAACAGCATTGAGAGCAGAGGTTGCACGAGCGCTTACAGGTACTTCCTGGGGACCAGGATCTGCCGAAAATTCAAAGAATAAATTTCAGGGCTTTAGAGACATGGTATCATCATATTGTGCCTCTACGCATTTGTTTTGTAGGGTCTGTAGACGATGACAGACTTCAATGTTGACTGGCAGGCTACCGCGCCCTTTTGATATTTTCATAGAGTTAACTTCAGCACCAGGGTTTGGGTGATGCAAGACCAACCCCCGAGCCAAATTTTAGCATTTCAAAGTAGAGATAGGAAAAAATAGCACGTCGGGCTTAAAAATGAAGATTGATGATGATGATTTTTGATACGCAAGAAGAGGGGTCGTGGACATATCAACCCTAACCCTGATTTTAATCACGTGAACCGCTGTTAGGCAATACGAAAATAGATAGATCCGATGAACGTTCGGGACCTGCATCCAAATCCATGGGACTGTGATTTCTAATGCTTGGTTAATCAGATTTGCAGCATGAATAGCTAGTCAGCGGGGGAATTCCGCCCTCTTTCTAAGCACTGAGTAAGCAGGTACCTGGTAAATGCATTACAATACGCGAGTAAAACTTTAACCTAATTTACCCCTAAATTTAGTAAATTATGCAAAGCATGGTTAAATTGTAGCTCCCATTCGTTAACTTAGAGAGCCTAGACCCACTTCGCTTTTATTTCTGTAAACAAAAAGACGTTAAATTACCACAAATTAATCCAGAGCATCTTATCGGAAATACGGAGCATCGTACTCAAATTACAACATCCGGCAAAATCTCAATAATTTCTGACGACATCGCCGAATCTTTCTCATCCATTGGCCATCACGTCCTGTCAAATACCACGCCTCCATGCAACTTAACAGTTTTTTTTTTTTCTTTATTCCCCATCATTATTGACATTCATCATTCACAATGGCTCTGGCGTCTAGCTCCACTCCTCTTCGATTGCTTTCCATGTCCACCTTGAGACGTGGGACTGCCATCAGGGCCGCGACTATATCTACTCCTCTCCGCACCCCTCTTTCTCCATCACTTCATCTCAAGCAAAAAACATTTTCAAGACAGTTCTCTACCTCTCCCTCAACCTCCTTCAGCACGTCAACCAACGCAATGGCTCCCTCAACCCAGACTCTCATCGAAGTCGCCAAAAACAGGCGCACATACTACAACCTCGGCCGCAAGTCCCCCGTGCCCGACTCTGAGGTGGTCGAATTAGTGAACCAGGCCATCTTGCACATTCCCAGCTCCTTCAACACTCAATCTACCCGTATCGTTGTTGCTCTGCACGGTGACCACGAGAAGGTCTGGGATATTGCCGTAGAGGCTTTCCAGCCCCTTGTTGCGTCCGGCGCCGTGCCTCAGGAGGTTTTTGATAGTCAGACTAAGCCTAAGCTTGATGCTTTCAAGGCTGCTTATGGAACTGTATGTTCGTCCCTTATGCTATCTTTGGAAGAAGCGAAGAGCTAATGGGATATCTGTAGATCCTCTTCTACGAAGACCCTGCCCACATCAAGCCCTACGCCGAGAAGTTCCCTGCTTTCGGCGCCAAGTTCCCTGAGTGGGCCGAGCACTCCAACGCCATGCACCAGTGGTTCCGTATGTCTTCCCCTCTTCTAGCTTTACCATAGTAAACATACTTCTAACATGTATCCTATAGTCTGGGCTGGTCTCGAGTCCCTCGGCTTCGGCGCTAACCTCCAACACTACAATCCCCTGATCGACGCCGGCTTGGCCAAGACCTTCAACGTTCCTAGCGAGTGGAATCTCAAGGCTCAGCTCGTCTTTGGTTCTATTGAGTCTCCTGCAGGCGAGAAGCAATTCAAGCCTGTTGAGGAGCGTGTCAAGGTTTTCGGTGCTCAGTAAGTGGATGAATAGATTATGTAGATATATTTTTGCGGCATCATGTATATAGCGTTTGTTATTAAATGAATATAAAGTCCTGACGATATATTCTCATTTTCCGTGCAGTTCTAGAAAACCCAGTTCTCTTTGATGATTTTCGTTTCCGGAAGGTAGTAATGCGACGTATATCGTCGAGGGCGAGGAGAATATAAGCCATAAACATAAACACCAACTGAACCATTAAGTAACCAACCCAACAAAAGAGGTATAAAAATCCAATCAATAATCAACAATCAAATCAATCCAATTAAGCCCTCCTCGTCTCCTTTGTTTCGCCTCCAGCACCTTGCCCATAATATCGCCCCGGCACAAAATTGTAGTCATCGTCCAGATTGCTTTTGGCTTTCATCAATGGCGCCCAGTCCGTGGTCCATTTGCTGCGTATTTGATGTTTCCAGCGGCCGAAGAATGATTTCGTTGATGAGAAGGAGGATGAGCGTGACGGTTGGTTTGCGGTGGATGGTGAGGGTTCTCCGGCAGCTGTGGTTGGGGCTGGTTGGGTCATTTTGTATGTATTGTTGGATGAGCAGCGGAAGTTTTCTTGACTCGTGTTGATTTATAAAGGAATTTAAGGTTCTTTTGGGTGGTAGATCCAATGCGCCACGATATTAAATGGGTTGAAAGATTGAAAGATACGTCGGTTAACCACAGCTACATGTAGAAGATCCGTTCGACCGGATAGGTCCTCTGTTTATATATCATCGCAAAAACCTCGAAAGAATTTTAGCGGAGTGCTAGAATCAAAACGAAAATTTTGTTGTTTCCTTTTCGAGTAGATCTATACTTAATAGCCAGGCACGAGTGATACTACATGACGTTGCTTATTGCTGGTAAAATGAGCGGCGATTTCTCGGCTTCGGAACAGTCTGCCGTGTGCGTTTGCCACCATCGACATTTCATTCGTTCTTCAGTGCTTCCTTTTCGGGTAATCAGCTGTCGAATCTGGCAAAAAGACTGACTGGCATTGGTGAGAAGCTTTAGTCAATGTCAATAGCAGTATTGACTGTGTGCATTGGTGTGAAATCCGAACACAGTCTTCCCTTGATGGGCAGTATGCTCCGTCTTCTGGGTTAGACAGGACAGCGAATTATAATCTATATTCAAAAATTACAAAAGAACACATACATGTAGCCATAGAGCACGGAGTGTTGAAAGGAGGAAGGTCGACGGACGACAAGGAAAGAGCCGCCCCACAGCGAGAACGGCTCCTTCCGAGTTGGTTAAGCTTCTTTCCATGTGCAACCAACTCAACTCCAACCTCGCCCTCTTTCAACGACTCGCCATTGATCGATCATGTCGGAGGCTGGCCATTTTCCAATTTACGAACGCGCTCGACGTCGCAAGCGTGTTGGTCTGGCCTGTGAGCCATGCAGGTAGGTAAACCCCTTGATTCTTCTACCCGAAGTGATTCAGTACCTAGCTAACGAACCAGCAGACGCAAGAAGACCAAATGCCCGGGTGAACAACCTGTTTGCTCTCATTGTGCACGGCTTCATCAGACTTGTACATATATTTCGAGTAGACGCCTTTCGCAAAGAGTTTCGAGATCTCCGGCCATTGACGCTCGCTCGGAAAGTTCGACTGATGGGCCGCCGGGAGTGGTGTGTTCTCCGTTTCTCATATCTAGTATTGTACTAATGTTATGTGCTCAGGAACGTCGTCTCGGGCACTTGGAGGCTCAGATGACACGCGTTTTAAATAATCTAGAGTGAGTCGTTATGATTTAAAGCATATTGTTGGATTTTTGATTGAATGATCATCCATCTAGGCGCAGTGAACGACAACAAATCCAACCGGAGGTATCATTTTATCAGGAACGTGCAACTCCTTCTCTACCCAATTGGGAGAGCCATGCAGGAGCTACTCTTCCACCATGGGAAAAGGTTCTCGAAATTGCGCAAGTATTCTTAGTCTACTGCGACTGCCAACCACTTCCATTGTTCCATCGACAAACTTTTTTAGCAACTCTAGGTCATCGAGATCCGGAAATTGTATATTCTATTTTAGCATTGGCTATCAGATTCTGCTCATCTGTGTTGGACGCAGACGGCAATGCAACTTCACTCCATGCCTTGGTGCCGTCTTATGTGCAAGCTGCTCGCGAACGCGTCATAAAACGTGTTCTCAGTGGTCCGGTCGAGATATCTACACTCCAAGCTCTCTGTTTATTGAGCATGGTCGACTATACAAGTATGGTTTCTTTGTCCGATTTGTCCGATTGATTAGCAAACACTGACAGTATAAGATGGCAACGTTCATCAAGCAACAATACTTAGTAGCTTGGCTATGAATCTTGCAAGGTGCGCCAACCTTGCGTACGAACCGACCTCAACACACAATCACGTCATCAGAGAGGAGCGCCGCAGGTGTTTCTGGAGTATCTGTCTACTACGTCGCTTTCACGGAGAAGACGTGCACGTTCTAGACTATGCAAGTCCAGAAAATCTGGCAAAATATCCCAAGAGTACTGGTATCGCTCCGGATATTACCCAAACTGATAACCCAGGCGTCGAAGTTCGGATTGCTAGAGGGATGAAAGACGAAGGCATTGTTGCATATTATTTACAATTAAGCGAGACCTTTTCTCGGACAGCCGGGTACGTCAAACGCCGGGGCAGGTCGAATGGTTTCTTGCCATGGTCGCCGGAATCTGAATACTCCAAAATCATTGCGTTGCAAATGGACAGTGAGACTCGTGTCCCATATATTCATCGCTTCAAATTTTCAGGTATTCCCAATAGGTCCGCGGACGATCTACAGTCAAATCGTGACTACTGGGGCCCTTGGTTTTTTATTCAGTTCATGTACCATACGATCCTTTGTCTTCTCAATCATCCACTTTTGTTGTCTCTGAGTCTTCGCAATCATCGGAGCACTATTCCGGAAATCTTTATACAGCACTCGTCGGACATGATATCGACACATACTTCATGGATTGTCTACTTTGTGAGATATTTCGAAGAAAAGGGATTTCGAATATCTGATCCATTCTTGGGTTACTGCGCTGCTGTCGTAGCAACTATCGAGTTGCAGCTCAGTTTTACCGAAGATGAAGGGATTCGGAAAGACAAACAGGAGCGTTTCGAGAGTTGCCTAAACTTCGTGCAGGATCTGGGGAAGGAGTGGCCACACATGGCAAAAATGGTATGTTGAATTGAGATTTGTACAACTACTCACTAACAAGTCACAGGCAGAGAAATTACAAGCGTTGAATGGAGCTGTTTCGGCATCCTATGTTCCATACACTCGAACACAAGACAAAAGCCTTGTTATTGATTTATCTCGATTCTGGGAGATACTCGATTATTCTGCTGGCTTTTCAGACGAGAGAAGCAGCTTGTTCGGATCAACATTATTCTCAGAAAGCGTCAACAAGACACATGAGGTTTCTAGCACGACACCTCTGCCGGAACCGACTAGAATCAGAGTCTCGCGGCGGGCGTCGCGGGTTCCTGACAGTAGTGCTGAAGTCAATCAAGAAGTTGATAGTACCCTTGATACTGGGATACTCCCAACACAGATGGATATTTACGGAGACCAGTACTCCATGCTCGCCGAGAATTTCTTTGCCCAGGGGCAAGACTTTCTGCGCAATACGGAAGATTGGTTTACGACGGGAAATTTATGAAATCCAATATCTTCAGCCGTCTAGTAGTATTATTCATGTATATAAATTAACTATGCAATAGCTGTCTTCAGCTCATTTACAAACGTCCACACCTCTGTGAAGGTGTTGTATAACGGTGCAGGAGCTACTCGGACAACATCTGGCTGTCTCTTATCACAAATGATACCCGCGTCTTCTAATCGTTGAGCGACCTTATCAAGAAGACCTGGATTGAGCAACAAACTCAATTGAGCACCTCTTGCGTTGGGATCGGAGGGAGTGATGATGCGGAACTTCCTCGTCTCGTCTGTGGTTCCGGCAAGCAGTAAGTATTCAAGATAATGAGTCAATCGTAGCGACCTGGCTCGAATCTGTGTTATGGATGTCTCATTGAATACAGACAGAGAGGCGCACAAAGCAGCCAAGTCGATGGCAGATGGGTTTGAGACTTGAAAGCCGCCAGCGCCCGGAATTGGTTTGAATTCTTAGTCTATTAGTGACGGCGTTTGAAATGTGGGCGACTGAGTCAGACTTACTATTATCCATCTTGAATCTCACTGATAGATCGCCACCATACCAACCAGTCAAACGGTGACGGAACACTGGCTTATCCTCTCCCTGGCTGTAGTCCACAGTACCATGTCGCTCATGCACGAAGATGCCACCGATTGCTCCCGGACCGGCATTTCCATACTTGTATGTGCACCAAACAGCAAAATCAACATTCCAATCGTGCAATTTCACATCCACATTGGCATAGGCATGTGCAAGATCCCAGCCCACCATGATACCGCGAGACTGGGCGTGCTTGGTGATTGTGGGGATATCAAAGTATTGTCCGCTGTAGTACTGGATACCAGGGAGAAGGAGCAAGGCAGTTTCTGAGGCATGCTCGTCGATAATTGACAAGATCTTTTCCGTTGAAATGACATATTCGCCTTCCTCGGGACCAATCAAGACCATCGAATCCTTGGGATTCAGACCGTGCCATGCAATTTGAGACTCAATGGCATACTGCATCCCAATTAGCAGATTCAACATTTCAACCACCCTCGGCGGTGGTACTTACGTGATCACTAGGAAAAGCCTTCCAATCCAACAAAATCTTATGCTTACTCTCCGTCGGTTTATAAAAGCTAGCCAACAACATATGCAAATTCGCCGTCAACGTGCCCATAGCCGCAACCTCTTCAGGCTTCGCACCAACAATCCTCGACATGTCACCCGCAGCCTGCTCAGCCAACAACTGCCACATCGTCAACGGGGAATCTTCAAGATCCCTAAAATGGCCCAGAACACCGATCGAAGACCACGTATCCAATTGCGCTTCTAGATATTTACTCATAGCGCGTGGTTGAAGTCCGAGTGAATTTCCGCAAAAATAGATACTTTCATCTTGAGAGAGACCTGGTTTTGCCAATTTGGTGGTTTTTAGGTTCGCTTTTGAGGGGATGATGAATTTTGAGCGAAAGGACGACAAAGGGTCTGCTTTGTCGAGGGATTCTGCGTATGCCTTGGTAAGAGCGTCGCTGGAGTAGGATGGATGTGTGAATTTGGTGGTTGTCATCTTGTTGTTAGTTGTCTCTTGCGAGCTGGGTGTTATCAATGAGGGGGCCATTTTGTCCTATGTATGGGAACGTTGTATATCAAAGTTCGATGTCCTCAACTGCGATTTTTCACAACGAGGAGGGGAAGATCAGAGAACTTATTACCCACGATAATCTTCCTTATCAGGACATATCCCCACTAATGAATCAAATTAATCATTGACGTAGTATCTCAACCTCACAATCAATCAAACCAACTAACCCCTCGCAAAGATAGCCGAACCGTATCCGCTACCGTTCCCGCTCCCGTTCCCGCTTCCGTGTACGCAAGGACCGGGAGATACCGTGTTTTACCGTCCTCCAAAGCCCTAAAACGACGTCAGACGAAAATCCTGAATGTATGTAAGGATTACACGAAGAGAGCCAACCAACCACACGTTTTGGATGCTTATCTTTGAGATGGATATTCACGGGAATTTTGCGACGGAATTTTACGGTGGGTTTCGGATTGTATGATGTGGGTTTGTCTAAGACCCTGAGGTGATATTGTTTGGTCATACGGTTTACCGCGTTTGGGACTAGGATTTGATAGTTCGATTAGATAGTGGTATTCTCTCCTTGATTGTTTGTGTATTTGGTTCGGTATATATCTAGTGGATATCAGGCTCATCCGAACCAAGAATTATCTATACATCAACCTCATTTTTTTTCTACATACACAAGCATACACTTTCCACATCCCTAGCCATCATCATAGACCCATCCTTGAACTCATACGCATACACATATACATACGATCACAATGCTCGATATCCCCTCGCCCCCAATCCCCCTCGAAGAGTTCCGCGTCTCCTACGAAACCGGCTTCCTACCCATCAACATCAACAGCAACAACAAAAAACTCCCTCTCCACAGACTCTCAAACCCATACTTCTCGCCCTGGGAAGATGTCATCTCCGACCTCCCACAACTGATTCAGACAGGCGAGATACGACAGAAAGTGCTTGACCTACCGGTCCTATCCGTCGAGAATCTCGATGCGAATGACGAAGCTGAGTGGCAGCGGGCGTACCTCGTCCTCGCGTTTCTAACACATGCATACATCTGGGGTGGCGAGAAAGCTGAAGATGTCCGTACTTTCCCCCTCCCCCTAGTTAAAGGTAACATACTGATTGTAGATAGAAACTCCCACCAAGCATATCCTGCCCCTTCCTCGCGGTATCAGCACACCTCGAACTCCCTCCCTGCGCAACATACGCAGCTCTCAACCTCTGGAACTTCACCACCATCACCAACAACAATGATAACAACGAAGATAATATAGACCTCACAAACCCCGACAACATATACACCATCAACTCCTTCACAGCAACCGACGATGAGCGCTGGTTCCTCGTCGTCAGCGTCGCAATGGAAGCCTGTGGCGCAAAAATGATTCGTTTGGTGCTCGATAGTATTACTACCATCAACACAACCACTACTGCCGATGCTGATAACGACGGCAGTACGACTGAAAGCACATCAAACCGCAACACGATTCTCACAAATCTACTTAATGGGATAGGGGAGTGTATAGATGAGCTTGGCCGTATATTGGAGCGAATGTACGAACGCAATGATCCGATGGTGTTTTATCATCAGATTAGACCGCTGTTGGCTGGATCAAAGAATATGGGTGCCGCGGGACTGCCGAATGGCGTGTTCTATGATACCGGCGATAATCAAGGGAAATGGCATCAGTATAGCGGTGGAAGTAACGCTCAAAGCTCGCTGGTGCAGTTGATGGATATCGCGTTGGGGATTCAGCATATTGCAAGTGGAGAGGTGGACGGTAAGACGAGTAAGGATAAACATACTGCTTTTATGAAGGTATTCCCCCTCCCCCTTCCCCCTTCCAACTTTCCACATCTCATATTGGATAATGGGTCTGACGTATGTAGGAAATGAGGAATTACATGCCCGGCCCTCATCGCCGCTTTCTAGAATACATCGCCTCCATCTCCAACATTCGTCCATATGCACTCAGTCTCCCGGCTTCCTCAGACGTACGACAAGCCTACAACGCCGTGGTAATGAAACTCGGCGGTTTCCGTGACAAACACATCCAGATTGTTTCGCGATATATTATATTGCCGGCTTCGCGACCTGTGCCGGAAACGTCCAAGTATAAGGATGTAAAGAAAAACAGAGTCAATCTGGCGAGTGCGACGTCAGATACTGCGCATTCAGAGAGTAACTGTGCCAAGCCGAGGGAGGAGAAAGTCTTTTATGGGACTGGAGGGACGGATTTGATTCCGTTTTTGAAGGAGACGAGGGATGAGACGAAGGCTGCTGCGAGGTTTGCTGATTAATATACTCTGCATGGCTTGTATATATCTACTGGACTACATAGAGCCTTATGATATTCACGATCTCGACTTTATGGCCGGTTTGTTGTTTGTAGCTTTTGGCAGTACGTAAGAAACGGTTGATGCTAGAAATATCGAATTATATTTGTTTTCTGCGACGATCTTTTACCAATTCATTTGGAATCACTGAAATTGACTGCACGTGTTGAAGGATTGAATACCTGCTTGCTTGAACAAGAGATAACTCTAGGACGGATTGGTGTCCAAGCTGCGAATTTATGCTTGAGATTCATCTCTCAGTACATGCAAATATATCAACTTACTACGGCCTGGTAATGCAAAGACCTTGTATTTTTCTATGATGTGTTACGAGGGATATAGCCCTCGCCTAGTGGTGGAGGCCCAAATAGACGCAGCCGTCTATAGACCGTCCATTTCCGTTATCAGATCATTGAACTCAGGCTACTAAGGTACAAGGAATACTGTTAGGCACCACGTTGAACATTGCGGAAAACCCTTTTGGGGCTCTTACTAGTGGTCAAGTGTTGATCAGGGAACCGCCTCTTCCTCATTTCGTTTCTTTCCCCACGCCCAGCAATGGAAATGAATGTTCTGGTTGATTCTAACTCGCACATCCATCGTTTTCATCTTTGCAAAAGCCATGGCGTTTCTACAGGAAAGATCAATCATCTCCATAGGCGATATTGCTTACTATGTCAGAGCAGAGGTAAGCTCTACGGCAATGGTACTTTAGAATTCTGTAGCATTGATTCTGACTGCTATCTAAGATCCATCTGCTTGTAACTGAGAATGCTTGTTGGCTAACATCTATGTTCACGGGACGCTACGCACTTGCACTAGACCAGAATTCGCAGCATGATGCTCAGACAATCCCAGGTAGGGGCAAAGCTCGGTTGATAACCAGACCTCTTGTGAAATTGCGTAGAGGGATTTTTCATCAGTCGGGTAAATTAGCTTCTGACATACAAATGTCTGTTTTACTATCTTTCACATGTCTCACGAAACAGGAATCGATGCCAAGTCGACCTTGTCAAAAGAGAGTCCTCCGTAAATGGTCATGAAACCTCGCTGATCTATCACGATGGCGCTTGATATTGGGCCAGAATATGCAATATGTTGAATTATCAATTGATACATGTATCCGACGCATGCAAGGCTACCTTTTTCTACATACTAAAATGAAATTGATATGCTATAGTCATACAGTCTCGATCTAACATTCCATTAGGCAATCAGATACGAGATACATTGAAATATGCTGTGGGCGATTGCCTGAGCGGACTGTGGTCTAGTGTTCACACAGACTAAAATTACCAATTGAAAACATCTCACTTTGCTCATCTTGCACCGCCCTTCTCTCCTCCATCAACTCCTCGCGGTACTGTTTCGCTTCCTCCATTGTGATGGGTATATCATCCACATCCTCCAACACCATCTGCTGCAATTCAACGGGAAGTTTTCTTTCAAGCAGCTCCGCTCTCAACTGATCCCTCTCAGCCACCCAATCCGCCCTCTGAGGCGGCACGTTCGCTGTCGAAATAATTCGAATGTGTGGATCAACAAGGAACAGAGCAAGGATCTTGCGATGTCCCGGTTTGGTTTTATCGGCAAGTTCAAAGGGGGCAACACGATGTTGTAGCACATTTGGGAAGGTGAGGAGACGGCCCTCGTGGCATGAGACGTCTCCGAGGTCTTGAGTGATGGGGCAGTCGCTATAGCCATCTGTTTCAGGGCCGAAACCATAAACTTGTTGCAGAAAATCATGTCGGCCTTGCTCGTAGCCCATGTCGTCGAACGAATAATTATCCGCTCGGGTTCGGAAAGAAAGTGTACTCTCGGTGATGTTTTCGGTGGAGTAGTAGTAAATCGCCGTGGCGCAGATGTGCTCATTCTACACTAATGTGAGTGTCTGATACTTGACCATCGACTAAAGTAGGCTTACCAGCTGGCCCTCCACATGCCATGTTCCACCTTCATACCGCGGCTTGTCCGGCGTCAATTCGATATTTGCCAATTTCACAATGACCTGCAACCCCTTTTCCCCGAATAAGCTGCGTAAGGAAAGCTGCTCTCCCCACTTATAGTGTTTTCGTTTCAATGGCTGGAAATCCCCTTGCGGCTCAGGCTGTTTTACCACCTGCTTGTCATACCATGCCTCGTGTCCTTCCTCATCTTCTTCCCAGTCAGGCTGCGGCTCATCGGATGGTAAATACTCGACATGGTCGTACGGAATCCTAGGCATCGGCCCATTGACTGCTTCGTGCAGGCTTTCATCCCATAAGGGAATCGTTTTGGCGATAACCTTCTCAATGACTTGATAGAGTTCTTTGTGTTTCTGTGGGTGTAGATTATTAATGTACGAGACGATGCGGCATCCTTCTTCTTCAAATTCAACATCGCAGGGTAACCATTGGAACTTGGTGCTAAAAAGTTTGATTATCCGATGACCCCATCGTGTTCCCGTCAGCATACCCTCTGGATCCGATGGCTGGGGTAGTATCTCTGTCTTTCCAGACCAAGACAAGTAGCCATCACGAGTGAGAATCTCATCCCTCAGAATCCGAGTGCGACCGTACACAACCGGGAACAAAGATGGATGCACCAGATCAACGACTCGCTGGTCAGATCCTGGATGGTAATCTTTCTCTTCTTCTGGAACCTGCTCCAGTGGAAGTACTGCCGCTTTGAGGTCTTCTTGCAGCCCCTTAGAGATGGCGGTATTAGACCAGACAACGCCGGGATTGAATGCGGTCACCATACCGCCATTCACCTTAAGGGTCTCGGCCTTGTGTTTGAGCTCGGCCCAGATCCATTCCAGCATTTTCGGGGATATATCTGCACCACTGTCGACTATCTCCTTCGCCCACTTGTCCGTGATTTCCGTATTATAAATCTACATGCCGTTAGCTGCATGACCAACAGGAACGAGCTCAAAAAGCACACCTTTTTGTCCCAGTCAGGCTTGTCGGTGATGGTATTCATCATTCTCATCATGAGTATTTCTCGTTTCGTTTTGAGGAATCTATATATATTTATAATTTAGCGTCTTCCAGTATAGAGACAAAAGATCCTATCAGAAGAACGCACGAGGTATATCTGCCGTCATCAATCTGGTCCGCATCCAATGCACATGGAAAGATCTCAATGGACGACGTGCCCTATTACACTGTTAGAATAGCTATCCTTTTACCCGTACAAGTAGAGTTCAAGCCACTTACAGGCTTCCAGTTCAGGGGCAAAGTGAACCCTGGAAGGTCAAAGCGAGTTTCTTGCTTCGGTTGAGCAGCCATTTTTGCAATCAAGTTTTGAGCCAGAGAAGAGAATATACGTTTGTTAGAAAATGAACACTTGAGAACAGAGGATATTTCGACAGTTAGTTGTGAGTCTTTTTATATGTTCCTGACGCTATTAAAGTTTTAACATACTCAGGAGCTAGTGTAGGCAACTGGGCAAGGCAGAACTTGGCGAAGCGCCACGGCGCGAACTGGCTTTTCATAAGCGAGGGCGGAGTACGAAGTGTTCTGTGTAACTCAATGTGTCGATACTAATAACGTGCATATAGTCGTGTTTGCCTTGATGCTCAATGGGTCAGTATTGAAGGAGGTTTGGTTGGATTGGTTGTCGGGATGAGATTAGGTATCACTCGATCTCCCTTAGTGTGGGGTTTTCTTTGTACGAGGGAGACTGTCTCTCCATCCTGTTGCACAAAAGCAACAAGCATCGCAAGGAAGAATAAGAATAACATCTAGACCCAGGCAGCAGCTAGACTATCTCGATCAGCACAGTAAAGTATTTGACAATCATTGATTTGTCACAATGGCTAATACATCAATAGTCCGAACACCTATCAACGCATCTCAAGATCATTACATTGCCGGATCTTGGACAAGATGCAATTCTGAGCTCTATATAGGTATCATTGCTAAAACCAAAAACTAAGAGTCATACATACCAGCAGAGCTATAAACAAGACATATCAACTATCCATCTTGCATCATGGACCCCCTCCCAGAGCTCTCCCCAGCCATAAAACTCGACTATCTCGCTGAGGGCGGCGCAAACATTGTCTACCGCATCATCCTGCCTTCAACAGAGGAACAAGCCCTCGAACCTCAACCATCTGAACTCCATCACTACGGCAGCTCAACACCTCCACCCACAGAAATCGACGACATCAATCCCGACATTGATGTTGATATCAACATAACAAGCGGAAAACTCCTCCGCCTCCGCAAAGACGTCCGCTACGGCCTTCCCTACCACGACACAGCACATGACTTTCAGACACAGATTCGTCCCTTGTTCGACGATGAGGAGTTGGTCGATCAGATCCTGGTGCGCGTACCGGCTTCTGTAATCCAGAGATGTAACGCCAACTTGCACGAAAGGGAGCGTTTACAAAAGAGGCCTGCTATTCGATGCGGTGTTTATCTAGCTGAGGATGAGCCGTTGGGTATGTTGGTTACTGATATGACTACCACCACCACTACCACTCCTTCAACAGCGAGCGTGGGAAGTATAGTCGAACTCAAGCCGAAATGGCTCATTCAGTCCCCCTCCGCCCCGTCTAAAGCGCGCCGATGTCGTACTTGCGCATTAAGGGATATGAAGCGCGCCGATTCACCCCCTCTTGACTCTCGCAGTTCTACTACTGCTCCGGTGGAGATACCACCCGGAAAAGCGCAATTCTGCCCCTTGGATCTCACCTCCTCTGATAGAAAGGATATGAAACGCACAATAAGGCAGATATTTCCATCCCTACTACCAGAGAGAATTGATACGATTGCGGGGGCATTGTATCAGCATCCGATACTGCAGAAACTCCTATCGTTGCAGCGAATACATAGCGATGTTGGTCTCAATGGGCCTCCGTCCGGATCAAAAGAGACGAGTCTGTCGATGACCTTGAGGGATTGCTCTATTTTTCTAAAGGTATCAACCCACCACGTCTCTCCTTTAAATGGGTGGTTGTGAAGCTAATGAGATATAGATACCGTCATCAACGCATTTTAGCAACGTGCAGGCTGGGATAGATATCCGTCTAGGCGATCTCGATCTCAAATCAGCCGCCAACGGGAAGGCGGAGTACTGGCTCAATATTGAGAAGCGACTCATTGACGAAGGATGGTATATGGGTACGCAAGCGAGTCAGATTGGGACGGAGGGGGAGTGTGCTCTCAGTCGTTGATATAGCTATATACATGGCAGGTTTGATGTACGCAGATATCATTATCCATTCGTAAGGTATGGAAATATTCCTTCTAACGAGGATAAATGGCATAATAATATACTACTCGAAATGAAGGGAAATTAAGTAACATAACCCAACCGACCATCATCTCCCACTTTCTATCCGTCACTTTTTCGAGACAAATTATCAGTAAATTAAGACACAAGACGAATGAAGAATATTCCATAAACCCAGTGCGTGTAAATCAACCCCGTCGAGTACTCTTCTTCATCATCTTCCGCTGCTCCTTCTCCTTCTCCCTCTCCAAAAACTTCCTCTGCTCCTCCGCCGTCATGCCACGTAACATCCGCTCGCGCTCCTCCTTCTTGAGCTTCTCGGCGGCATATTTGCGCTCTTCGGCTTTCTCTTCTTCGTCTGCGCGGCGCAGTTTGCGGATTTCTTCTTCGCGGGCGTTGCGCAGTTTGCGGGTTACTTCGGGGCGCCAGTGAGCGCCGGAGACGAGGATGTCGGGGAGACGGAGGAAGTAGCTGTAGAGAGAGAGGGTGGATTCGTAGCCGTTGGAGGGGATGGTGAGGGAGAGTTGGATGCGTTTTTTAGGGACGGCCTCCTCGATTCTGTGTATCGTTAGCTCTGGATATTAGGCTGGTTCGGTCAAAGGACATACTTCAATGGCTTGTCAATAGGCTGGTCGGTAATGATCAAGTACTCGAACGCGTCGCCAGCCTCCTCAATAGCTTTGATCAACTGAGGAGTCAACAAGAAATCGGTAATTTCGGCACTCTCGGTCATCACGGTCGTCCAAGCAGGAAGCTTAGAGTTGTCCTTGGTGAAAGTCATAGAGGCATCGTAACGATCCTGGCGGAGCTGACGCATGACATTCTTGTGGACAACAGCCCAGATGAATCCGTCATAAGTCGAATTGGGAACCTTGATAGAAGAAGCATCACCACCTGGCGTAGGGACAATCTCCTTCTCCTTTCCGTCAAAAGTGTAAAGAGTAGACTCCACTCTCTCCACTGGGGGAGGGAAGCTTTCAAAGAAAAGGCCCAAAGCGTTGTCCATGATAAAGATAAGAGGATTGTAGCGCTTGACAAGCTTGATGGAGACATCAAGGAAAGCAACGTTCTGACGACCAGTGGCATACGACTGATATTCCTGCTTGGATTTCTCCTTCAACAACTTCTCGGGGTCAATCAACTCGGACTGAACGCCTTCAACAGAGGGACCCTTGGCGACACCGCCGAAACCGACGACAGCGAATTCGCTTTCGATGATAGGCGCATGGGAGATGGCCCATGTCTTGGCCTTGCTCTTGTTCTTGCGCGTGCCCCAGAAATGGAATCCAAGGAGAATAAGCAAAAAAGGAAGAACGAATGCTTCTTGCAGAAAGTCTTGGGGGGTGACTCTTTCCCAGACGCGATACCATGCGGTGTATGGGACGGCACTGCCTGTGACGGCGGCTGATGGGGCAGATTGTCCGGCTGTCAAGCCTGCGGGGGAAGGGTTGGGGACAGCGGCAAAATCGGCGAAATCTGTATTCAGACATATGGATTAGTTACTATTGACGTCGAAAGTGTAGGAAATGCGATAAAAATGCAATTGGAATCGCGATCCCAACGCAATTGCTTCACAAGATAGGAGTCTCGCCACCACCAACAAGCAACGACTTACCATCATCACTCTTGACGGCGCCCGAAGAGGCAGCACCGCCAAACACATTTTGAAAAACACCAGCCATTGTGAGATAGGGACAGACTGCGCTCTGGGCAAGACAATGGCAATGGCTGGTCAGGGTTCACAGTGGAGTGAATTAGAGTAAAGCAAAGCGAGAGGAGTAGAGAGAGCTGGCTGCTGGCGATTAGTGCGGAGTGGATGCCGGAGCTTTCTGGCGTCAAGCGCTAGTCTAGCATAGGACTAGCGGCTCCCACTAGAAGGCTGGAGAACTTTAGAAGCTCCGCTTGCGGTTGGCAACAACACTCCATCCAGTTCGCATCAACTGATTTCTATCCATCTAAACTTCTAAAGAGGTATCAAAACTCGAATCGCACTCAAGCAACATACCATCACCGTCATGTAAGCAAACCCCCTCGAACCACTCACGAAAAAGCGGGCTCGTCAGCACAAAAGTCGCATCCAAATAGATCCCAACCGCCAAGGCTTCATAGCGCATGGTGATTTCCACGAAGTAGTATGTCCCGTATCTCGACTAAGAGAACTCTCCTCTTGTTCTTGCAGGCTGGCGATCTTCCATGGCCATATATACAGTACTGCTAGTAGTATCATTCTAGCGGTTAAACAGCCCTGGTAACTTAGGTTGTACCCTGTTTATAGAGTCATATTATCTACCCCTATGCCTATTTCCAGTTGCCAGTCGTCAGCTTTTTCTATCCTCATATCGTATCTTTCGGTCCCAATTTGCGAACTTTGAAGTATTAAAATACCTCTAGCCGAATAACACCCTTGGACGGATTTCGACTGGGGGTTCTGGTTCTGGAGTGGACGGTTTTTCTGGGATCGGCCACATGTGCATCGTTACAGTCCAGTCTGGTTCAACAACTGTCTCCCATACCTGAGGAAGGATAATGTCCCCATTCGGGCCGACAAGGTCATAGTGGCCTTCCGCTACATGGGGACCTATTATTTCGACATGCAGAAAAGCCTGTCGAATGAGCTCCTCCATGCCCTGTAACTTAGGGTTAGCTTCAGTCACCCTACCATCATCATGCAGGAATACTTGGAAAGACGAAAACTAGCCTGCCATGTGCTGCAAAGATGGAAGGGAAAGTTAAACTTTCTCCCAACTGCGTCTTTGAATTTGAGCGGTTTCGTCTTTTCTGGTGGCTTCTTCTCTGGCTCTGGAGGAGGCGGCAGCAGCTTCAGCGCTGTAAGTGCTTTTATTGCATCTTGTTCAGCCAATTGTCGACGACCAACACCTTCGTCTAGTGGAATTTCGTACGTCTCAGCATTTGATTCATCTATCAATTCAGTGTTCTCTGAGAGATCTTGTTGTTTATGCGTTTGGTTGCTGCCGTCGACTTTCATTGTGTCTCTTGTCGATTTCTGGAGACCATTCTCGCCTACAACAATCGTCGTCGAACCGAATTCTGATGTCGGCGGTTGGAGTGTCTGGTACTCAAAGCTGGTAGTCTGGAACTTCGCAACTTCCTTGGGGATCATAAATTGATTTTGACTTCATGTTTATTAGTTGCTGATGTGTAGCTTTCAAGATATTTCTTAGTACTTACTGGCTGGCCGTGCTAACTAGAATAGAAATGGCAGTTAATCTTGTCTGTAAAGTATCTCTCAACCCAGCCAGCTCCTCTTTCTTGAATGAACTCTATCCAATTTTTCGCCAGCTATCCATATATCCACCATTGCCGGATAAGCTCTGGCGATACTTTTCTGTCCGCGCAAAGAAATTTGGACATCACGTCAACCGATGAGTTGATGACTATATGATATTGCATTCAAGGTTGCTTTGCTGAAGAGGTTGCAGGAGTGCATCTGTTCGACATGGAGAAAAGTTTGCTGGACACAGCCGAGCTCCTGGATTACTTCTTGGTACTCTTTACTTGAACCCTGGGAGTCTGACAGTGTGCGCAGAAGCTGATATGCTAGGTTCGCACCTGCAATAAAGTCTCCGACTGAAAACCCGAATGACATTGATGGCGGTGAGGTATGAATGTTAAGACACTAGATCCAATCCTGGTGAATAAAAGGGAAGGAAGCTAAGGGAACAAAAGATATAAGGAATTAGAAGAAATAAAATCACTGTGCTGGGTATATTAAGGGTGTATACCTAGGGAATGCAACATTGAATGAGCCTCGTTCAAATGCAAGATGTGTTGGACTAATCATATTGCTGGGAACGTACATTCTATAGGATTATACATAAGTATGATGCCAGCCTCGACACTGCCACAGTGCACTGAGCTGCCGTCTGTGTTTCTACGTAGCATGTTTGAGGCGTTAGGCTGATTGGGCTGCTAACTGCATGTTCTACTTGGGTGTGTTTTGTATGATATGCCACTTCCAGCAAAATTGTGAGGCTTAATTAATTCATACCTAGGTACGTGTAACTGTTAATTTCGGCATCGCTCTAGACATGGAGCATGTTTCTCTCCAGGGCTATCTTGACACTTTTGACAACATGTATAAATGTATTTCCTGCAAAACTATACGAGTCCAATGTTTCATGCGCAAAAATAGTTCGTCCAACAAGGCTGCACTGGCATGTTTGATATCAATAACGCAGATACTCAGCCAAGTGAAGATACCTAGGTACCTTCCAAGGTTCTATGTATTCTTTTGTTCGAGTTTGTGACTCCCTTGGTTGCTCTTGATTCAATATTGTATATTGTTCTTTAGATGTGCGTACCTATATTGCTCTACCAGTGTTGCTCAAAAGTCACATCACATAGTTCAAACTAGACAATTAATTTGTATGCAAATCATATCGAATTGTCAAATTAAAACAATGTTGTGTATTTAGAAGGAGACTACGTTGAGCAGAGAATTGATGGAATCACCTATGAAAAGTGGAGGGGAAAGTACATATTTCGATGACGATGGCGGGGATGTTCTATTTCTCCTCCTCAAAACGAACAACACATCTTCACCTCCAAGAAGAACAGCATCAATCCTTCAATGTTGTACAACTCTCAATCACACAAACCTGCACAGAATACTTCAACCACAATTCAAGCAAAATGTCCACATCATCAATCAATATCGACTCAATCCCCACCCCAGACCACTGCACAGCCGACTTTTGCCTGATCCCGGTACATCCATCCCAAAACCACCTTTCCAAGGTTCATTAAGAACACACAAAAAGACTAACATACTTCGTAAATATGTATAGATAGGAACAGCCTCCGCCTCCGTATCAGCACAAATCGCCGACGTGCAACGCCTAATCGAGAAATCGGGGCTGAAGTATGTTATGCATTCTGCGGGGACAACGTTAGGTATATCTCTCTCCTCTTCTTCGCTTTCCCCTATCTTACATCCTTGATATGTTTGGTGCTGATGGTATTGGTAGAAGGACCGTGGGATAAAGTGCATCGCGTTATTGGGCAGGCGCATACGGTATTGCATCAGCAGGGTGTTGTGAGGATTCAGTCTGATATTAGGAGTGGGTCGCGGTATGTCTCTCTTTTCTCGATTATATACGTGCTGGTTACGGGGCTGATCTCTTATGTAGGATTGATAAGGTTCAGTCATTTGAGGATAAAGTTGCTGCTGTTAATAAGTTGTTGGGTAAGGAGTAGGAACTATGAAGTTCAAGAGGAAGAACGTGATATTAGAGAATAAACCGAAATATGCAACCCTTTTGATTTATCAATCAAATACTGATATGATGCCAAAAACCAATTTATATCCCATGGGCCAGTAAAAAGAACGCCAACGCTATGCACCAAAACAATCCTGAAGCACCACATCTCTTGCTACCACCCGAAGTACCGCTTGTACTAGTACTAGATGGAGACGCCGCCCCCGAGGATACTTGCCCAGTCGCCGCCGGCCCAGATCCAGTTGCCTAAGCTAGGGTTAGCCCCATTCTTGACTTCATCCACGAGTTCGAGCAAGCCCACGTATGTTCCAGTGCTGGTACTGTTATTATCGTCTGCATTCGTGTTTGGTACAGCGACACGGCCAGTTGCGTCAGTGACGTTGTTCAATTGATCGACTACATCGATTGCGGGGCCCTTATTGAACCAGTCCACCAAAATAAAACTGGGTTGACGGCTTGAGTAGGCGGATTTGCAGGTTTCGGCGGCTGTGAGTAAGTTGCCGGTTCCGTTTTGGCCGTTTGTGGTAGAGGCGGCGTTGACGTCGGGTTCTTGGATGCCCAGACCGACGTTTTTATCGAGGAAGTGGTTCATGAAGGGGAGGCGGTTGGAGGATAGGGCGGAGGCGGTGTTGCCGGATACCGATGACGGACGCTCTGGGAGACAGGAGAAGTTTGAAGCAGATGTGACGTCGTAGGGGTTTTCCCAGATATATGTAAACTCGTCCATAAGATATGCGGCATTGCTGTTGGAGGATAGCGATGCGACAAAGGTCATAAGACGAGTGCCGTTGCTAATGAGTTCTTGTAGGGTAGGCCATGCTGTTGTGGCGCTTGAGAAAGAAGGGGTATATGCGTAATCGGTAATGTTTGCAGATTCGAAGACTGTAGCGAGTTCTGAATCGGTAGCGTCGTCCGAATTGACCAACAGAACAGTCACCACTATGATTGTCAGCCTCAGGCAGTCAATCCATACTCATGATCTTTCCATTCCTTACCGTCGTTGGGGTTTCCGTCTAACCAGGTCTTTATTTCACTCAGCCACGACTCTAATGTTCCAGCATCGAGAAGGTTGCAGCTTGAATGGCACAAATGCCATGCGTTATTGTTCTTGTGGACTTGTGCAGTCACCAACCGTACGCCTGCGGAGAGTTGGACTGTGGTATTGTAGAATCTGTTCAGGTTAGCAGTTGATCCTGGAATTATTGTTTGTTCGCTAAATTGACAGTACTGGATACCTACTGATTTCCAGAAACTGAATAGCTTGTACTGGCGTCACGCAGAAAAGGGCTGTCGTGAGCTCCAAGATGAGTAATCTCCCCGTATGACTTGCTGCACAGACTGGGAGAATTGTTGCAAGCGGTAGTGGCAGCAGAGACACATGTGAGAAAAATTGGAAGTAGATTCTTGATGGAAAGCATTTTGTTGGATGGTATGAGTCGGTCGTTAATTGTAAATTGCAGTTGTAAATATGTTGATGGTGTCTGCTTATCCCTGGCGATCTCAGCTCATAGCAACCGGGAGTAAACAAACATCAGATAGCCAGGCGGAAGCAAATGCAATGCGGTATGGTATATCAGTTAAATGTAAAAAAAAGGTCGTTTCAAAGAAGAAAGCCTCCAAATATAAATAAAGACAAGCCCAGCTGTCTCAGGTTGACGAATGTGATTGAGGCTGAGCCATGCTTCAAACAGACATGCCAGACGTGGTGGTGGAGTCTTGAGGGTCTGATAGAGGATGAGCCACCTCAGCTGTCTGGCCAGGCTATGGAGTAAGCGCCAATCCGAAACAGCGTCCGCGCCAGCCTAAGGCCCCAAACGCCGGGAAGCTGCGCGGCCTCAGGCTGACAGGGATGCCACAGGCCACGAAAGCTCGGGGCCTCAGGCGCCAAGCGACATGCTGATTGTTCGTATATGATTGGCTGCTCCCTTTGTGTGCGACGCTAACCCAAATGGCCTGCCAAGACATCATCTTCCTTCCTTCCCCAGCTTGCAATTTCGCCTTTCTCAACACTTCACTTCACCGTCACCTTCACCTACCTGAGCTTTCGCTCTCTCTACATTCAATTCCTCTTCATCCTCTCATCCTCTCATTTACCCAGTCATCTGCATTACGACGTCTAGATTGTTGCAATTTCAGCCTTCTTCTATCTCTTGTTGACCGCGTTTTCTGTCCAGAGCTTGCTTGCTCGGAAGCTCACTGCTCTCTTGAAACAGAGCTGCCAGCTGAGTTCTCCCTCTGAGGACCTGATATTTTTCGCGTCACGGGCGTCTTCTTATTTGACCAAGAGGCGAGTTGGCAGAAATGTCCACCCCAAGCGACCTTCAGGCTCTCTTTGCGAGCATGAAGCCGCGCCCTGCGCAATCTCAAGATGCTCAGGCTGCGGCTTATCCTTCATCGGAGTTTCGGGCAGCTAACCCACAATCTGATGGTCAGAGGTTTGGTTTGCAGTCGCATGCTTATCCTTTCCCTCATGGCTATCACAATCCATCCGTTTCCTCACCTGTCTACAGCCCTGGTCCCGTCAATACACCTCCACACCATGGCTCAGACATTCTCAGTCCCAATGTGCCTACACCACGCGGCGACCAGCAGCAGCGAACCGCTAGCGCTGATCAGGCCATGAGCCTGCTCAATCTTTTGAAATTTAGTCAAAACAAACCAAGCTCGCCACAGCCTTCGGCTGCTGTTGGTTCATCGCCGTCCCTTTCTGCAACCCAGCATGAGGAAGTTCATCCTTCTCACTCGCGCACTATCTCCGCCTCGGATCTTGTCGCTTCTTTCATGGCCAAACCTGGCCCTGCCTCTCAGTCTCCTGCACTAGGCCCGTCCCCGGCGCCTGCTGCCAGTCGCGCCGCCGGAAGCTCCGGTTCAGCCGCAGAAACCCAGGACATGCTTATGCGTCTCTTGAATCGCTCTCAGATCAAATCGGAAGAGAGCAGTCGCACCCTACAAACCCCAGCGGCTTACGAAAGCAGCGGCCCTGCTGCCGTTGACCCACAATCTATGCATGTTTTTGGCTCTGTCGACAAAGAGGCTGCGAATTTCGAGGCCCCAAAAGCGAGCCAGTCCAAGGGTAGTATATTCTCATATGTCAATCCCTTTGAACAACTGGCTGCCGCCTCTCCTCGTCGTACTCCACAGCCCAAGTCCCGTAGCGGCACTCCTGCAACCGAGGCGCCCGCTCATCGTCAGAAAGATTCCATCATCTCGGAAGAGCATGCCAAGGCTTCGCTGGAAACAGCAAAGACGACTATTGCTGCCGACGAGAAATTATCGGACCAGAAAGAGACAGTCTCCAAGGCGGTTGATCAACTCGCCGGACAACTAGACAGAGAAGTGGAGGACGCTTTGAGCCGAGCCAACTTTGTTGAGGCGGCACCACGCCCCAAAGTGGAGGATGAGACTGCCCAGGAAGTTGTAGATGCTGTTGTGCAGGAGCTTCCAAATACCGCAGCCGAAGTGAAGAAAGAGATTGAAAAACAAGAAAATGCTGGCAAATTAGATGAAACTATTCCAGAAGAATTCGTCGATACCGTCAAAGAGGTGGTGGATGCAGCTGCCGAAGGCAAACTGTTGAAGAATCTCGCTGCAGACGAGAAGTTGGCGGATAGCTGGGAAAGTGCTGAAGATAGTGCTGACAAAAGCGAAGAGCGTGTCGTGCGCGTTTTCAACTTTCCTCTCCGGCCATTCATCTCGATTACCCTCAAGCCGGATACTGGCAAACTTCCCGCTGTCCGTGATGACGGCATTATGGATGTCGCACGTCTCAAAAAAGAATTTGATCAGCTCGACCGCTGCTTGACCTCGGCGACTGCCCAATATATTGTTTATGCTTTGGCAAAGAATGGTGGGCTGCGAATCATTCGTCAAGACGATGGACGTGATAAGCAAGTGTTCCGCTTTGCTCGTGACCGTCTTTTCAACGTCGCATTGAGCAACTCTGCGTCAACCAGCAGCAATACTACCAAAGACCAAGCCATCGTTGCGATTGGTGTTAGTGGAACCGTGTACTGGGCTCCGGTCTTCCAAGGAGATAACGATTTGTTTGAGACGGACACGCTGGAAAGTGAATGTCTTGTGTTCCCTCCATACCCAGCCTCTGACGAGAACACATCTGGTGGCCAGCTGAAAACGCGCGCCAAAGCCAGCTCTCGTCATCCGGAATTTTTCGGTATCGGTCGCGGAAAAAACATCTACATTGTCTCTCCTCAATATGCCGCTCATCCTAGCTATGGAGTATCTGGCTCGCAACGTATTGTTGATACTGAAAAGTTCTTCAAGGAACGTGCGATGAAGATCTCCACGGGTAAGGCAGGCAAAGATTTCACCTTCAGTGAGGATGACACTGTCGTAGCTTCTCTTGACAAGACTGGTCGGTTACGGTTCTGGGATATCCAAGAAGTTGGTCAGACCATAGACGGATCACACCCACCTGAAGCACGTGTGCCATTGACTACATTTGTCACCGGTTCACCAAATGAGAAATCCTGGCCCACGTCTGTTCAATTCATCGACAAACTGCGCCCATTTGTCAAAGCAGTCGCTCTTCGATATGTTCTCGTTGGTCTCAAGCAGAACCACACTCTCCAGCTCTGGGATATTGGGCTTGGAAAAGCGGTTCAAGAAGTGAACTTTCCGCACGAGAATGAGTCTGATGCTATTTGTAGCGTTGCCTATCATCCTTCATCGGGCATTATTGTCGTCGGTCATCCTACTAGGAATTCTATCTATTTCCTTCATTTATCTGCGCCTAAGTACAACTTGCACCCTATGTCTCAAGCAGATTATATCAGGCGTGTGGCTGAGAAGGATGCTTCTCTGCCTAAGCCTGAATCTACAGCATGCTTAAGTGGCATCCGCGAAATCTCCTTTGCCTCCAAAGGTCAATTGAGAAGTCTCGATATTCTCCCTCTCAGCAAATCCATGGGTGCACAACGTGCTACCGAGGAGGAGGCTGGGCTGTTTGAAATTTATGCCATGTATTCTCGCGGCGTGACTTGTTTGAACATCAGGAAGGAGGATCTGGGTTGGACTTCAGATAACAAGATTATAGAGGCCGTCGATGCCTTGGATGAGGGTTACATTGAAGTCAAAGATCTACAGACCTTCCCTAGCTACGTGGTTGATGAGCCTTCTGTGAATGGGGACTCCGTTACTAGTAGTGCACAGAAGCCACCAGTCAAGGACGTTGCCAAGAAGGTGTCAGATCTCGCTGTCGATACTATTTCGAATGTTGCTTCTAGGACTACATCTCCAGTTAAGCCTTTGGCCAAATTGTCGGCTGATGAACAGTCAGAGGTTACCAGTGGCACCGACAAAACGAAAAAGAAGAGAAAGTATAAGGCTAAGGATATAAGCAAACCCACTGGAGCGCATGATCTTTCCAAGTATTTCACTCCGGCCACAACTACTCAGCCGGAACGAGAAGAAGGTCCTGTTCCAGATGCTAAAGGCCAGCGCTTAGTTGCAGAAACCAAGGCTCAACAAGAACCTGCCGCTGGCTTGACTATTTCAACTGAATTGATCAAGGAACTCGAGAAGGGCGTTTCCGCAGAGGTCGTCAAAGAGGTCAGCCGCGAATTCGAGGGACTTCAGAAACGCCTTGATGACGAGCGTCGAGCTTGGGATGCTGCATCAGCCAGCAAGACTGATCAGATTCTTCGACTCGTGTCCAGTACCCTTGCCGACAATGTCGAGAAGAGCCTTTCTCGCATTATTAGTCAAAGCATCGAAAAGCAAGTTTTGCCTGCCGTTGTTGACTCGGCGTCCGTCGCAGTGGGTAAACAACTTGAAGGAGTAATTTCCACGCATTTCAGTCAGAGCTTCCCGCGTGAACTCAGTCAGCGCCTACCAAATGCCTTGACTCGTGCTGTCAAGCAGCCAGAGGTGTTATCTTCAATCTCAGAGGCAGTTGCCAATTCTAGTGCCTCTCGTGTTGAGGGAGAAGTAGCGAAGTTGATTCAAAACGTCATCTCCCCTTCTCTTCAAGCTGCTATTACTCGTCAATCGGAGACTGCTACTCGTAATTTTGAGCAGTTGTTCCAGGCTCAGTCGAAACACTACGAAGCTCAACGCCAGCATGACTCTGCCAAGATCGACCAATTGATATCTGCAGTCCACAGCTTGAAAGAGACTATTGATGTAATGGCGACATCTCAGGCTGCTTTGCAGGGCGAGGTAGCAGCGTTGCAGAAGCAGTTGGGATCACGGCATGAGAGCGTTGCTCCTCAGCCTGTTCCTGCTCCTCAGCCTCCGGTACCTGCGCAGCATTCTCCGGAGGAGCTTGAACTAGCCGACATTGCTCGGTTGGCTTCAGAAGGAAATCTCGAGGAGGCATCTGTTAGGGTAAGTTAGCCTCTGTGGATACAGTCGAATTACATACTGACATACCCTAGTGGCTACAATCATCGCAACAGGCCGATCTTTTTGACAACTTTTTCGTCCGTCTGAACCCGGCGTATTTATCTACCGCGTCGCCTATTGTGTCGCTGTCTGTGGGAGTCGCCGTAACTACGGCTCTTTCAACGAATGTTCAAGAGCGTTTGGCCTGGCTCGAATATGTGCTTCAAACTGTGAATCTAGTGGTACGTTGACAGCTTGCCTTTCTGACATTACCATTTACTAACTTTCTTGACCTCAGGACTCGGATATTCGCGAAGTTGCGCCGCAGATCATGGATATCTTCATCCAGCGACTTGATGGTCTCTACAGGACCGTGGTAGAAGCGAATCCTCATGATCCTCTTCTCCGCAAGATTCCACCCTTGGTTCGTCGTGCTCGGGATCTCCGTGGTCATTAGAGCGGCTTTTACTTTTTGTCGCCGTGTTCTTAGGTTGTTTCATTCGGTGTTTTTGCAGTTCGAGATCGATCCTTGTATCTGTTTTCTTCTTGTAGGCTTGTAGCAAAGTATTAGAAAGTATCATGGATGAGGGGAGAGTTGCTTGGAGGATTATACTCTTCTACTCTCCTTCATCTGGATGCTTGTATACGAGAAATGCAATATGCTACATGTGCCTACCTAGATTTCTCTCACTTCGTCGTTAAGTTAGCTGCTATTTAATTCCCGCGTCGAAAGCTGGAACCGGTGCTCTCAAATTCTCAAGGGGTTGAATCCTGGAGCTCAACATTCAATTTTCTAACGTCCAGCAACACATGCCGGTCATACATACCAATTGATCATATGTCATATGAAGGACTACCTAGGGCTACTTTGTATGCGCCCTATACACATGTGCACTGATGGCACATCCGAAGCACATTCAACGTTGGAAATTGAAGCGGACAATTGATGTAGGGCTACATGTACCATTGGAGGTATCATGCAGGCAGGGAGATGGATTGCAAAGATCCAACGATGCACGAATTCGAGGAGAAAATATACCTACAGGATTACCTATTTCGGCAGGTTTTGTGGCTACAGCTACAGTGCAATGATCGGCTCGGGACCTGGCATCACATACTCCGGAGCTTGTGATTAGGGGAATACCATGTCTTGTTAAGAAAACTGATGATGCACGATTGGGATCTTATTCGCTTTTTCCTGGACACCTAGCGATGTACATAATTTCGAAATTGCTTACAACTACGTGATCCATGATTGGCCGGAGGGACCATGTCCCAGTCATCGCGTCAGGTCACATCGCATCGAGGAAAGAAACGAACGGAACATGAACTCCTCCTGTCTCAGGTTTCCTCGCTCATACACCGACCTTACAGAACCATGAGGAGAAACAGAAAGAGGGGGGAGGAATCGAAACAATCGCCTCCGATTTTCGCAGCGGACTCTGCCTGCACCGCAGTGCAGTCCCACGCTCGATCAAATTGGCCACTGTGAAGAGTCCCGAATCCTCCCGAAAAAAAAGACAACAGCCAATTTCGAATGAGTCAAACAGCGCCGTACTTGAGCTGAAAAGGTCTTCCGGTGAACTTCTTTAGCTTTTTCCTGCTTTTTGCTTGCGTTCCGGCGAAGCTGCCAAGGAGCTTTTTCACGTTTTGCTCAGTGGGAGACTGGAGTAAAAGCAAAAAAGAGGATTGTCGGGGAAAGCCGGGTGTTGTTGCTGCCAAGAGGTTTCCGGTATCATGTGACTATTCCTCGGATTTTATGTTTCATGTATTGTAACGTGTATGTAATGACTGTATCGTCCCCCTTGGTAGGGTAGTGACCGCATACAGAAGACTTCAACTCGAGGCCAGGATCCTATTACCCTTTTCAATAAATCCATCCGTACACACCTCAGGGGTTCATACATTGTCTAGCATATCGTTCTAACTAAAGAACTAGAGCATTTAGCCAGCAGTACTTACTAGTATGGCTACGTAGACGTGTCGCGGGGTTGCATATGATCATGCATTGAATGAAGCTGCGTGTCATCGCATCGTTTTCTTTGCTTTTTCCTGGTGTCTCCTCCTTCCTTCCGGTTTTCCTAGCTGGTGTATGAGAATTTGTATACAAACTCCGTACTCATATTGTATGTACTAGTAGTATGTACGGCAAAGGTGGGGAGTTTTGCCGGACTTATGGTATTTGCTCCGGATGGGACTGTGACCACGCAACGAGGTAGACCATGAGATTGATGAGATGGATGGAACAGTGGTATATGGAGAACATAACGAACTGTTGGATATACAGTGTACACCACCTTAGATCGAACTGGTCGTACGTATGTGTGAGTCTTATATACTTTGCCTAAATATTCAACTCTGCTAAGTCAGATCTACATCAGATAACTATGTCCATCACAAAATGTTCAATCAATATTCAACAGCAAAGACCACCTCCAAACTACTCCAAGGCAAAAGCCATACCAACCTAGGACTTCCCTTCGGAACCCAACCATACCCACAAGCGACTAGCGTGAAGATAAGCTCGTGTTAAACTTCAAGGTTATGGATTATTTTCCATGACCGTTCCAATTTGATAATTCTTATTTCGGGGGTGAACACCCAGTATGGCTCTGTGCCCAGCCAATAAGCGAGGATTTAGTTGATGCATACTATTGAGGCTGCCGCTTAGCCGATGTCGGCTTGGTATTTTGAATCCACCTATGCAATACGGCGTTTGGTACGGACCGGTACGCACACTGCATGGCAACTTGTCACGGAATGCTCCGTACTCCGGGTTCAATTTCTGTGAGGCGAGCGGTTGCTCGAAGATGTTCTGAGAAAGCATTTGAGACAGTTGAAGGTATTGATTTTGATCTCTCTCTAGAAATTTCGAAGCACACAGCTAATAGGAATGGATTGGGAGAGTAGAAGACAAATTCGAAGTGTATGTGCATAAGCACGTGAAAACCGAAAGCTCGGCATAGGATTCTATATTCGGGATAGCGCCAGATCTGGCAAGTCACGCTCGGATCTTGGATAATTTCAGGCGTCAGGACTCAGGAAGAAGAGCTAAACTAGATGAAAGTCAGCATAACTTACGTACATCATACATGGTTTTGTCAACTACGTATCCAGACCCAAGACCACTGATATATATACCATCGCGATTTGCTGTCTCGTGTCCAGCGTACATTATCGCAATGCATATTCCGCTACAGTATGACTACGTATGCACTATGCAGGCCAGCAGGCCAGCGTGGGGTACAGCCGTCCTTCATGCCGGGGTGCCCTCCGTTCTCCGTCCAGCCCATCCGAAAGCCTAGACCATATCCGTGCTAGCCTCACAGTTGTATGCAAAGCTCTCTGACTGTCAACCAATCACTCCCATAGAAATTTTCCAGTTTGTAAGCTTTGGGGTCAGTGCTTCGGTTAGCTACATGCACGGCCTTTTTTCCTCTTTTCTTTTTTTTTTTTTTTTTTTTTTTTCTTTCCTTTTCGTTTCAACTTGAGTTTAGGTTTGGTGCTATTTGATTTGCTGCGTTAAACGTGTGTAAGGCTTGAGCCTTGGAAAATGTATACTTGAAGTGGATAGAGTAATGCTCATTGACTTTTATTTTCTATTTTCTTTATTTTTCTGGGTATGTCATCATTTCTTCGAAGTATATCATTCAGACACTTCTCATACTTCTATAAGCAAGGTCATCAACAAGGCTGTTCAGATCAATCGCTTATTCCTCGCCAAGCAAGATGTCAGCTTTATTGGCGGCAGGCACGGTTGTAATAAAAATACGTAAACTGGGGAGAGTTCCGATGCATACTCATATCTTCCATTGGCATCATATGTGTACTGTACTTGATACCCAGTAAGTAACTAGTACGTAAGTATTAAACGGTAATTTATCCCTCCGGCGCCGGTACGGTCCCTGTTACGGCTCCGGTCACATTATTGGATGCCCGCTCAGCAAAAGTAGGGCGTCTTTGCCTGTTCCGGTACGGACTCGAGGCTCGGCATCTGCAAACGGTGTTGATATTCGTATACTTGCTCTTCTGCGGTTCTACAAAAGTCTTGGAAGGAGGATTATTGTTTGTAGAGCGACTCAATTGTCGATCGCAGTCTATATTTTGGGTTTGGAGTGCGTCGAGTAGATCATGGGAAAGCAACCCCTGCGGGGTAGGTAACTATTTACTTAGCTGGTGTTAGCAAGGTACATAACCATTTTGGTGAGTCACTGGCCAGAGTGACCGGTGACTACTGCTACAGTATATTGAAGTTACATATTGTTAATGCTAATCTGTTTCCTTGCCTAAGCTAGAGAATGCACGGCGGAAAGAATTGGCGTGTCGTATATACTTCGGCCCATTCAGGAGATGATTCGGCCGACTGTAGCTGCAGAGAGTGACCACTTGCTAGACAACAAACACACTACGAGACTACAAGTACTAAACAGCTGGAGAATAAAAATCCAAAGATTGATCTACTTCATCATGAATTCAGTATTACTTTTTCTTGTCAACTGTCCAACTTTTACATGAATACTCATAGAACTATTGACTTGTACGGCATTTACGGGAAAAGTATTGGCGAAATTTCCGCTCCGGAGGCCTACAGTCCGACATGGCAACAGCAAATCAATTCGCGTCAAAGCTGGAGTAAGCAGCTCTGTGAGTGGCCGGACAGCCATGGAGGCCTCCGGTCGGCGGCCTCCATTTATTACGGTAATACGGTCAGCGGGAAATATATACCAAATACAACGCAATTACAGTACGGTATGTACTGTGTATTGGGAGAGTGGGGCTTGACGTCGACCGGCAGCAAGCCTTGTCATGCAATTACTCCGTCGTGATTGGCCCGTGCGTCCTTATCTGCTTTATCTGCAGAAGTCGTGCAGCAGCCAGGGACTGAGCATGATTTCATCGTCAACATCTGCTGATGTCGATTGTATGTCACTGGGACGATTATACCACACTAAAAAGTCTGTCTAAGATCAATTGACTTCTGGGTTTGTGTTTGAGCACGAGTGTTTCAGCTTGTAACTTAAGGACTAAGTAACTACCATGTAAGGCGGACGAAAACGGGGCAAAGAGCATCTCCGAACACGCAGTCAGGCCAAAGCCTTGCAAACGAATAATGAGAATACATAATGAAAAATATAATAAATTACATGCCCCGTACAGCCCATTCCGCCCGAAACGGGGACCAAGCATAACAGCTCCCGGGACCCGTATTATTCTTTACAATACCTTCATTCTAGCCAAACATGTTACAGCAATTGTAAGCCTAACAATGTTCTCGATCCCAAGTATTTGCCACGATTCGCAGTCCCACGATTCTCCGACCTGACCAAAGAAAAATAATTTCTCCCCACAACTCTGTACTCTGCTTCCCTCTCTCTTTATATTTTTGTTTCTTTGCTGGTTACAAATCATCGCTCGAGTAATTGTAATTTGACTACTGGCAAATTCAATACGTACTCGGAAACACGCCGCTAGTAATCCGTACTGTAAGTAATGTATTTCCGGCCGCTCCTCTCCATCTTTGCTTGCCCTGCCCTGCCTTCCTTCCCTGTACCAATTCAGCCGATCTAGTCAAATCTGCCTGCCCCTCCTCCACCATTATTTATTATTTTTTCCTCTCTCCCACTTCTTTTCCTCTTCTTCTCTTTCTCTTCACTTTTTCACTCCTCTCACAAAAACACCAGACGCTGGGTTGAATTTGCTCACACCTCCCTCAAAAGTACTGTCCTCGCTGCGAACAGTTGCTGACCCACCCCCAGTCGTCGTGACGACAACTATCGGCATTCACCCCGCTCACTCTTCCGCTATCGCTCTTTCGCAAGGAAAGGCCAAAAAAAAAGAGAGCGACTACAAAAAACAGTTTCTCTCATTTTCACGACCACTAAAAGTTTTCAACGACGAGTTTGTTCTGAATATCATCGAAAAAGGAACAAATCGCCAAAAAAACCTCCCCCGTCGACCACTTTTTTCTCCCATACTGAAACGCATTCCTCTGTCGGCCACCGGCGGAAGAATGGGTCTCTTGGAGGAAGTCTACGGAAATGAATTAATTGACGAGCAGGCTCCTCAGGAGTATACTGAGTACAAGGCGGAAAATGGATTCGGTTGGGCTGATGCTCTTCCTGCCAAACAGGGTCTTTACAACCCCGAACTTGAGAAGGATGCTTGCGGTGTAGGCTTTGCTGCGTGAGTATTTCTCTTTCCAATTGTGTCGGTTTAACAGCGACTGACTTTCATACAGCCACATCAAGGGTAAGCCGAGCCACAAAATCGTTATCGATGGTATGTATTCATTCGACAATCATTCGAAGGCCTAATCTGACTATTCATAGCTCGCAGTTTGCTGTGCAACATGACCCATCGTGGTGCTGTCGGTTCAGATGTGCGCGACGGTGACGGTGCTGGTGTCATGACAAGTATCCCCCACAAGTTCTTCGTCAAAAACTTTGCTCGCGATGCTGGAGTGGAGCTCCCCCCTCTGGGCCAGTATGCCGCCGGTAACCTTTTCTTCAAGCCCGACAACGAGACGCTGAAAGATTCCATCGCCTCATTCGAAGACATTGCCACATCTCTCGGTCTTCGCGTTCTCGGCTGGCGTGAAGTTCCTCGCGACTCGACCCTTCTTGGACCGGCTGCCTTGTCGCGCGAGCCTATGATCATGCAGCCATTCGTTGTGTTGCGATCTGCTTATGGTGAAGGAAACAAGCCTGAGATCACAGACCCAGAACAATTCGATGAGCGACAGTTCGAGCGCCAATTGTACGTTCTACGAAAGCGAGCAACACACGTCCTTGGCCTTGCCAACTGGTTCTACCTCTGCTCCCTCAGCAACCGAAACATTGTCTACAAGGGTCAATTGGCTCCCGTTCAAGTCTACGAATACTATCACGATTTGGTCAATGTCGATTACGAAGGTCACTTTGCTCTCGTACACTCTCGTTTCTCCACCAACACATTCCCCTCCTGGGACCGGGCACAACCGCTTCGATGGGCGGCTCACAACGGTGAAATCAACACACTCAGAGGTAACAAGAACTGGATGAGGGCACGTGAAGGTGTTCTCAAATCCGAAATCTTTGGTGATGAACTCGATTCTCTCTATCCTATTGTCGAGGATGGTGGCTCCGACTCCGCTGCTTTCGACAACGTGCTTGAACTCCTCATGATCAACGGTGTTCTCTCCCTCCCAGAAGCTGTTATGCTCATGGTTCCTGAGGCCTGGCAAAACAACGCTGCCATGGACCCCGCCAAGGCTGCTTTCTACGAATGGGCTGCTTGCCAGATGGAGCCTTGGGATGGTCCCGCTTTGTTCACCTTCTCTGATGGTCGCTACTGCGGTGCCAACCTTGACCGAAATGGTCTTCGTCCTTGCCGTTTCTACGTAACCGATGACGACCGTATTATCTGTGCCTCCGAAGTTGGTACCATTAGCTTGGATCCCGAGACTATTGTGCAAAAGGGCCGTCTTCAGCCTGGAAAGATGTTGTTGGTCGATACTGTTGCTGGTCGCATTATCGATGACGCTGAATTGAAGCAGACTGTTGCTCACCGACAGGATTTCCGTGCCTGGTTGGACAAGGAATTGCTCACTCTTCCTCAAGTCGAGAAGGGTCTCAAGGAACAGAGCCACGAATTTGCCATCACACTTGATGAATCTACTCTTCAGAACGATGTAAGATTGAAGGCTTTCGGATACTCATTCGAACAGGTCAGCTTGCTTTTGGCCCCTATGGCTGCCGATTCCAAGGAGGCCTTGGGTTCCATGGGTAACGATGGTCCTTTGGCTGTCTTGGCTCAACAACCCCGTCTTCTGTACGAGTACTTCCGTCAGCTTTTCGCACAGGTCACCAACCCGCCCATTGATCCCATTCGTGAGGCAATTGTCATGTCTCTTGAGTGCTATGTCGGTCCTCAAGGTAATTTGCTCGAGATTGATTCAACACAGTGCCACCGTCTCATGCTCCCTTCGCCTATTCTCACCTTGGGCGAATACGAATCCATCAAGAACATCAACAAAGTTCACCCTGACTGGAACGTGAGAGTCATTGATATCACATTCGAGAAGGCCAAGGGTACCCAGGGATACTTGGACGCTCTCGACCGCATCTGCGATGCTGCCACTGAGGCTATCACAGCAGGCGACAAGGTTCTCATCCTTTCCGACCGAGCAACCTCTGCCGACCGCGTGCCTGTTTCTGCTTTGTTGGCCACTGGTCTCGTTCACCACCACATGGTTCGCAACAAGTGGAGGTCTATGGCCGCTCTCGTTGTTGACACTGGTGAGGCTCGTGAAGTCCACCACATGTGTGTTCTTCTCGGATACGGTGCTGATGCTATCTGCCCCTACCTTGCCATGGAATGTATTCTCAAGATGAACCGCGAGAAGCTTATCCGCAAGCCCTTGTCCGATGAGCAGGTCCTTCTCAACTACAAGGCCTCCTGCGATGGTGGTATCCTCAAGGTCATGTCCAAGATGGGTATCTCTACTCTACAGTCTTACAAGGGTGCTCAGATTTTTGAGGCTCTTGGTATCGATGATGCTGTCATTGACCGATGCTTTGCTGGTACTGCTAGCCGTATCCGTGGTGTTACGTTCGAGCTTATTGCTCAAGACGCCTTTGCTTTCCACGAGCGAGGCTATCCTTCTCGCGCCATCACTGAAATTGCCGGTCTCCCTGAGTCTGGCGAGTACCACTGGCGTGACGGTGGTGACCCACACGTGAACGACCCTACAAGCATTGCCAACATCCAGGACGCTGTTCGCACCAAGAACGACAAGTCATACGAGGCTTATGCTCGTTCGGAACGCGAGGCTATCAAGAACTGCACCCTCCGTGGTATGCTCGACTTCGACTACGAGCAACGTACCGCTATTCCTATCGACCAGGTCGAGCCATGGACTGAGATTGTGCGCCGATTCGTTACTGGTGCGATGTCCTACGGTTCTATCTCTATGGAATCTCACTCTACTTTGGCCATTGCCATGAACCGCTTGGGTGGTAAATCCAACACTGGTGAAGGTGGTGAAGACCCAGAGCGAAGCAAGGTTATGGAGAACGGCGACACCATGCGTTCCGCCATTAAGCAGATCGCATCCGGACGTTTCGGTGTCACATCCAACTACCTTGCTGATGCCGATGAACTCCAGATCAAGATGGCCCAGGGTGCTAAGCCTGGTGAAGGTGGTGAACTTCCTGGACACAAAGTCTCTGGCCCTATTGCCCGCACCCGTCACTCCACCCCTGGTGTCGGTCTTATCTCCCCTCCCCCTCACCACGACATTTACTCTATTGAGGACTTGAAGCAGCTTATCTACGACCTCAAGTGCTCTAACCCTCGTGCCCGTGTCTCCGTTAAGCTCGTCTCTGAGGTCGGTGTCGGTATCGTCGCCTCCGGTGTCGCTAAGGCCAAGGCTGACCACATTCTCATCTCTGGTCACGACGGTGGTACTGGTGCTTCCCGATGGACGGGTATCAAGGCTGCTGGTTTGCCTTGGGAGTTGGGTCTTGCTGAGACTCACCAGACCCTTGTCTTGAACGACCTCCGTGGCCGTGTTATTGTCCAGACTGACGGTCAGTTGAAGACTGGTCGCGATGTGGCTATTGCCTGTTTGCTTGGTGCTGAAGAATGGGGCTTTGCTACCACTCCTTTGATTGCCATGGGATGTATCTTCATGAGTGCGTGAAAATCTTATCCGTCAATAATTGGGATTTTGGCTAACTTTACAATTTAGGAAAATGTCATCTTAACACATGCCGTACGTTGAAAACATATCTAGAGTCCTTCCCACATGCTCTTTACTTTACTGACTGGAATTACAGCTGTCGGTATCGCTACACAAGACCCTGAATTGCGCAAGAAGTTCAAGGGTACTCCCGAGCACGTTATCAATTTCTTCTACTACGTTGCCAACGAACTCCGTGCTATTATGGCTAAGCTTGGTATCCGTACTATCAACGAGATGGTTGGTCGTGCTGAGCTTCTCAAGGTCCGCGACGACATCCGCTCTGCCAAGCAGGAGAACATTGACTTGTCTCTCATTTTGACTCCTGCTCACTCTTTGCGCCCTGGTGTTGCTACCTACAACGTCCGCAAGCAGGACCACCGTCTGCACGTTCGTCTTGACAACAAGTTGATTGCCGAGTCTGAGCTTGCTCTCGAGAAGGGTCTCCCCTGCCGTGTTGAGTGTGACGTTGTCAACACTGACCGTGCCTTGGGTGCCACTCTTTCCTACCAAATCAGCCGTCGCTACGGAGAAGTTGGTCTTCCTCAAGACACCGTCCATGTCAACATCAAGGGTTCCGCTGGTCAGTCTTTTGGTGCCTACCTTGCTCCTGGTGCTACTTTGGAGCTTGAGGGTGATGCCAACGATTACGTCGGTAAGGGTCTGTCAGGTGGACGCCTGATTGTCTATCCTCCTCGCAATGCCGTCTACAAGGCTGAAGAGAACATCATCATCGGTAACGTCTGTCTTTACGGTGCTACTAGCGGTACTTGCTACTTCCGTGGTGTTGCCGCTGAACGTTTCGCTGTCCGAAACTCTGGTGTCACCGCCGTCGTTGAGGGTGTTGGCGACCACGGTTGTGAGTACATGACTGGTGGTAGAATTCTAGTTCTTGGCTCAACTGGTCGTAACTTTGCTGCTGGTATGTCTGGTGGTATTGCTTACGTCCTTGACGTCAACCAGGATTTCCACTCCAAGATTAACATGGAGATGGTCGAGGTGTCTGGATTGGAAGACCCCGCTGAAATTGCTTTTGTCCGCGGTCTCATTGAGGACCACCACCACTACACTGGGTCCGAGCTCGCTGCCCGTATCCTCCTTGACTTCAACCGTGCCCTCCCCCGCTTCGTCAAGGTTCTTCCTACCGACTACAAGCGTGTCATGCTTGAAGAAGCTGCCAAGGCTGAGGCTGCCAAGAAGGCTGAATTCACCTTGCCCAAGCTTCCTAGCACTCCCGCTCCCGAGGAAGAGAAGAAGGAGCACAAGCATGAGGAGAAGAAGGCCGATCTCCTTGATATTGAAGACAGTGTGAGCGACTCCAAGGCAGAGAAGAAGCGTACTGCTCTTATTCTCGACAAGACCCGCGGTTTCATGAAGTACAACCGCCGCAGTGAGAAGTACCGCAACCCAACCACTCGTACTCGTGACTGGGCGGAACTCTCGACTCGTCTCACTGAAGATGAGCTCAAATACCAATCAGCACGTTGCATGGACTGCGGTGTTCCTTTCTGTCAGTCTGACAGTGGTTGCCCCATCTCCAACATTATCCCCAAATGGAACGAATTAGTCTTTCAAAATCAATGGCAGGATGCTCTCAACCGTTTGTTGATGACGAACAACTTCCCCGAGTTCACCGGTCGTGTCTGCCCTGCTCCTTGTGAAGGTGCTTGCGTCCTGGGCATCAACGAAGACCCTGTCGGTATCAAGTCCATTGAGTGCGCGATCATTGACCGTGGTTTCGAGATGGGCTGGATGGTTCCTCGTCCTCCTCCTAGCCGCACTGGCAAAAAGGTCGCTATCATTGGGTCTGGTCCTGCTGGTCTTGCCGCCGCTGATCAGCTCAACCGTGCTGGTCACTCCGTCACCGTTTATGAGCGTGCCGACCGTGTTGGAGGTCTTCTCATGTACGGTATCCCCAACATGAAGCTCGACAAGAAGGTTGTTCAGCGCCGTGTTGATCTCATGGCCGCTGAGGGCGTCAAGTTCGTCACCAGCACCGCCGTCGGTCCTGATGAGTCAGTCACTCTCGCATCCCTGCGTGAAACCAACGATGCTGTTATCATCGCTACTGGTGCCACTGTTGCTCGTGACCTCAAGATCCCCGGACGCGAGTTGGAGGGAATTCACTTTGCCATGCAATTCTTGCACAAGAACACCAAGTCTCTCCTCGACTCCGAGCACGCCGATGGTGCCTACATCTCCGCCAAGGACAAGCACGTTGTTGTCATTGGTGGTGGTGATACTGGTAACGATTGTATTGGTACGTCTGTTCGTCACGGAGCCAAGAGCGTTGTCAACTTCGAGTTGCTGCCTCAGCCTCCTCCAGAGCGCGCCCGCGACAACCCATGGCCTCAATGGCCTCGTATCTACCGTGTGGACTACGGTCACACTGAGGTCAAGACTCACATGGGCAAGGATCCTCGTGAGTACAGCATCATGTCCAAGGAGTTTGTTGATGATGGCAATGGTCATGTCAAGGGTATCAACACCGTCCGTGTTGAGTGGACCAAGAGTGCCTCTGGTGGTTGGGACATGAAGACCGTTGAAGGTAGTGAGCAATTCTTCCCTGCTGACTTGGTCATGTTGTCCATGGGTTTCTTGGGTCCTGAGGACCGTCTTCTCGGTGAGGAGATTGAGCGTGATGCTCGCAAGAACGTCAAGACTGCTCCTGGTCAATATGCCACCAACGTCCCTGGCGTTTTCGCTGCTGGTGATTGCCGACGTGGACAATCTCTTATTGTTTGGTAAGTTCATCTAACCTGCTTTATATCTTCGAACAACTTCTAATTGAATTACAGGGGTATCAACGAAGGTCGCCAAACCGCTCGTGAGGTCGACACTTACCTCATGGGAACCGGATCTCTCCTTCCTGTCACCGGTGGTATCGTCCGTCGCCCAGCTGCTGATGCCGTTCCTCAAGTCGCCGCAGCGGTTTCTGCTTAGACTTGCAGTAGACTAGAAATGTTTACATGAATCACGGAGAAAAACAATTTCTTCTCCATCCAACCAAATACCCAAAAGTCCTTCCCCCCTTCCTCCCTCCTCTTGAACATGAATAGATCATAGAGGGAAGGGCTATTTTTCTTACCTATGCTACTCCATGTTCTATGATGTGATGTATGGATGTATGACAGCGTTTTTTTCTTTCTTTGTTTCTGTTTCTTTTTTCATGATCTTCATAAATTGGAAAGTGGAAAGGGAGGTTTTCTCGTTTACTGTTAGAATCTTTTCCTTTCGGTCTGTTCAATATGTTTTTGATTTCCTTCCGTTCTAGCTGTGAATAGTTTATCTTTCTTTTGTTCTATCAGGATGATAGCATCAATCAATGAAATATTCAAATATTAAACTCTTCTCTAATACCGTAGCTTATCGTCCTGTTATCTCTTATCTCCCTATTACGGTCAAGACTTGTCAAACTAATTGTAGAATGAAGGCGCATTCGCTGCGATGCAATTTGGATTAAGTAGCTTTGAGACATTCTAAAGCAATTAAGAGTTGAAATGGGTATATATCCAATCTATAGCTATACGCATACATACATATACATAGTCATACAATAATAGCCCTCCAGTCTGTCAGACATATTTGATCATTTAGGACTAACCTCCTTTTCCGGCATCCCATGCATTTGCTGCTGTTGCTGTTGCTCAGCGAGCTTCATCTCTCTCTCCATCTTCTCAAAATCCCCTTGAAAAGCGCCCTTCAACGGCTCCATCCTCACCTCCCAGACATCTTCACTACTCGGCCCCGTTTTATACTTGATCGCCTTCTTGCGGTAATGGTTTCTAATCATTTCCTTACTAGTCGCATCATCCTTTATGCCGCGCGCTTTCATGCATAGCCAGAAGTTCTCCCAGTGTTCGCTGCAAGACCGCAATTCGCCATATCGATAAACGTTTACCCATTGCCCGCCGAAGGATTGGCAGAAGAAGGCGTAGTCGAAGGCGGAGCGGCAGGACATGGTGTCGGGGTAGAGGGAGTCGGGGGCTATGGAGGAAGGTGGTCCTTGTTGTGTCGATGAGTCGGTAGAGGAGGAGGAGGAGGATTGCGGTGTGGTTGATGTGGTTGTGGTTGTGGTTGTGGTTGATGATGGCTTTGGTGGTTGTGAGGTAGGCGGTGTTATCGAAGACTCGAGGCTTTTGAGAAAGTCGCGCAATTCGGCATCGGCTTGTTCTTCGCGCGTTAATTGTCGGCTGGGTTTTGGTTCTGGTTGTGATGGTATTGATGGTTGTTGTGGAATATCTGGCTGTTGTGTTGGGAGATCATCTGGTTGCGCATTCTTGCTGCTGGAGGATGATGATGACCACCACCAACCCATTGTGAATGTAATTATGGAATTCCGTCCGTTCAAGTAAGCCCAATCAAGTTGATATGCAGGAAGTGTTTATAGATCGAGCAATTGAGTAGAACGGCTGTGATTTGAATGGTGGTGATATGTAAGAGTTGAGATCATCAAAATTAATTTTAGCTTGCACTCAGTCTCCGGATTGACCCACCAATCACATGCTACTTATAACATCTGCGCAGAGACGCCATATACGCACATGTCAATCAGAGTATAATCAAAATCAACTAATTTGATGACAATGTCAATTTACGGCAGTATTGCTGAAATGCATTTACACTGCTTACACCAATGTCAAAAATGGAGGTCATTTCCTTGTGTATGAGGCGGCATCAGTCATGTAGGGTTATTAGGGTTAGGGCTATTCAAATCAAGTTCCGGAAACCCTAATGTATGGCTCTCCGGCAGCAATTATGATACTCTTGAGTTCTCCAACCACCTGCATGTCTGAGTAGATAGTTCTAAGGAAGGAGTCATTGGGAATATCTGCACCAGGTGTTTCATTGTGTACCTATCGCTTTGTGCAATTCCTCACTTCGCAGCATCCTCCTTCAAAGACACAATCCGATTCAGAACCACAGAATCAACCGAACTATCACGATCAAGACAGAAATAAGCGACCCTCATCCCCTGGAATCGGACCCACTCCGGAGATACATTCAAGTCATCTGCTGGTGTAGCCTCACTGTTGGTCTTTGGCCAGGGCGCTTTATGTATGATCTCGTGTAGACCGATATCGATCATGGCACCTGGAAAAATCTCCTCCGAGTGTGGATTTATGACAGAAAGAAAGCCGTCGGGATGTGTATCTGGGTTGTCGCAGGTGAAGAGAGGATTGTAATTGCGAACGGTAGCTTTGATGGGGCTGTTGAGTGATGGACAGTCTGCGATCCAGTGGATGTAGCTGTATCCATGTCAGTGTGATTAACTCCCTCCAAAATAGAGGAAAGGAAAAGCTACTGACGATTTTGGCTTCTTGAACTTTGCGCCTTCTTCCAGTTTTTCGTATCGAGCGTGTATCAATGTGACAAGTCCGCTATTTGGATCTTTCTCGAAGCCGGTCGCGGTTATGGGAAACGGTACTTTGAGCAAGCCAACTGAAGTGCCTGGAGTGAGCCGGAAGAAGTCTTTACTGGACGTCTCGCGGAAGTCGCTTCGATCGATGTATACCTTTCGAGTGAACGGAACGTGATGTGACTGGCTGGATTAGTATGACACAGCGAAGGTGGATGAGATAGACATACACCAAATTCTGGGTCCTTTGAAAACGGCAATTCTACCATTTCCAAATGATCTTCAGGGATATTATCAATAATAACGGGAATTGGATCAAGAACAACCATCAAGCGCGGCACAGTTACTTCCAGATACTGTCGAACGGACTGTTCAAACTTCTTGACCTCAATAGTCGTTGTAGCCTTGGAAACCCCGAGTCCATTGACGAACGAGAGTATTGCTCCAGGTGGAACGCCTCGACGCCGAAGGGCAATGTGACTGTATAATCGGGGGTCGTCCCAGTCACGAACATGCCCGTTTGAAATCAGGGCCATTATCTTTCGCTTAGATAACACTGTGCCGGATAACTTGAGCCGGCCAAATCTTTAAGCAGAGTTATTAGCGTCTCAAATATGACCCTAAGGTATCGGTATATGGGACATCAATCACTCTCGCTGCATGGGCCTATAAACGCCTAGCTTGTCGCACAGCCAGTTGTATGACGTTCTTGCCGTCTCAAACTCAGTTGTGCATAAAGAGTGTGTAACGCCTTCCAAGCTATCCACTAAACAATGTGTGAAGTCATATGTTGGATAGATCTTCCACTTGTTGCCAGTACGATAGTGAACCCCCATCTCGTTATCTGCCATTTCACTGTGTGTTTTCTCCTCGGCATCTGATTTGCGTGGTGCAATTATACGATAGGCAGTCAAATCCCACATCTGGCGATTGTCAGATTCCAGGTCCTGTTTCATGCGAAGCAATGCCTCCTGGGATCCGTATTTGCCGTCTCGCATTGTTCTGAATTCGGAAAGTGATTCATCAATTGGACGATTTCTATGAGAGCAAGCATATCGAGGGGTAGCTCCTTTGCCGCCTCCTCGCTGCTGGGCAATCTCGCTTTCTGAGGTTGTATCTCATTAGCATGCTATAGGGATTACTACAACCAGGTGATAACGTACTAGAGCAATGACAAACATAAGCACCATCCCGGCGGATCAGGTCCTCCGCAAGCTCATACAGTCTATCAAAATAATCACTTGAATGCGTAGTCTTGACTGGTTTGAAGCCTAGCCATCGAATCATATCGGCAATAGCAGTAAAGTACTTCTCCTCTTCTCTGGCAGGATTGGTATCGTCGTAACGTAAATAACAATATCCACCATGATATTCTGCGAAGCCGAAATTGACAGCGATGGCTTTGCTGTGTCCCAAGTGAAGGAAACCGTTTGGTTCTGGAGGGAAACGGGTCACAATTTTATTGACTCCAGGGGAGCCTAAAGGCTTCTCATTGTATACTTCTGCGAGAAAGCCGGATTTAAACATAGATGTGGCGTCGTTGGCGACGCTCTCCGTAGGCCTCATTGTAAGTGGTCGTTGGTAGTTGTCCTCGTGCTGATTGTGTGAGCGACGAGGAACGACTGAGATGACCATCCATTTTATTGAGGATCAGAGGAGTTTGTGGCACAGGGATGAGTACAGTTGAAAGGATTGTGACTCAGACGGGTTGAGTCAGGGGTCAGCGCTTGCAAGTCAGCCTTGTGCGAAAGTAGGAGGCAGTGCATTTGGCGCCTATGCACGGGGAAAACATTGCCATCCTCAATGCTACGCACTAATATACTGAGAGCTACATCGTCTAGCGTTTACACAGAATACATGAATTTTCCACAGCTTCGTCTCCAGAAGAGCCGAAACGGGCATAAAGGTGGTATAGTTGCCGAGGCCGTGGATTAGGTAGCCCTCATGTGGATACTTTCCGACTTTCTGATCCCCAGTGCCCTAATTTTCATGTTTGGTCAACTTTTATTGCTGGTTACGTGGGGTGTTTTCTGTATAGATAGAAACGACATGCATCCGCTCCACTGTCTCTGAAGTGTAGACTCGTGTTGATATATTGTTCTTACGCTCATTACTCTGGATTATAGAAATAAGGTCAGCCACACATCTCACAGGATATACCCCATGCATACATGCTACTTGGCTATGGACCATCCCACAATGCTCACGTCGTTACTTCCAGTATTCAGGTTGCCAATTATCGCCCCAATGTTACTACCTACCGAACCAATGCTCACATTTCCCTGATGTACTGTATTGCGCTGCATCATCAACCACTTCAATAGCAGCTAATTGACAAAAGTAGTCGGGGAATGTGAGGAAAAGAAGCATGCAGATGGATGATATACTATACCTTGCTAATAGCAAGTTCACACTACATGAACAGCAAGGAATTGAGAACGCTGGAATTATAAGCAAGCCCTAAGATGTATTTATGTGCCAACAGCCACTAAAATTCAATGGTGGCCTTATCTCAGAATCTATCTAGGGAGTAATACTGAGCTAAAAACGCACCTATATACTGATTTATACTGTACAAGAGCACAATACTGATATGATGAGCTTAAGAGGTAAGATCTAAAAGAATATAACCCTAGCAGAGTAGTATATTGCTTAATGTGTATTATGTATCTATATTGCTTTTATGTGCCAACTGTTTTATACTACTTGATACTAACTCTCTCTGCTTGATATGCCTTGCTAATTCTTTATTTGCTAATAATAAGAACCTTACCTCATAAATTGACTTTCTTATTGTCCTTGCTGATGCTATAAGTAATGCTAATATTATATATTGGTCTTCTATTAAGTATAAGTGCGTTACTGTAACGGAGCGTATCGAAGTCAAGAAAAATGTATGTCATCTAAGGAGCCGAGGTCTTTGCACTGTATTTGCAATTCAGCCAAGGTAGAATTTGACACAATAACTGAATCACCTGTGATCGCCTAACCTTTGGCATGATCCCCAATCAACCAATTGCAGTGAGGCTGGGGAACTAAATAATCATTTTTGCATACTAGGCTATGCCAAGCCCTTTAGCAACAGTACACCTAACCAATGCCAGGCGACTAATATGCGCCCAAAAGCAAGGAGCAACGACACGTATCAGGCTATGAATGTAGTTTTATGATAGGAGCTTGCGTGCCCGCGGGCGGCTGCAGAAAATACAAATAATAAGACAAGCAGTATTCTGTCTGTCACGCAGCACAACACTACCAAATAATTTCAGTCACAGGGAAAGATCAGTATTTCAATACTTCCAAACCTCATTCTAAATCACCACTTACATTGCAAGACCCTTTATACAAGTAAAGCTGGATGCATCTCCCTAGCTGTCTGTTCCTAGCTACTTTAGTAGCCAGGAGCCTTGCACTGGACCGGACTGTCGGTGATCCTACCAATGTCGAACTTCAGTCCATAGCTTCCAACTGCCTGAATTCTACCGTCAACGCTGGTTTTGCCTACAGCCAATGTCCAATTCTTATGCGATGTGTTTTGGGTGCGATACCTCCTGAAATATCCGCAGGCATGCAAAGCGGGAGTAACATCGCATCACTTGTCCCAACAACCCTGTCCTTGATAGGTACCGAGGAGTCTCATTTGTTTGAGGTGAAGAGGGGTAGAGCAGATACTGACAAATTCCACAGGCCTGAACCCAATTAATGTCATCCAACTCGCCTTTGTCTCCCCCTTACGAGGCGCGGTAGTCAGCCTCTTCGGCGTGGGTCTTCCACAAGGCTTGTTTCGCCAATTGTCTCAATTCTCATCGAGACAGCCGGATACAGCAACAACCCTGCAGTCGTCCAGAATGAGAAGATGGATTGTCCCCATTGCAGCGACTGCTCCTTCAGCCCTCAGACAGCCAAAATACCAAAGCATAATAAGAGCAGTTCTGATTGACATGGTCTTTCTCGCTCTACTCGCTGTAATGCTCTGGCAGAATTCGGCATTGGGCTTACGCACCATGGTTAGTTGGCGGTGTGATTACACTTTTTTGCTGATCTGCTGGCCGATTGGCTGTTTTCTCTGGCTCGTTATCGCAATGACATCGCTGTTGCTTCTGGCAAAAGAAACTCTGATACAATACAGCGACGATGGCACAAACGGATTGAAGCGCTGTTCGTGGTTTGAGCTAGCTCAGCACACCTACAAGCAATCGCGTGCTCAATATGAGGAAGAAATGCTTTCAACTGGGAATACCAACGCGAGAACGAGTTCTCCTCAGACCAAAAACCGCGCATTCTACATCGATATCACCATGCGTTTCGACTACGCCTGGGAGTTTTACGAGGCTGGAGTCGAAGCTCTAGCGGTTGGCATATATCTCTACGCAACTTTTGTTCTAACAAGCTCGGTTTTTGTGAGCGGCGAAACTGCGATCACTTATATGACAGTTATGGTTTGTTGTTCGGCGTTTATTCGGATTTTGATATCTATAACATGAGACAAAGGTTCCTCCCGACGTGGCATGCATGATAAATATGACGAGGCAGAGGCCATGTATCGACGAGCACTCGCTAGCAGAGAGACGGATAGGCGCAGTACTGTTACTATTATATAGAGACTTTCATAGCCTAAAGGCTAGGTAAGGTCGTAGAACCTGAACAAATAAAAAAAATGCTATTATATATCTTTTAGATATCAAACATTATACACAGTCACAAAATCCTTCCGGACCAAAGTGAAAGTGAGGGTGGTAAATGATTCTTGAGAACAAACATCTCCAAGGTTTTACCAGATAGATCTATCAATATTTTACTAGTCTACTATTCAGCTCGTTCCCAATTGTCTTGATCAAATCTCCACCCTCGCTCATTCAGAACTACAACCTACTCTTCCTCGTCTAACCCTGTAGTATCCAGAGGTACAGGGATAAACATTGCCAGCATTGCGATCTCATCCCATCTTGCCTTTGGAGACTGCGGCTTATGGTTATTCTGCCATTTTAACAACGTCTTAAAATCTCGATACTTATGATTGATATTGAAATCCGGAACTGGCTTCGGCTTGCCTTCTACCCAATTATATGTAATGACATCTACACTGGCAGAACACATGAGACTCTGCACCAGATTGTGCAGATAGTGAGAGATATGACCCCAAGCCAGGGGGTTAGTATCGTTATCTTTCCCAGAATAATACTCCCTGTAGAAACCTTAACGGATTAAATTCAAGCAATGGATCTGTAGAAGACATACTTGCTTCAACCGTCCACGCCCCCGTTCCTCAGCAGCAGCACTCTCCTGCTCCGTCTGCTGTAACGGAATAACGCCTAACAACTCCTTCACATACGCAGCAGCAGTTGCAGCCGCATAGGCCTGCCAGCGTTTACTTTTATGCGAATCGGTATTATTACAAATTCCCCTTACAACCAAACAGGGAAACTGATCCATCAGCCCTGCATCTTCCATTTCAAAACACAGCACATCCTCCAGCTGGCACGAAATGTTATCCCTCGTCACTGCGTCACGCATAACCTGATTTCCCGACGCAATAACTCCATAATGCACCAGTGGAGTGGAAAAGCTCCGTTGTAACCGGGGAAATGAAATAACTACTCTCTCATTTGAGACGACATTCCTCTGAGCTGACCCCAACATGGGATATAAGGGGTCAAAAAGGAAGTCATACTGCGAACCAGGAGACGCAAAAGCTGGGAATCGCGCTTGCATCTGAGCCAAAGTCACTGGGATATCTCACTTACCGAGGAAATCGTTGGATTTGAGCGTCGCCAGCGCGGATAATAGTTCCGCTGGAGGTTTATTTAGACATCCTGTGCGTTGGAAAATACCGTTTGCCACGGTCTTTCCGTAGTCGTACTGGATGACCCCGCCGTGATTCCCGCTGGGTTTGCCGACTACTGTATCTCCTAGACGGATATCAGTGGTGCTGGGATGGGGGACGCCGCCGGCGATGCCGACCATTACGCCGTAGCGGAGATTTGGAAAGGAAGTGAGATGATGAGGGGTTACCAATATACATAAATGTATGTGGTGGTGGCTGAGGCTTACAACTAAGTCCGGTGCTCTGCAAGACATATACATTTTCGTAGGCTTCCAAGATTATGTCCATTCATATTTGTCTACAATTACAGGGCAAAATTTTCCAGATACTCCCTCGCCAACTGCTCCACCAGATCGATGATAAAAAACCTCCTCAACAAATTCAGGATCCTCATCCTGTACTTCTGCAATCCGAGGAACCTGACTAGACATCAAATTCTCATCAATTGATGTTAGGGGTGCTTGTACTCGCACTTCTATACTATGATCGAAGGGATTCGAAGAAATAGTGCTCTGGGCGACTTCTGGCACAGGAACAATCTGCACCTCTTTCTCTTGCAGGATGATCTCCCCCTGGACACCGTCGGGTCAACTCGTCCTTGACATCTCGTGATAGGAATGTCGAAGCCGAGACCGTAATTGTCTAGAATTGACGTATCCTGGAAACTCCTGTTTGGAATATGAACCCGATTCTAAGTCTTAAAATAACTGATCAACAACTTCCGCTCGCGTGCTGCTTAAATTGCCCCGGCCCTTAGGGACGATACTGATAAACTATTTTTGGTCGCTTCCAGCGCATTGACAACGGCGTTATCGCAATCCTCCCTTCTCCTGGTGTTTTCATAGCGCCTCCCCAGGACACAGGCAAGATTGTGCAATACAACAGCCGAGAACGTGCTATTGTCTGGGTGACTCCGAACCTGACTCGCTGCCTGCAGATTGGAGATGGCATCTTCCAGATCCTGGGATCTGCACCAACGGTCATAGTCAGTATATTGCCAAGTGTAGCAAAAACGAGAGCTCTATCTGTGTCATCATCTGATAAGCACTTCAGAGCCCAAGTTGCGAATTAATTGTCGAGACTCATTCAGCCCAGCATCATTCGATTTGAACTGTTCCTGTGACAGCGCAGCCAGATTTCCCAGCGCTGGTCCTAGGACGGACGACCGTGTCTCTTCGGAGAGAGAGATCGCCGCGCGTACGTTTAAGATTGCGTCTTCAAGGTCGTAACCGTCCCTCGTTTGGAGATATCGATCTCCGTCGAGCCTCCCACGACGTTAGCAGAAAGAAGATGTGTTGAACAAGGCTGAAGTTGCTTCCTCATGGCTCGTTCGGAAATGACGCCTTGCCTTTTTGGGCTAGCTAGTCTACCTGAATCATGTACCGGAGATAGCTAACCCTGGCTAACCCTAAAATCGTGCTTAAATCCGCTAAGCCCGTGGCATTCCGGGGATAACGACAACCATCTCTCTGCTGTCGACGAATCATATGCTTGAATGATGATGGAGTTACCATTCTGACAGGGGTCTATGAGCTTCTAAGGCTGTTTAGTCTTTAAGAAGTTTGGAGCCTCAGGGCGCTAGGGGTGTATACGTAGTCTGATGTTTAATTTGAATAAAGTCCTAAAGTCCGATCTCATAAGCTGCTTCGGAATAGAGCTCCAGTGTATGCAGTTCTTACGTAGTAGAGCTGGCTTTCTAAGCAAAAATGGAATCATGTACGCATTATTTGCCTACAATGGTAAGGGGTTGGTTGCAAATCGTCAAAGAGATGTACTTGGTACGCCCTGGTCAGATGAAGGACCCTGGACTCATGGGTATAAAACCAAGAAGCCAACCCTCAGAATATGGATAGCAATACTGCAAGCCAGATTTGAAGCATCATCTTTGCTACAACCGAGAGCAATATGAGCGACAACTTGCGTGATACAGTCTTTGGCCAAGTTATCCGCCTGTCACCAGGAAAGATGCTCTTGAAGTTTCCAGATGAACAGAATCCGGATTTGTGGAAGGTATTTGTTCCGAAGGGCAAGCACAATGATGGTACGCCAACAGATCATGGTGAAGCAACTGGTCAGGACGCAGAGCATACGGTCAAGGCTATGGATTCTGCGCAACTGTCATCTTCAGAGGAGCAGCATTCCTTGCGCCGTGATATCGCAAACCGTGGTGAGAAAGACGCCGAGGTCATATTAGTGGATTGGTATGATGCAAAAGACCAAGAGGTTTGTCCTATGCTCTCATCTCATGTTCAGTTACCATTCATTGCTGACAGGCCGAAGAACCCCCAAAATTGGTCGAGAAACCGCAGACTGCTGGTGACCTTCCTGATATGTATCCTCAACTTTGGAATCTACATAGGTAGTTCCATCTATACGCCTGGTGAGCAAGGTATCATGGAAGAGTTTGGTATCAGCGAGGTTGTGGCTACACTGGGTCTTTCGCTTTTCGTACTGTATGTATAAGTTCAATGTTCAGTCAGGAAGGGCATACTAACCGTTCACTACACAGAGGCTACGGCCTAGGACCAATGCTTTTCTCTCCCATGTCCGAGATACCAACAATAGGTCGCAGCAGGATCTACTTCTGGACTCTCTTCGTGTTTGTGCTTCTCCAATTACCAACCGGATACGCAGTCAACATGATCATGTTACTCGTCTTTCGATTCCTAACCGGATTCTTCGGTGGACCTGTTCTTGCTACCGGTGGCGCTACGATTATAGACATGTATCCACCAATCGAAGTTCCATATTGGATCGGCATATACGGTGCGTCGGGGATATTGGGGCCAGTCCTGGGGCCCCTTGTGGGTGGGTTTGCGGCACAAGCAAAGGGGTGGCGTTGGCCTATCTGGGAACTTACATGGCTGTGTGCGGTTGTGGTGATTGCGCTCTTCTTTCTCATGCCTGAGACAAGTGCAGCCAATATCTTGTACCGCAGGGCGAAAAGGTTGAGGAAGCAGACGGGCAAAGCGATACTCAAAAGCCAATCTGAGATTGATGCCGCGGAGGTATCGGTCAAAGATCATCTAGTCGTGCTCGGCAGGGCTTTCACAATGACCGTCTCTGAGCCTGTTGTTTTCTTTGTTGACTTATACTGTGCTCTCCTGTACGGCGTGCTGTACATATGGTTTGAGTCCTTTCCCTTGGTTTTTGGGGAATTGTACGGATTCAACGTAGGAGAGCAAGGGCTAGCCTTCCTGGGCATATTTGTGGGCGGCCTCTTCACAGTACCCTGCTACCTGTTTTGGGTTCGCAACCATTTGATGCCTCGATTGGCACAGGGTCATTTTAAACCGGAAGTCATCCTACCGCCAACTTTCTTTGGTGCAGTCGCTCTACCGGTGTGTCTGTTCTGGTACGGTTGGACAGCACGCAAGAGTATCCATTGGATGGTACCGCTTGTGGGATCTGGGTGCTTTACTATCAGTATCATCACATTGTTTATGCCGGTGCTGAGCTATCTCGGGATGGCTTATCCTCAGTATGCGGCATCGGTACTTGCAGGGAACACTCTTTTCAGGGCTTCTTGTGGTGTGGTATTCCCGCTTTTTGTAAGTCGGCCGTCACATTTGCCTGATCATGTTAATGCTGACTGTCTTCTAGGCACGAGCTTTGTTTCGTAATCTTGGAATCGGTCCTGGAAACTCTTTGCTTGGAGGTTTATCCATAGCATTTCTTCCTATTCCATTCATCCTTTTCTACGTGAGTCGGTATACTCCTAAGAATCCTTACGCGACCACTAATCGAAAGTGTGATATAGTATGGCGAAAAGATCCGACTTCACAGTAAAAACGCGACGCACATGTGAGAGCTGTTCAGAGTAGAGAATATAGTCCTCGATGAGGATCTGGCACAGACTGAAAGAGCTTCGAACCACGAATCACGCCCTTCGTGATTGAAAGAAAGGGGAAAATATAGGGGAATGTGTATGATAGAGAGTTGAAATAGCCCATGAGGCTCCGAGAATGGATGCTAGTGCTTGATATCATAAGATATACGTCGTCCAATTTGTTGAGTATTCCTACGACGAAGCAGAATACAAAATCCATGAGTGAGAAAGAAGTATATGAACAGCGTACGTAGTCCAAAAGAGGAGGAGGAGGACGAGGAGGAAGGTGGGGCCTGGCCAGGGATCAGACACTAGCCCGAAATAGGCAAGTAACTCCATTCAAGTGTCGACGTCATGCGGTCAACCCACCAAACTTGATCTTTTCTTCTCATCGCAATCGCGCAAGATGGTGTTTACGATAGCTGTAACAATTCAGCGACAGTGATTGTGTAATGCAATGCGGCCGCCAGCCATCCTTAGGCCCCAGTGCCAGCGCCATCAACAGTATGGCGGTTATGTTCGTGCGGCATTCTCCAAACATGCGACGGTTGGACGACGCGCCCCAGCTTCGTTGATACGATACAATTCTACTGCGACAACAGCAACAAATACGTCGACAAGTGACTCGATTACCGATACCCTTGAGCAAGGACATATAACTGTGGGGCCCGATGAGGAGCTCTTGTTCATCAATAGTAGGATACTTCCGTCCCAATGAGTTATTTACGGGCGTACAGTCCAGCTAACGGGAGACTATTAATATAGACATACTTCCACTCAGACTCCAATGGCTTTACAGACTTCTCTGGATTAGAGACTCCTTTGCCGTCGACCAAGTTCTCAAACGCGTCGACAAACCCTCGTATGCCGCAGCGGATCACTGGGCCATCGTGAGACGCGCATTACCGCCAGATCTACACATCAACGTCAAACAGGTCGTACCCCGACTCAGTGAAGGAGGCTTATTTATCAAATACTCACTTTCTGATGGAGAAACAAGGACAAAGGGGGAAATCGCAGCTGCGGTCGATGAATACCTCCAGAAAAATCCTATTCGTCCATGGTTCAATCCATTAGATCGTGTCGGGGTAGGGCACGTTCTGGGTAAGCCATGGATTGAGGATATGTACCATTTTCCCAGCTCGAAGCTGAAAGTGGAATTTCTTCCACCCTCACCAACAAGCACACCGGCGGAATTGGCGCCAGAGGCTTTGTACTCAATCTTCCGCAGATATGGTAAGATCAAGGATATTGAACGACAGCCATCGGATTCCAAGGTCCTTCCGAAGTATGCAATGGTTGAGTTTACTAGAGCGAAGTATGCTATTCTTGCTCGAAGTTGTACTCATGGTGTTACCATACCTGAAACGGTCAGCGGCGATGGTGTTGGCGGGTCCGTTCTGAGAATAACTTATGAACGCAAGATTAAGGCTCATTGGATCAGAGAATGGCTTTTCAATCATCCTCGAATAGTAATTCCTGCTGTCGCAGCACTCATCGCAGGTATTACAGTGATTATATTCGATCCTATCCGCACATTCTTCATCAAGATGAAAGTGAAATACTTGTTCAATGCGGACGACAAGGCTCTATGGTCGTGGATTCGAAAAGAGGTTCGCCGGGCCAACTTTTTATCTTTCGGGAAACGAAATGAAAAGAACGTCCTCCGAGCTTTATCGGATGACCGGAAAGAAGAGATCAATCAATTACAGGCATGGCTGGGAGAAAATGGAAACACATTCATTGTCGTTCAAGGGCCTCATGGATCCGGCAAGAGAGAGATTGTCATCGACCAGGCTTTGAAAGACAGAAAGCACAAACTCATTATTGATTGCAAGCAAATTCAGGATGCCAGAGGCGATTCAGCTACTATTTCTGTTGCGGCTCAGCAAGTCGGTTACCGACCGGTATTCTCATGGATGAATAGTTTCAGCAGTTTTATTGATTTAGCATCTCAAGGTATCATTGGCACCAAAGCCGGCTTTTCGGAGACGCTGGACTCTCAGCTTAGTAAGATTTGGACGAATACTGCCACTGCTTTGAGACAGATTGCGCTTGAGAACAAAAAGAAGGACGGAAGTAACATGACGGATGACGATTACCTCGAGGCACATCCCGAGAAGAGGCCTGTGGTTGTTATTGACAATTTCTTGCATGGAGGTCGCGAGAGCAATATTGTCGATGACAAATTGGCAGAATGGGCCGCAGCCTTGGTCACCGGCAACATCGCGCATGTCGTCTTTTTGACTCAAGATACATCATACTCAAAGACGCTCGGCAAGGCATTGCCTAGTCAGGTCTTTCGTTCGGTTTCATTAGGCGACTGTTCCTTGGAAGTTGGTAGAAAGTTTATTCTTCGGTACTTACATAACCGCGATGAAGATGAGGACAAGAAGGATGACGAGTCGTCCCCTGAAAAGACCACACCACCGCAAGGATTGGAAGATTTGGATAGATGCATCGAACTTGTCGGTGGCCGTTTGACAGATTTGGAGTTTATGGCACACAGAATCAAGTCTGGCGAGAGTCCAAAAAGTGAGTATCTACGATAATCCCACCTCCTGAGCATCAATACTGATTCGTAAACAGGCGCCGTCAAACACATAATCGAACAAGCCGCCACCGAAATCGTAAAAGCCTACGTCCTCGACGCCAATAACACCGACACCCCAGCCTGGACCCGCGAACAAGCCTGGTATCTCATCAAAACCATCGCCGCAAACAAAAACGGCTCCGTCCCTTACAGTCACATCATGGTCTCCGACCTCTTCAACACCGCAGACGGTGAACGCAGCTTATCCGCCCTGGAACAAAAAGAACTCATAACTGTGAGCACCGTAAACGGTCGCCCAGCAACAATTAAACCCGGTCGACCTATCTATCACGCCGCATTCAAATTTCTCACTCAGGACGACATATTACGCAACAGACTCGACCTCGGCATCGTGCGCGAAATGATTGCCAGAAAAAATGCAGAGATTGCAAAGTATGAGAATGAATTACATCTCATGGGCGATCCGGAGAAGTATCCGACCAATGCGGAGTGGAGGATGCGGTCGGTGGCGAGCAGGTTACGGGATGCGCACTTGAAGTTGGAGAATTATGAGTGGCAGAGAAATGATTTGATTAAGTTTTTGAAGACGGCGGAGTAGGTGTCATTTGATTTAGGGAAAATCTCCATTTGGGAAAAGGGGACAGGGTTTTTGTAACATATACCTAGGAGGAGGCATTGTTGATATTTTGGCAATCTCAAACACATTTTGTATGAACACTTTTGTTGGATTCTTATATATACCTAGGTAGTTAACAAGAATTTAAGTCAATCAATACGTAAGACGAAAACATTCCATGAAGAACACTGCAAGAATAGAAGGAAATAATTGACATAAGAAAATGACATTGCATCTACTACGAATCAATACTTGCGCCTTCCAAGGCTTCCAAGGTTTCTGTTCACAGCAATCGTGACGGCTGTACCTCCATTCCCTTGACATCGCCAGACTCAGTAGGAGAATTCCCATTCAACCGTCTAGAGACCGGCCCCTTCTCCTCATCGCAAGGCGAGATGATATTCGACGACGACGAAGGAGAAATCGCGTCACTGTCATACTGGGCAGATGAAGAAATCTCAACACTCTTGAACCGGCTCAACTGTATATCACTACCGGACATATCCTTCTCTCCATCCATTTGTTGCTGCTGCTGCTGTTGTAGTTGAATACAACTCTCCGTAGCATGTTCCTGCGCCATCCGACTGACAGCAGATTCCTTATTGTGCAAGTTCCGAACCACGAAGCACATGCCAATAAATATGATAGACATTGCGGATACAGTGACATATCCCTTGAAGTATCGCGGTGCATCGATTTGTTGCCAGACGAGTAGCGGAAGCCAGATTTGGAGGAGGTATGCGATTTCGTTCATGGCTGCGAGTGTGATGGCGCGCTCTTCGCTGTCGTTGCCGCAGACTTCGTTGGCCCAGCTATGTGTATTATTAGGATTGTCCTTCAAAAGTGGGTTTGGAGGTATTTGAAAGACTCACGCCATGCACAGTCCGCTTAGACCGAAGGATGCCCCTGCTGAGATGAGACATGTCCACTTCCACCAGGTGGGGATATCCCAAATAGCCAGAGACACATAGCAGATAATATTTACAACCTAGATGATTGCTAGTAAGTAGGTTTTCAGTAAATATTGATATTAGTTCAAACTTACTCCGCCGAATACAAGAGGCGGCCAACGTCTGCCCCGTAGGACCGTATCGGATAGCCCTACAAGCCATCAGCAATGTAACCAGTGTAAGTTCTGCTCAGACCATACAAGCATATATTATAGTCATGATTATCTGCACTCCTGATGTAGTCGTCGGGTAATTGTTGATTTGTGGGATCGAATAATGAGGATTGGTCGAATGGCGTAGATATCTATAACAGTGAGTACCAAAACCGAACAAGAGGGGTTGTCCGACATACTGCTGGAAGATTGGCTGCATGTTCGCAATGCCGTTGTTGTACGCTCTGTTATATTGATTAGCAAAAAGATACAGCACGGAAGAGCATCTGGCGTACACATATAGAAAAGACATGAGATATATGTGCCATGAGGTGAAGATCCTCTTCAGTTTCTCCTTTGTGTACTTGGACCGTGGCTTACGGCCCTCCATATGCATCCGCAATTGTGCCAGTTTGATTTCCTAGAAGTAGTCAATATACCGAGAAGATGGATCTCTGGAAACAACTTGCCTCCTCGCTGAGATACCATGACTTGGTAATTTCGGGCACATCTGGTAGTATAAAGTATCCCATAGCAGCCATCGGCAATGAAATAGAGCCATTGATAATGAAAGCCCTAGATCAAAGTTCGAAATTTGTTAGTTCAGTCCTTGCTTCAACGACCGATATGATATGTGACTCCATGTACGAACCATTGCCACCCCCTATAGCCCCCAACACCACCTAGTTGGTATACCCCACCCATTATGTATCCCGAAGCCATCTGACCCATGGCACTGCAGATCTGAAATATACAGGATCTCTTCCCGAGTTCATCCCTTCGATACCAAGAACCGAGCGAATGTTGAATTCCGGGGTAATACCCGCTTTCACAAAGACCTTTCTCAATCAGTTGTTGGTTGCCCGAGGGAAGTTGTATGATTCTTACCGATAAGTAACCGGATTATGTAGAATTGATATGCTTGATTGCATCTTGATAATGAAAGAGTCAGAACGGCCCAGCAGACCTATAGACATGAATCGTTAGTGCTTGTCTCGTTTTCAGTCAAGTCTCATAAGAATCATGTTTTCGTACCTCAAGGCTCGGTATCCAATATCGTGGCCTCGTCCGACTGAGTATAATATTGCTTGGGATCTGTCCCAACATATAACCCAAGGACCAAGCTGTTTGCATATAGTTCAACTGATTTTGATATAGTTTCAAATCCTCCTGCCTGGAATTGGATCACGGTTAGCCAGGAAACTCCACTCAATATCATGACGATTCTCACATACATTCCAGAAACAAATGCATTATTGATGTTATACTGGTCGACGCTTTTGACAAAGTACCCTATTTTACTCACGCATTAGCACAAAAGTCTGATACGTGAAAGTAGAAGATGTTCTTACCAACTGCACCAAAGGAAATAAGTGCTGTGTCGAGTTTCGTCAGCAGTCGCCTTTCTGCTGGGGGCTTGTCGAACGTGTCCCATAGGTAGCTGACGAATCTTGGTTTCTTCCATTCTCCTCTGTCGGCATTTCGTTCCTTGATATCTTCGGTAGACATCCTTGAAAGGAGTCGATTTGCCCAATACGGGCCTAAAAGGTGTCTGGATTCCTTTGTCCTTAAGATGATGTGGTGAAATAACTTGGGGAACAGATTTCGAATGTAACCGAGAGAAGCGATCAAAAATAGAGTATTGTGGTCTATCTGGACGTTACTTTCTCCGGAATTCGACTTTTGGAATGATTGCAGCAAGACGTAGGTGAAATTATCTCAGCCAAGAATCACCAACAGAATACCTAGAATAGGTAGACACAATCTACGCCCCTTCATATACGAAGGACGAGTAGAAGGGATACATCATTCCCCAAAGCAAGCCATCTAATCTACATCAGGGGTGATAAGCCAGATTCGCTACAATGTTTGAATGGCCATTGGCTAATGTTGCACAGTGAGGATGTCATCGGGCCGGGAGATTGAAATGAACCTTAGAAGTCAGTGCATTGGCTCTGCATTCCAGAAAGTGAGGCAGCTCGTACCTAGGTACCCAGGATTAGAACATTCCTAGTGATACAAATGTATGATATCAATGCTAGAGTAGATTTGCAATCGAGAGAGCTCCATTGTAATCCACTTTCCGACATATTATACGTGAATACGATGGGATAAAGACATGAGTGAAGAGACAATGACAAACATCAGAAAGATGAATCAAGATTGTAGAACATGGGTTGTTGAGTGAAGAGACTGAAATGGAAGGACCCTTGGTGCCGGCAGTAGAGAACATGTGACTAACCCTAACCTGTGAACCCCTTCGTCTACCTTATTTTTCCTCTCTTTACTACGTACGTACTATATTCAAGGATCTTGCTCAGATAGAGTATAATGTCTCTTCGTGATTTAGAGATTCCTGTCTACCTCCAAAGCTTGATCAGGGAAAGTAAGTACGTAAGAATGAGGACCTTTGTTTGATCCCTTTGATCATAATAGACAGTGGAAACGTCCTCCGCTAGATGATCATCTCTGATTTTCACTAAATCAAGTTCATTACCTTAATATAACAAATTGACCCCTTGACTGCAGTGATTGACCATTGGGGGTTGGCAACATTCCACATTCCGCGGCCCCGTTTTTCTCCTCCGTACAACCTCCATCTCTTCAACTTTTTAACTTGCCGGTTGTACAAGTCCTTTGCATTATTTGCCTGTCTATAGCTCGCTCGGATCTTATTGGTTCCTTTGGGCCGACGCGTAGATGGTATAACCACGGCGCGTGACGCTTTTCCTGGCAATCGCTTATTGCTTGCTTAACTCATACACAATCTCGTTTCAAACTAGTCCTACGAGAAATTAAGCGGGAGCATTTTGCAGAAACAAGATTGTGATAGAGCTAGGAAGGACTTCGAGCTTTATCCATTATTTCATTCGGTTTGGGAGTGTACTTTGCAATTATGTAACACAACAAGGGGATAGCCACTAACTTATGCAATCAATGCCCTTTTCTTCGCACTACTCTCATGTAATAAGCTTCGCCTTCATTGTGATATATGCTTGCGACCTCACACTGTCACGGTCTTCCAGAAGCAAAGAACTTGATGCCTCGGCTCTAGGGGCCCTTAGCTGCGTATTTGATCTTCCCTTCCATCCAGCCAACTGGTACAGTTTACGCATCGTCCTGCCTAGATCCAACTCTCAGCCATGAATGCAACGTATGTACAACACTGTATGACATGGGATCTCACCTTAGGACTGATCCATTTTCTGCAGTACCTGCATTTCACGGTACGTTTGATAACCACATCCTCCGAGAAATAGGTATAAACTTGTCCCACGGTATAGAGCGCCAGGCCTATACCAGCGAAGCTGATTAACTTATTCAAGAATGCTCTACATAAATACATTGTCAGTCCAAGAAAGAATGAAGCATAAAGAAATTGCGACATGTTCGTCAGATATGACTTACCCATAAGCCATAACAAGCGCACCATCATCCCGGGCTTGTTCAAGAGTGTTGTATCCATCGGGCGCCCAATCAGAGTAGTGTTTTCCTTTCCTCAACACGGCAAATTTATCCTCCAGATTTCGGTTCAGGAATGGCAGCAAACTTATGATTGGTAGGAATAGGTCGGATACAAAGGAGTTGACGACCTGGGTGAATGCTGCTGCTATACTGTACGAAGCGTGTTAGCTCATCTGTCTGGTGGTACTTAATTGAGATTGCTGCTGGATGTACATTAGACCAATAGCAACTTCGAGCACGTTATCGCGAAGCGCAAAGTCCCAGAAGCCATCCCAGGCTTCCTTGAAGCGATCTCGCGCACGGGTGACGACGTTGTCTTCTTGGTCTGGAAGGCGAGGCATGGCGACTATGATACTGATATGATACTTCTCAATATTCTTCGATGATAGTATGTATGTTAATTGATTTCAGCAGCTTTGAAATGATGATTGTTGTTTACTTTTTTAAATCTTCGTTGATGATCTCATATTATCCGTTACGTCATCATCATCACCATCATCAAGCTTGAACTCCTGGGCCAATGAGAGGCTACCTTAATAAGCCCTAACATCTTTCCTTTTTAGGTAATTTCGAACAGTCACTTGGACCCTTCACGAGTTGCTCCCCTAGAGAGAACATGCCACATTTATTTTGGTTCTTATATACTTATGTAAGTGAGATATTATTCAAATTGATTCGCAAATGCAAGGCTTGAAAGAATGCCATGGTGTCAATGAGAAGCACCAGCCAGAATCACGACGAGTCTGGCGATTTCAGAATCGGATTACCCATTCGAGATTCCGAACGTGGCTCGTATTCAGGTAGTTAACGCAAACATTCAACTTCCTGACGATCTTCATCACCTCGTATGACTATCCCATAACTTAAACATCGGATTTCTCCGCCATCATCTATGCCATTGGTGATGGGGCCGGGGGGTGGCATGCGCGAGGCCCCAGGATCTGCTCTAGTCCTTAAGCTCTAAGCCGCATGTTGTATGGACATGACTACGTATTGTTGAGGTTGTGTCATGATTCATGCAATTGGTATACAACGTAGAGTATAAATGCTTGATACGATCTTGAGTGTATCCTGAAAGTAGAACAGAACAGATTTTCTGAATCTTTCAAAGGACGGATCTACTAGCAGAGTCATGTATCCATCAACCCAAGGGGGAAAACGCTGAATATCTTTATTGGCGCCGCCCTGCAGCATGGGCTTCTTGCTGTTTGCCGCAAAATTAGGTGTGGTTGCAGTTCACGAAGGCGTTTAGTAATGGACTTGCTGGACGAAGTATTCCGGTGAATTGTATTTGTCCTGGGTATGTCTCTACACCTCTTCCCCCCAGTTTTCAGGAGGGTTGTGTTTGTGCTAATTATGAGCCCGTGACGAAGACTCTAGCTCTTGACCAGGAGTATAATGATTTCATTATACAGATGACGCCGGCAGTGAGATGGGGAAATCCGAGGTGCCCTGCGACGTGCGTCGTTGTTTCTGGCTAGTCCTGCGAGTGATTTTGTGTCTGGAGCGAGTATTGTTGTGATGGTGGGGATACTTGGATTGTAGATGTCATTGATTTAGATATTGATATTTGCTATTCAATCAATTGGGATATGCGTCAATGCTATTCGTTCATATGCAAAACTTCGTTATGCACCATTTAACGCTCAATCTCTCAAATAAAAGAAAGGAAAAGAGTCTATAGTCTGGCACGAAGCGCTTTTGCGAGTCCGGAGGGACCGTCGTAGATTTGTTGCTCGACGATTCGTGAGTTGATCTGCAAGTTGTCAGCAACCATGGTCGTTCTGCTATATGAATCGAGAAGCTTACATATTCAGGGCCGAGATCCGATACCTTCTCCACTCCCAATAACCGCATGCACGTCTTGGTCTCATCCGCAAGAACTATCAAATATCAACATCAATGATCCTCAACAACGATGGTGAGACTTACTTTCTAACGTCCTATGAACACCCTCAATACCTCCAGCGCCAAGTCCCCACAAAGCCGGTCGACCAATACCTACAGCTCTAGCACCCAAACACAACGCCTTCACAACATCCGTGCCACGTCGAATACCGCCATCAACAAGAACCTCAATCTTATCAAAGACTTCGGGACAGTACTTGCGTATTTCGAGAAGGGTATGCACGGCCGGAGGAGCAGTGTCCAGTGCACGTCCACCGTGATTCGACAATATAATACCTCTCACCTGTGGCGCATACAACGACGCAATATAAGCGTCTTCATGCGTTTGTAGTCCCTTCAAAATGATAGGAAGCTTGGTAATTTTTGTAAGCCACTGCAAAGTCTCCTTCCAGGTCAGATCATAAGCCGTGCCAGCGAACAATTGCACGCCCACACCACCACCTCCAACTTTGGGCACTGGTGTTCCATCCGGTAGACTCTCTGCTTTCTCTTCGACCACTTTACCGGATGGAACCGGCAACTTTTTGGCCGTGTTGTCGGTGCGCATATCATCTTCACGTTTACCAGGCACCGGCGCATCGAGCGTCAAAATGATACATTTGATAGCTTTGAGCTTTTCGATACGCGCGATCATCGCCTCACTTTTCTTTCTTTCAATCTGCACATATAGTTGCCATCCAAAGACCTGATCGGGAGCGGCATTCTCAACAATTTGTTCAGGCGACATGGACGCGTTATTCGAAATCATTTGCATAGCGCCAAACTCGCGACAAGCGGCCGCGATACCTGCCTCACCGGCCGGGTGCGCCAAACGAGCCATTGCCGCTGGCGATATATAGATTGGCAGACCGACTTTGTGCCCCATTATCGTAGTCGACAAATCGCATTTCCCAACATCGATAAAGACGCGAGGTCGCAGAAAGATGGAGCGATAGACTTCACGGTTAAACTTTTTACTAATCAAATCATCGCCAGCGGAATAGTAATATCCCCATGCCTTGCGGCTGACCTGTTTTGTGGCTACTTGCTCGATTTCGTCTAGATTGAAGAGGGTTTCCATGGGTGGTGGGCCCTGGTCTTCTTCTGAGGATTGTTGTTGTGCGTCTGCGGTGGGTTTGGGGAGGGTCTCTAGGTCGACTGTGCCCAAAAGGGCTGCGGGTTTGAGGTTGTCTTCCAATGTGCCTGGGGGGTGGATGGGATCGTATTCTTCGGTGGCATCGGTGCCGGCTAGTCTGAGAATGACCTTGACACCGCCGGGGTGGCTGGACATGAAATCGGTGACCTGCGTTGTCAGCTCTGTGCATAATCCTTTCAGAGAAATTTGTTGAGACATACATCATACACCTTGCCATAGAGAATAACCCAGCAACTCTCTGGCGTATTGTGTTTCGCGACTGTGATTGTGTCAGACAACAACGAATGCGGGGAAACATTCTCCAGACAATCAACATACCTTCAGCCGCGGTGAATACTTTGGCCATGACGAATATATCCGCGTATATACAACATTGACAGTGATCAGAAGAAGTATCAGCACATCAATTGCGATGGCATGTCGTAAACAAGAAGAAGAAAGATAAGAGAGGTGGTGTCTTCGGAGGACTCGCCGAAGTTAATATAGATTACCCCAACTTTCAATTGGCTGCGCGCTGATTGGTGGAGAAACCCTGGCTTGTCGGATACTCCCGGCTCCGGCATTTCTATGTGCTCCGGTCAATAGCCGTCAATAGCCGACGAGCACTCCGATTTATATTGATCCAGATGCCAACATCTAGATGAGTTAACATTGAGGAAATATCAGGCGACAATTCAAACAAACTGAGATTTAAGATGCAATGTCAGATGCAAGGCAATTGACAATTAAACTTTCGATATTAAGGTGATCTATCAAGTATCAAGATGGATAAATATCTGCAAGACAGGGAAAAGTACACGAAAAAAGAGATCGAAGATCCAGTCATATTGGATTGAACCCCTTCATGAAAGATTCCTCGATGTCGCAAGCTTGTTCAAACTCGGATTCTGCATCCTAATCACCATGTCCTATCAACAAGCGTCAGCACATTGAAATATATCAAAAACCAACGCGTTATATGACTTACAACAACCCACCCAGGAAACCAATCCACCAAAACCCTCACCGAACTCGCATACTTTCCCCTAAAAACCACCCCTTTCTTTCGTGCGCCAAGTATATCACTCACCACTGCCTCCGCAAAACTTTCCCCAGACTGACCCCTGGGCTTGATTGAGCCTGTCGCCCAACCGGCTATATCATCCTTGATAGTCGCATAATACGAATTTGGCGGAAGATTGAATTCGGTGGTGCGAGCGTCAAAGTTGGTATCCACGCCGCCTACTTGGAGGCATATGACGCTCACACCAAATGGCGAGAGTTCGTGACGAAGAGTTTCCGAGAGGTTTGTAAGGGCTGCTTTGGAGGAGGCGTATATCGCTGTTACCACCACCAGTCAGTCAATCAATATTTCAAACCGGTTCCAAGGTTGCTAAGAGTTAGGATGGGAAAGGTATACAATTCCAAGGTAAATGAACCATCCCCCCGATCGAGCCAACATTCACAATGCTCCCTTTCCTCTCAATGATCATATCCGCAAACCCCTGAATCATCCTCACAACCCCCCAAAGATTAACCTCATACACCCTCTGCGCATCTTCCAGGTTTGCATCAAGCAATGGCATTGAGAATGGGAGTCCCGCGTTGTTGATCAATACGTCCAGGCCATGGCCACTTCCGCGAACGATCTTCACTGCTTCTGCTACTGAAGACGAAGAACTGACGTCTAGCGGGAAGATAGTAACATTTGGCAGATTGTGGAGCTCTTTAGGGATTTTGGAGGTGTTGCGTGCTGTTGCGAAGACGTGGTGATTTTCCTTCTTTTGGGAAAGGGCTAGGGCTAGGGAGGCGCCGATTCCGCCGGTTGAGCAGCCTGTGATCAGGATTGATTTGGACATTGTGTCTTAGAATTGAAGGTTTTTGTAAGGATGTCTTAGTATATATGCAAATATTGAGGAGAGAGGATATGAAAAGGGCTCAACTTATAAACTGAAATATGGCTGATGGCTGATGGCTGACATACCTATGGCAAGTTAGGGCAAATGGCTAACGTCAGCCATTTTCCTTGGTGCAGCGGGTCCATTCCTCAACGTGAAGCAGTGTGTCTCTACACATTTATCTGCCAGATAACTACTAAAATGTCAACGGGGCTATTCCATGGTTAACCAAAACTAGTAATACTATCTGAATATGCATATTCAAGGTGGCTGATTTATTCGTCCTAGTCCTACCGTATAGCTGGTAACGACACTATGTATCGCACATGCAATCATCTGAACGGAAATCACATCGTCTACAATTGAATACAGCATTTGAAAAACAAATAGATCGTACACACTTCCATTATTGTATAAGTCATATTAATGCATTGCATATCTAATAAGTTTCCTGTCCTGTCCTGTCCTTCGTTCAGACTTGAGCCATTACTGTCTTTGGTCGAATTAACAAAAAAGAAAAACAAAATCAAGGACACGCTAGCCAGCTAGCCTTGATGATGGGGTGATGAGGTATATAAACATACACGGACAAACGAGTATTAAGTAAGGGGTTTTCTGTACATGAAGAAGCAGCACATTGTGATACTTCGCTTTATACTAATGGACGCTTCGTATCTTGAGCGCCGCGACGGACGACGTCCTCAATACGCCAGCGGGGAGGGACGATTGTGGCGTTGGGGTTGTTGAGTCGTTGCTGTTGGCGTTGGTAGTATTCTTTTTCCAATTCGGGGCTGAGTCCATCGGCGGGTGGGAGGGCGCCGCCAGCGATACCGGTGGAGAATTTCAGTTGGAGGACGTTGCCGATTTCATCGCATGCAGTCAGCAGGCGGTCCAAATCTTCTTTGTTGTGGGCTGCCGAGACACAGAATCGGGCACGAGAAGATACCAAGGGTGTAGCGGGATAACCGACAATGACCACGGAGATTTTGCGTTTGAGCATTTCGTGAGAAAACGCGGGCATCTTGGCTGGATTGAACAAAAGAACGGGAATAATGGGCGAATCGTCGTGTCCATATACAATGAATCCAAGACGTTTCAAACCAAGTCGGAGATATCGTGAGTTGAAAGCTAACCGTTGGAGTCTCTCCTCTCCCTGACCCGGGCAGATATCGCCATTGATGAGGCGGAGAGATGTCATGATCTGTGTGAGAATTGGAGGCGTGGGTGCTTCTCCAAAGATAACACCGGCGTTGTAAGCTCGCAGAGCATCAATCATTGCCTTGTCGGCTGCAATATAACCACCGTTGGCGCCAAATGACTTGGTGAGTGTTCCCATTAAGATATCAACTTCCTTTGTATCGACTCCAAAGTAGTCGCATACACCGCGTCCGCGGGGGCCAACGGCACCAATGGAGTGTGCCTCGTCAATGAAGAGGTGGAATTTGTATTTGTGTTTCAGCTCAATCAGTCCTGGCAAATTGCACATCGATCCTTCCATAGAGTAGAGGCCCTCCACGACGACGAGAATCTTCTTCCATGGCCGGTGCGTACGTGGCTGACCTTGGGAAATAGCTTCCCGTAGTTTCTCTTCCAATGATTTCATATCGTTATGCTTGAACATGCCAATGGAAGCACCTGATAGACGAGCTCCAAATCTGATAGAAGCGTGGTTCAATTCGTCCGAGATGATAAGACACCCTTTGCTGACTAGTGCTGGAAAAACATTGGCGTTTGTACCGAATCCCATTGAGAAGACCATGGACGCTTCCTTTCCAACAAACTTGGCCACGAGGTCTTCCACTTCGACATGCAAATCGCATGTTCCAGCTTCGGCCCGGGTGCTCACTGTGCTGATGCCGTACTTTCGGAGGTTCTCCTCAACAGCATCTGCGCAAGGACCTTCTGACTGAGCGAATCCAAGATAGTTGTAAGAACTCATGTTCAATGTGTCTGTAGTCGTGCCGGTAAAGTAAAAGTGTCGGTTATAGTCATCGGTAGAACGGTCGATAAGTGTAATATAACGACCTGGCACGCCCGTCACTGGACGTTCAAAGCAATCATTAATACGCAATTTCAATCGACGGACGTAAAAATTATCAAAGTCGCTATTCAATGCGCCATATCCATTTCGTGGTTTCAAGTGGCGGTAGTTTTCTTCCTTGAATCGCTTGCCAAAAAAGTCTCGAACGTGGCCAAAGGCAATCAGGATCAGATAACTGATATATGTAGTCAAGAGGTAATAATAAGGAGGTTCGTCCATTACTGGTTCGGGGAACGGTCCGCCAGGATGTCGACTTGTGTATCTGTGGCTTGGATGGCTGATCGGAGCGAATTGCGCATGTTGCTTCGCCAATCGCTTCGTCTCTTCCTGGGACGGAGGCTGAAACAGCGTTTTTGGCGGTTCATCCATGTTGCGGCTATCGGCAGTTGCCGTGGAAAGTGATATTGTGGGAAGAGACAATGATGCGGAACTTATCGGCACGCCGGTGGTCGCAGCGCTCGATTTGCTGGTTGCGAGAAGGGTTGCGTGTGCGGTGGGAGGCTCGGCCTTGGATTTTGGCGATGTCGAAAACAGTTGACTCAGCCGGCCAGTTTTTGATGAGCTTTTGAGGCCCTTCTCGGCGGAGGATGAAGGGGTCGATGGCGAGGAGTTGCTTGAAAAGGTATTCGACAGTCGACGAGGCATCGCAAATTCCTTCTTTCTAGTCGCACGGTCTTTTGAAGGAGGGTATGTCGCGGGCCTGTTATTCTACCAGAACCGAAGTTATACACGCATTGAATCGCTCCTGAAGGATTGAAGGAGCGCGTGGTTTTCCACCGAAATTCAAAGCGACTATACAAGTATTGTCAGCCAGAGTCTTCAGCGCGTCTTGTTGCCCGTGTATATCCTGCTAGAACAGCTGTGCTTCCGTGTAGAATCCGGTCACGTCGAAGGAAAATATAGAAAGAGTGACATACAATGGCGAGCGTTGAAAAACCGGGTAGCAAAGTGCATCCGACGAAGCCGCAACAGCGGTCAAAGGGGGCGCGAGCGGGGAGGAGAATCGCCCGACCGTAACAACCCTTGCCGCTCAGGCAATTGAGCAGATATTATGGCTCAAAGTCTCACTCGGGGAGCTGAAGGAACAAATTAGGTCTGGAGAGAAGAGGGTATTCCTGGCACGAAGACAGAGAGGTGGTGTTGACGGAGAAACAGAAGATGTTGGGAAAGACCAAAGTGCAATGATCGTAAGATTAGTCTGCTAGTACGTGCTCGTATGTGACGGTACGGATAATTTATACGTACTCAATGACAGTATGGTACACTGCTTTGCTACGACATTAGTGAGAGCATTACAGGTAATGGTAATGGTAATACAGACGTAAGTAATCTAAAAATTCTGTCGCTGCCCCTGGATCGTCTCGCCGCCAGGCCTGGGCTGGCCTAGTGCGCAGACCAAGCCCAAAAGGGACGATTTATTGATCAGGCCGAGCAATCACCGCAGCTAGTCGAGAGGCTGAACTTTTATCGATACGCTGATACACGCAGCCTCGCTCACAGCCAGGGGCGACCAATCTCCACCATTTGCCTCAGTGCTGATATCATCCTTATGAAGCAACTATAGTTAACTACGTACATAGTATGTTACTCTGGAGACAGGACTAGGATAGTGATCAAGTTTTGTCGATCAGTTTCCTCATGTAACTACAGGGTACTTATCAAAGCGAATCGATGACTTGGTGATTTTATTCGGGTCCTGAGCGGCCAATGGTGAATGACCTCATACGCCTACTTCATCCGAAGATGCCGCAAACAGCAGAAAAGATGACTGCCCAGCGTAGTAGGCACTTACAGCATCATCATCATCATCATCATCATCATCATTGGTATCTTGTACCAGTGTGACTGTGTTGCCTATTGCAGCAGGACAAAGACTGGCTCATCTACTAAATCGCAGTATGGTCCGGGCCCGTGTCAGGTTCCAGGAGTATATGAAATGTATTGGTAGAAATCATCCAATTACACAGTCCTGCTGTGATATCCGCCCGTTGAGTAACCATCCAATGTATCCCCAATGTCGCTTCAACCGCAATGATGAATTGAGAAAAGGTGAGCATTAAGTAGTGAAGCGAAGATAATTCTTCCGGCTTCGAACGACGTAGAGACGACTGCGGAATGAGTGCGCGGGCAGCTGCAGTCAGTGACGGATTCCGAAGAAAAAGCGCGGATCTTCCCCGCGACCTCTTGCTCCTCCAAAACCGGGGAACAAAAACATCGCCCCAAGTCTGCTCCTTCCTCTTTTCTTTCTCTCAATTGACTCATACCGTAATCCCCACGACGCTGTATACACACTGGCCACATCTAGCGAGGAGGCAATCCCGTCAATATGCCTTCTTCAATCAACAACGATGTCGAGACCGTAGAACTATGGCGTCCATCGGCACCCGAGAAGACTGAGATGTTCAAATTCAAGGCGCATATTGGACAGAAATATAACCTAAAACTCAAGAACTATGACGACCTCTGGCAATGGAGTATTTCGCAGCCAGCTGAATTCTGGGAGGAGGTTTGGCATTACACAGGGGTCAAGGCACATACAACATACTCCAAGGTACGAGAGGACTTGTTCATCAATGGAGCACAATTGACGATTCTCTGTCTAGGTCCTAGACACCAACTCTCCGCTCTTTCCCAGACCGCATTTCTTCGAGGGAAGCCGCCTGAACTTCGCCGAAAATCTTCTATTTCCATCAAATTGCCCACCCATCGAAGAAATTGCTATCATCGGTGCTACCGAGGCAGATCGCGAATTTGTATCATGGCGGGAATTAAGAGAGCGTGTCAGAGTATGCGCCAATGCTATGCGCCAAAAAGGTATAACAGTGGGCGACCGAATTGGCGGTTTTGTTGGCAATCATGTCGACGCCGTCGTGATGATGTTGGCCACAACATCCATTGGAGCTCTTTGGACTTCGATTTCCCCGGATACCGGCGTGCATGCGGTTGTTGAACGTCTCCGGCAGGTACAGCCGAGAATATTGTTTGCAGACAATGCTTCTCTGTACAACGGCAAGCTGCACGGAACCGAAACAAAAGTCGCAGATATTGTGAAAGAATTACCATGTCTAGAGCATGTTGTGATCTTAGAAGCTATAGCATCCGCCGATCTGGATCTCGACAAGGCTCAACCGCAAAGCGGCCTGGCTGCTTGGTACAAGGATTTTGTTCGCGAAGCGCATGATTCTACAGCACCTTTGAAATTCGAATCGCTAGACCCGGATCATCCTGTTTACATTCTTTACTCTTCAGGAACAACAGGTGCCCCCAAGCCTATCGTCCATGGTGCACTAGGAACACTTCTGCAGCATAAAAAAGAGCACGTCTTACATAGCGATATCAAGCCTGGTGATCGCCTATTTTATTATACCACAACCACCTGGATGATGTGGCACTGGCTTGTGTCAGGGCTTGCAAGCGCCGCCACCATTGTTGTCTACGATGGAAGCCCTTTCCGACCTTTCGATGTCGAAGGTGGAAAGGGAGAGATGGCCATGGCGAGGTTGATTGAGGAGCTTGGAATCACACATTTCGGAACATCTGCTAAATATTTATCAATGATCGAGCAGGCTTCATTGAACCCGCGGAAGCATCCAAACCGTCCCGTGCAACTGGAAAAACTAAGAGCGATATTCAGCACAGCCGCTCCATTAGGACCGTCCACTTTCGAATATATATACTCTTCCTTCCACCCCGACGTCATGCTCGGTTCGATTACTGGCGGTACAGATATTATATCTCTGTTCGGTGCCTCTTGTCCGATATCACCTGTAAATCGAGGTGAGATCCAGTGTCGAGGACTGGGAATGGCTGTAGCCGTCTATGACTACGCTGGTAATGATATCACGAAATCAAACGAGCCCGGTGACTTGGTCTGTACTGTACCATTTCCGGCCCAACCTGTCATGTTCTGGCCTCCTGGTCCTGAAGGAGAAGCAAAATACAAGAAAAGCTACTTCGAGGTTTTTGGACCTACTGTATGGCATCATGGTGATTTCGTACGGATTGACCCTGACACAGGCGGTTTGACGATGCTTGGTCGAAGTGACGGCGTTTTGAAACCTGCCGGAGTCCGCTTTGGAAGCGCCGAAATATATAATGTTATTCTGAAACACTTTTCTCAAGAGATAGAGGATTCTCTCTGCATTGGACGAAGGCGTGAAGGCATTGATACTGACGAGACTGTCGTTCTTTTTGTCAAGCGTGTTCCGGAGGCTGTCGAAGGGGGTATCCTACCGATGTCCCAAGATCTTACAGCTAGGATCCAAGCTGCCATTCGCAAGGAACTCAGTGCACGCCACGTACCAGGCATTATTGATGTCTGCCCGGGCAATGAGATACCGTTGACATCTAATGGCAAGAAGGTTGAGAATGCGGTGAAACAGATACTTTGCGGATTGAATATCAAGACGTCCGCCAGTGTGGCTAATGCAGGTTGTTTAGACGGATATAGAAAATGGGCTGCAGAGCATTAGATAGACGTTCCTACATCAGAATAATAATCCAGACTTCTTCATTCAATATCATTCACAAAAGGTCGATATGAAGGTGTTTAATAAAAGTGTCCCAATCGGGTTAGCTGCAAGTTTTCCGGAATTACTCCGGGGTGGTCCGCAGCCGGCAAAGACGTAACGGCAGGCTCAAAAAATATCAAACTTGCAGCATCAACATCATCTTGACAATTCTTTTCTCATCCCATCGCTCACTAATACGCATCCCGGTCAGAGTTTACAATATGCGTCGAGCGGCTCTGCGGACCGCCCAATCTATTGGTCCGATTCTACGCAACCAGCCTGCAACCACCAGAGGTTTAGGAAGCGCATCCACGATAGCTCAGGTACGTTCTTACTGTCCCTTTATGCTGAATTCGACTCAAAACTAATGTTGTAGGACCCCGCCGACTTCGACCAAATCACAACCCTCAAAAATGGCATCCGCGTCGCTAGCGAATCCCTCCCAGGCCCCTTCTCCGGCGTTGGAGTCTACGTCGACGCTGGCTCCCGCTACGAAGACGACAGCATCCGCGGCGTAAGCCACATAATGGACCGACTCGCCTTCAAATCCACAAAATCGCGCTCCGCTGACGAAATGTTAGAGGCACTTGAGTCGCTGGGTGGAAATATACAATGCGCTTCGTCTCGAGAGTCACTGATGTATCAATCTGCTAGTTTTAATTCCACGGTACCTACGACGTTGGGCCTGTTGGCGGAGACGATCCGTGATCCGCTGATTACGGAGGAAGAGGTTGAGCAGCAGTTGTTGACGGCGGAGTATGAGATTAATGAGATTTGGAATAAACCTGAACTCATCTTACCGGAACTCGTGCACATGGCTGGATTCAAGAACAATACTCTCGGAAACCCGTTGCTGTGTCCTCAGGAAAGATTGATAGAGATTAACAAGGCAGTGGTGGAGAAATATCGAGCAGCTTTCTTCCGACCGGAGAGGATAGTTGTTGCGTTTGCGGGTGTTGCGCATGAGGAAGCTGTGCGGCTTACGGAGCAGTATTTTGGGGATATGAAATCTGTCGAAGGGCCGGCACTGCATGGGAAGGGTGTGGAATCTACGCTTTCGGGTGAGAAGGAAGGGGAGTTGCCTACTATTCACCTCAGCACGCCGACTGCGAATGTCTCAACCAACGCTCAAGCCGGAACGTCGCAACCAAACATCTTGTCGAAACTCCCGTTTTTCAAAAATTTGTCGTCTTCCGCTCCGCATACCGCGACTGTGAAAGCGCTTGATCCGTCGTTGCTTAAACCTTCTTCCGTTGATCTTACCCGCGCCGCACATTATACTGGTGGTTACTTGACGTTGCCGCCTATTCCTCCTCCTGCGAACCCGAATCATCCTCGATTAAGCCATATTCACCTGGCCTTTGAAGCTCTCCCCATCTCTTCTCCCGATATCTACGCACTTGCAACTCTACAAACATTGCTGGGAGGTGGTGGCTCATTCTCAGCCGGTGGGCCTGGAAAAGGCATGTACTCCCGTCTGTACACAAATGTGCTGAATCAACACGGCTGGGTCGAAAGCTGCATTGCCTTTAACCACAGCTACACCGACAGTGGCTTGTTCGGTATCTCGGCATCGTGCAGCCCAACCCGCACTCCCCAGATGTTGGAAGTCATGTGCCGCGAATTGCAGGCTCTGACCCTCGACAAGGGCTTTTCAGCCTTGCAAATGCCCGAAGTCAACCGCGCAAAGAACCAGCTCCGATCATCGCTGTTAATGAATCTAGAATCTCGCATGGTCGAGCTGGAAGACCTTGGTCGCCAAGTCCAAGTCCACGGACGCAAGATTGGCGTTAAGGAAATGTGCGACCGCATTGACTCTTTGACGATAAATGATCTACGACGTGTCGCGAGACAAGTATTTGGTGGACAAGTGTATAACCCCGGAAAGGGGACTGGAAAGCCGACGGTCGTCGTTCAGGAAGGCGAATTGGAGGGATATAGTCCGCGCGCATTTCCGTGGGAAGAGATTCAGGACCGGATTTCCAAGTGGAAGCTTGGTCGGCTGTAAGAGATGAAAAGCGATTATCCTCTTCTCTGTGTAGTGATAGATTGCCTATGGCACTGTACAATATACAATACATCATAAGCATTTAATCAATAATCAGATCATTTGTAAAGTCAAGATGCCAAGCCGAGTGGGTCCTTGAGCTCCGCGGTTGGTCCAGTGACTCCGGCCTAAGATGGGCAATCGGGAAAAAGTTGGACACTTCACCTCTCCGTCTTCTTCAAGAACAACATCAACCACATCGCCATACTACCATCTTTCCAGAGACTGTCCATCTGTCGACATACATCAATTCCACACTCTCACTCTATATTAATACTCAAGTTTCCGAATAATCCGCCAAAATGGTCAAACTCACCGAAGTCGAAGACGAGCACTTCACCACCGAAAAGCCCATCCCAACCAAGGAAGCTCTCCTCGTGTCGGATAACGAGGACGACGAGGACTTTACCGACACCGGTATTCCACTCCATTACCCTTCTATTAAAAACTCCCTCCCTCTGTTCCTCCTCGATGCTAATATTGGGATGATGAATTAGAATCCGAAATCTCCGAAACAGACTCAACCTACGAACCTCTCAACGAAACCCTCTACGACCGCTTGATCGCCTTGAAGGATATCATACCCCCTCAATCCCGTCGCCGCATCACCGCCACCATCAACGGATTGTCAGACGCCACAAAGACTACCTTCTCATTCAGCGGAAAAGCTCTTTGGGTGATTTCGACATCTGCGTTCTTGTTGGGTGTGCCCTGGGCGTTGGCTTTCGCAGAGGAGGAGCAGTATGTGCAGATGGAGAGGGAGCAGGGGATGATGAGGGGTGCTAATGAGGTTTGTTTTTTTCTGTCTATCATCCGTAGGATGATGATTTTTTGTTGTTTTTTGGAAGAGGTGCATTGGCTGATTGATTGATTGAATGGGTAGATGCTTACTCCCGGCGCAAATGCTGCTGCCGCCGCGCTCGGTGCGGCTGGTACCGAACAGCCCAAGCCTGCTCTGTAAAGAGCTGGACACTTTACGATATTATAAGAATATCCTTTCTGCGTCCGATCCACGACTCTTTCCCGGATGGATGAATGGTCAGTCAGAGGGATATAAAACACGAACCCAGCTCTCGGCGCCATACTTCGACGCTGTGTATTCGCTCATATTACAATTCGACTCCATGCACGATCAATATGTTTGCCTTACTTGCATCACCGGGAATATTTTAAAGGAATGATGGGTGCTGTATTTGTATGCTGTGTGGTGTTTTTTTCGTCTCTTTTTTTTTGTTCGGCTGTTATGGTCATGTAAAATTGTGTAATTGGTTCAATCTCTCTTCTCGATTAGATGTATTAAAATAACTCTGGTTTGGTTTGATATGGATTTCATTGTTTCATTTCTACTAGTCTAGGAAAATGTCATGAGGATCGTTGGGCGAGGAAAGTACATATGTTAATGTCAGGGTGGCCGTCAAGTTGCAAGTTGCATGCATCATAAGGTATAAGAATAGATTGAGTCATGCCATGAAAACTGTATATCACCGCATCTCAAAAGAGTAAGCCAAGTAGAAAAAGTCTCAGAACGGACGATCCTCCTAAGTCCAACACCCGTTAGCCTAGCCCTGCCACACACAACTCTTCTGTTGAGATAGGAAAAACGAACCTTCATCTCCCGCACACTCCTAAGAGTCTGATGGAAATCCATCCACAGACGCTGAACCTCGCCATCCTCGTCCATACGATCAACCACGCTGTTGGCGTATTTTGTGCGTTTCTTGGCAGACATTTTCTCGCGGTCAAGGGATTTCTGAGGGTTTGAGAGTAACTCTTCTGTGTGGTTGAGGTAGTCGACGACCCATTCGTAGAGGTGGAAGCGCCAGTGGATCAAGGTGTGGGTGAGGACGGCGTTGGATTTGCAGGTTCTGTTTTCTGTTAGCTACATTACATTTGGATTGTTTTGGGGTGGATGTGTATGCACCGGCCGAGGTAGTAGTGTCTGTCTTCTGAAAGTAAGACGTGACCATCGCGATCTCTATCAGGGCCGTTCTCATCCTCGTCACTGGTGTCGCTGCTATCACTGTCGCTGTCGTCGCTGTCGTAAAGTGGTTCTAGGGTTTCCTCAGAGTATGGTTTTCCGGTGAACTTCAAATCCGAAGAAGCCGGATGCTTTGACCGATTGCATGCATCACACTGGTGATTATCGTCGAGGGGATGACCCGTGACTTCAAGATGAGGTCGAGCAAGTAACGTGTTCACAAAGTCTGCATTCCAGACAGCAGATATCAACTGCGATGCAGCTCGTCCAACAACTTCATCCTTCACCTTTATAAATGCGAACTGGTAGACATCGTCGTTGCGGTTGAACCCTGGATTGAGTTTGCTATGGACCATCCATTCAACAACATCACGGAAACAGTCTCGAGTAGTCTTTGTACGGTGACGGCTGAACTCAAAGGGGACGCTGACGTTGACGTCGCCAGGAACGCCCAACTCGCCGTCATCTTCGACGAATGAGGAGTCGTCTGCATCAAGATCGTCATTCGCTTCGACGACTGATTCATCATCGCTGTCTAGGTCTCGTGTTTTTGAGTAGTCATCCCAGTTGATGTCAGCAGTACTTGCATAACGCGGCCGAGGCTCGTCGTCGTCGTCTTCTTCTTCATCCTCTGCCTCGTCCTCAGAAACATCCTTCTCGCCTGCGCGACGGCGTCGTAGCATTTCCAGGTGTTTCTGGCGGTTACTTCTGGCGGAGTTGATCGCTGAGCCGCGAGTGCGTTTCTCTCGGACGACTTGATAGTAATGTTAGTAAGCATTCAACATCTCGTAGACTGTAGATTCTCACCTGTATCTTTGAGATCTTCCAAGTCCTCTTCAAGGTCAAGCTCATCCTGCTGAGAATACTTCCTTGGCGTCTTTGGGAGCTCTTCGCTGCCAGTATCAACAGACTTCTGTGGTGACTTTCTCAAGCCACGTCGCGACGGAGTAGGGGCGATGATATCGTCATCTTCATCTTCATCTTCATCTGCCTGGTTGTGACCCACTTGGTCATCCTGCTTGCGTTTTTTCCGCTTGTGACTGGTGATAACCACATCTGAATCCGCATCTGAATCATCAAGCTCGATGACAGGTGGACTCTTCTGCTTGGGCTTTGGACCTCTGCGCTTGCGATGAGTTCCAGGTGATACTAGCTCATTCGCATCGCTGTCTTCTGGTTCACCGATGTTTGGCAAGTCCGTTTTCAAGGAGTTCCTCCGTGCCTTGGTTTCTGTAGGCGAGCTCGCGAGGATTCGTTGACTCCGTCTGCGTGGGATTTGCTTGGTCGGATGGCGTCCCATGTCTGAGTCGTCGTCTGTGATGTCGTGGCTGTGTAAGTCGTGAGTTTCACTTGGTGAGCCTGAGGATGGAGAATCATGGTCAGATTCGTCGTTCACGGTGTCAGTTGCGATACGTCGTCGTTTGGAGGGTCGAATCACTTCGTCATCGGATGAATCTCGGTGAGGGAGAGGTGTTGAACGAGATGAAATCTGATTTGAGGGACTGACTGTCAAATCTCCAGACCCATAACTCAGTGTCAGTAAGATAGCATGAGAGAAGATAGAATATTCGCTTGAACATACTCCGCTCCACCTCAACCTCAGATGAAGGTTGCCCGGCCTCACTCAGCTCCTCTTTCACATCACCTGCCGAGTTGCCCCAACTCCTCACATAGTCCTCCAGCTGTAGTTGTCCCCTTACTGTAATCTTCCCGGTAAACGGATTCGTATATCGCAGTCTAGACGGCGTAAACGCTGATTGAGAAGCGTCGGTTCGACGGGGCGACGGTGAGTCTTGGATCGGGGCAAAAGCAAGGCGCGATTGCTTCTTCTTCCCCTTCCCGCCGGCCATAATGAGATGTTATCTCATTCGAGTTCAGAGGGGGTCTATTCGCGTTGCCATCGTTGTACGCAGCTCTTGATGAAGTTCAAAAGGAGCTTGAGCTTGTATGGGTCCCCCGCGTTAGTTTGCGGCCCCGCTTACCTACTGCAACACGGAGCACGTGATGTCACATCTTAGATACTATGGTTGAATCCGGTGGGTTTGTTAGTACGATTTCTTTACAGGGGCTTTAGCTAACGTTAACTTAGGCTAGTTAGTTATCAGTCAGCAGAACACATATCTTGAAGCCGCAGCGGCGCGGCTTCCTAGGAAGCGGCGAATGGCTGCGAACGATATATACACCCACGGTTTACTAGCCATACCTCTTACCCGTACTACCATGCTCTCGTAAATACCCTCTTACAGTTTATAATATAAGATCTTACCTGTAGTTAGACAATACAATTAAGATAAGGAGAGAGTGGACTTAAAGTAGACAATACACATTTACATAGGTTAATCTATGGATACTCATTTCGGGTCTTTCTTCTATACTCTAGACGTTAGTCTACCCTTAGCTAGCCAGTTGGGATAATAATATTATCAACAAGAGGTTCTATTGTCAATTGCACGAGGTAGGAGAGTTTTATTAGGAAGAACATAATACCAAGGCATGCTCCGAAATCTTGCTATATTTTTACTGCTAGGCTTCTGTGATGTATTAGCTGTGGACCACCTGCGGAGCGCAAACAAGACGGTTTTTACTTGCATGAATTTTCTGGGTATTGTTCCTCTGTAGCATGTCTAGATTAGGCTGAAAGTATGTACATAAACGAGTTACTTGTCTAGTTCCTAGTCCACATCCGCAACAGGTGCAACGGTGTCCTCTTATTCATTCCTCGTGGGTCTGATAAACGCTGAAACCTCACTGTATTTTTCCTGAGGGTAATATTATCCAATTTTCCGGAGATCTTGAGCCAACTCTTTGGTGGTTGTAGAGAGGACTCTCGAGGGTTCTGTTGGTGGCTCTGGAGAAAGCACTTGTATACTTGGGCGAGCCCCCGCACATATTGGGCCGGCAACGTCTCGCTCCGTTTCGGATGGCTCCGAATTTCGACTCTCTGGTTTTGGATGCTCCATTGGACCTCGTTCTGGTGCACGACGCACCTTGACAGCCTTGATTAACTTTCGAAGGATAGCCCATTCGAGCTTCAGTTTGATGCTGTACACTAATGCCTTGAATGTGGTTTGCACGGAATACAAGCCGGCATATTGCGTGCCAACCACAGAACCGTCCAGGACAATGATAACCACACTAATGATCAGCAGTTCATGTAGTATATACCGATAACGGGTTTCATCGGTATGCCTTAAGAACTTCAACGTGCCCCAGATATAGATGGCGGATAGCAATGTCTCCTGGATACAAAATCCGATTAATTGTACTCGTTCGAGGATATTATATCCCTTGACGAAAGGGGCAGGATGACTTGGTGCGTTAGTGCCGAATGCAACAACCGCTGTTGGTATATGGAATATAATTGCGTCAAAGATGATTAGAGAGAGAATGCCACGAAGGACTCGTTGGTTTGACAACATTAGATGAAGTCGTGACCACAGGACCATTGACTGGCCAGTCACCATGCAACACCAACCGAGCGTCACGAGTGTGTGTGTTCCGAGATAATTATAGCGGACAATGTTGAAGAACTTCAGGAATAAACCGAGACCGTATGGGATAATACCGATGGATGCGACAAGCAGGCTCCAGAAATAAGCGCCTCTCCACCGTTTGAATCTTGTGAAACAGAGCACCACGAGCTCTACGGCATTATACCAAGCCAATCCGAGGAAGGTAGAGAAGATGACTTCATCTAGACAGCGGTGGTCGGTATAGATACCTCCAGTGAAACCATTGTTAGAGTCAGACATTGAAGGCGATCACAGTATCCTGACTGTTATGGAGAAGAGAATCGCGATTATGTCGACATCAGCATAGTCTATAAGGGTCGTGAAGAGTTTTGTACAAATACTTTCCACAGAATGGAATCGTCATGCCTCTCCTTTCAATGCGTGGCGGTGAATTTAAGTTCACCAGAGACGCGGTTCCATGGGATGCCAGACCCAGATCTTTGAATGCCCGCTTTCCACTCGAGACAACCTGAAATGTCTTTCTTGGAATCGGATGTGGACTAGAATACAATGGTTTCTTTAAGGAGATATAATATGACGATAGTAAATCCGTAGCGCTATTGGGATACTGCGGAAGACTTATTGATACAGGCCACGGCTTCAATGCTCCGATGATTTAAGTTGGCGCTTGGCCCCATGTAAATAATTAGCCTAACAGGGCCTATATAGACCTTAAATCTACTGAGGACTGCAAATCCTCGCCCGTGGCTTACAATGACCCTTGCGCTAATTGGAATGGGATTTAGGATCGCATTTGTCGCCAGTGCAGAAAAGTGGGACCGAATTTGTGCAAAAGTCGTGAGGACATTTTGTTGGATGTTGACCCATAGAACAGCTATCCATTGGGTTGGTGAGCTATACTCGGTGGTCAACTGGCCTTCGCCACCATTGTTTGTCAATCTGGGAGGAGCAGCTAAAATAACTCTATTGGCTGTACTTCAGGACTACCTAACAGAGAGTGGTCCAGACAACTCTACTTTTGCCACACTACTACTTATCCGGCGTCCAAGAGTTTAACGAAAACCCTGGCCATTTCGGTCAGAATAGCACTGAATATTTAACCTCTTCCACCTTCTTTCATCACTCCCTAACCAGATGTGCTCCGTAAGTGACGCCAAGGCGCGTGGATTTCATGTCAAATTCCACCACATCAGGCAAGGACCAGGGCCTCACAGAGGGTATCTATACGAGCCGTGCATGTCTTGACTCGGCCCTCGCCTCTGTTTTCATTGCCATTGCCTACTACAACGTCATTGAGCTCCTGATTCTTTGCTTCACTAGATTCAAAAAACGGGATGTCTACTTCTGGACATTATTGGTTGCGACACTTGGGATCATTCCCTATAATCTCGGTTTCATTCTCAAACTTTTCAACATTGTACACAACAATTTCATCTCGTTATCGTTTACGAGCATCGGATGGTATTGCATGGTGACCGGCCAGTCTATGGTGCTGTGGTCCCGGCTCCATCTCCTAGTGCAGAGCCGAAAGTTGCTGCGTGGTATTCTATATATGATTATCATTGACGCTCTTGTGCTCTATATCCCTACCACAGTGCTTGCCTTTGGTACCAATGCACCGGGCCATCCCAAGGAGTTCGTGAGGGGCTATGCGATCATGGAAAGGATACAACTGATTGGATTCTGTATCCAGGAGATGCTGCTGTCAGCTTTATACATCTGGGAAACAATCAAGTTTCTCAAGAGCCATGTAAGAAATCGGTATTGGGGTATACTACATCAACTCCTTGTTATAAATGTCATTATCATCCTTATGGATACCACTTTTGTCGCCATTCAATACGCGGGCTTTTACGCGCTTCAAGTGACTTTCAAGGCCCTGGCGTACAGCGTCAAGCTGAAGCTGGAGTATGCCATTCTTGGCAAGCTTGTCAAGGCTGTCGATGCACAACGCAAAACCACCGAGTCGGAAACCAAAACAATTGCACAGACCAATCCTCAAGTTATAACTACCGCCTGAAGCTCTGGCCTGTCGACCCTTTGGCGTGGGTATTCGTACAACCGCCGTTGGGGGCACCAACAATACCAAAGCTACGGTGAAAAGAAGGTCCCTTGAGACCAATATTGAAGTTGATCCAGGGCTTTGACGAATGTACCAGCAAGATCAGGGCAGATGTGGGTTAGGCGGGAAGTTAAAACGACGCGCAGAAGGAAGGGCCAACGGAAAGAGCGTGGCGGGCAAATAGTGCACAGAGACGGAGGGTTTTACGCTGCCATATTCAGACTGACTCCACTGTTAATGGGAACTGCGTCTCTTTCTTCCAGCACACGATAACTTGAAGTCTGAATAAAGAGCACCAGTTGGGGGACATTGGCGGAATATTGACTCATGCCAGGGGAATAGTAAAGATTCACACGTCCTGCGTTCATTCTTTGCGGGTACATCCTAAATTTCAAACGTCGAAGATAAATCGGGGTGCTCAGTGAATCCAATTTGCACATAGATAAGTTAGACGCCTAATTCATTTGGCCAAGTATCAGAGTGGTGTGTGCTGAATAAATGATCACCCGGGAGTACTCTCATGCCCAGCGGAGAGATTTCCATGGATGTGTCTCTCCAGAGCTGCGCAGGACCTCCAAACTCTGGATTATACTTCAAACCTCTATATAACCAGAGATAAAATTTTTAAAGACCGCTTCCAGACAGACTGTGGCAATTACGCACTGAGCAGATCAAGGCGAACAGTCACCTGCCCATATTATGCCGCGTCGAATGGGGACGCACTCTATGCAAATGTACTGAATGAAACTCTGCACCTCATTCAGCCTCACAATCTACTCGATTGGGTATATTCCACATACCCGTTTTGGAAGTGTCATGTAGCAGGCTCTCCTCATCATTGCAATAACTGTACGGAACTGCTGACTGTAGAGTCAACATTATCCGAACACGATGCCAATTTTAAAGCCGATTTATGTGAAATACAATACAGTACCTTCTCATTTTGTGACCAACACCCCGGGCCAAATGGCGAAACGGGTGACCTGATCGAGCATGTTGAAAAGGCCGTGACTTGTAGGAACTGGAAAGGAACTTACTGGGATTGTAAACAACACCGTAGTTAACCAAGAGAGCACGGGGCGTGCCATATTGTCGGACACTTCATTTGGAATACTGCTTAAAGTAAGTATTAGTGAGGGAGTCGATATGCCGTGTTTCTAGTGAAATCCTAGCTGACATGGGTTCTTTATAAGCTCGGCCATCGGCCTACCGAGAGACCTCAAATAACTAGGATTGTAGCATCGCGCAATCTTGAAATCCAGACTTTACCGTTAGACAACTATCTGTGCTACAAGAAAATGGACAACTCCAGTACGAACACTGTGGCTTTACCCTAAGACGTTTATGCAGAGCGTGGTTGCGTGTTAATATCTTCTCGCCCGGTGAAACTAAACGGGTAAATCTTGGTTTAGCCTTAGGGCAAATTAAGCGCTGCGCCGGGTGCAGCGCTTAACTGTTTGCGAAAAGTAAGCATGTTCCCTTGATTGTTAGTCAGAGTCTGCTTTCTGAAAGCCTCCAGGCCTTGGGGCTGCAAAGTGATGACTTGATGAAGGGGGAGAACCAGCAGCACTCAAGCTCTTGATGAATCTACTAGAGCACGTGCCTAAAGCCAGATTTGCTCCAAACCAGACGTGCTCTAGGCCAATGCTCATACAACTCACCAGCTATTTCTGGCTTTGCTAATATATTCTAAGCCAAACATGCTCCAAGCCAAAGGTTTCTAAAACTTAATAGGAGCTAGAGACAGCATCAGCCAGATATAGCCTATACTACAGATCTAGCACCGAATTTCTTTTTTTAGACGTGCCTAGTCTATATATAATAACTAACCAGCTACTTCCTTATAACATAAGCAGCTAGAAAACATCTTTTATAAAAGTCAATTTTGGGAAATATCAAAGAAATACTACATAAGAAGCGCTACACCATACTTTATTAGTACTATATAAAGAGCTATGCTTTTTTCTTATATAGTTTTCTTTCTAATCACTTCTATTCCTATCTTAATTAATTAAAAACAGAAAGATGACTAGCTGTGACGTTTGCTCATTCCTAAACTCTAGGGTAGCCTATGGACAGAAAACTAAGCATACAGAAGGGAAGGAAAAAGGAAGAGTCTAGATATAACCTTATGTAGGGCTTAAAGCCCTATTCAGAAAAGTCCTACCCATTCCTGCTAGCCCTAGCCCTAAGAGTCTTCCGTTTCGGTGCTGAGCTGCCAATAGGCTGCTGGGCTGTCACACTATTAGCTATGAATCTTTATTATAATAATAAGTTGTTGAATAACTCGATCCGGATTAAAAGGCACTAATCCGGTGGCTGTGAAGCTATTCCGAATGGTTTGAGCTTTACATGCCACTATACGAGCCTGTAGAAATGCTGTTAAAAAGTCCAGTTTGTCGATATGGTTGAATCCAAGCCTTATTCGTTGCTCAACAACCTGCCCATAATACCGTTTTAATACTGCAAAACAGCCAACATCAAGAGGCTGTAATAAATACGAAAAATGAGGTGGCATACATATTGGAATAATATTATTCTCAGTGCATGTACGATCAAATTCTGCAGTCAAATGGCTTCCATGGCCATCAAGAATCAACATTCTGTATGACCCCATTTACTGGCTATTAATATAAGGAATAAAATGGCTTTTAAGCCATTCTAATCCAATTTGATCTGTAGTCCAGCCATTTTCACTAATATTGATCTTCCAATCACTTGGTAGATCTTCAAACCAGCCCAATCATACATTTTTCTTTGCCTTGAAAATAATGTACGGAGGAATAGCCCAGCCAGTTGAGTTTGTTGCTTCAATTGCAGTCACCCATTCTCGATTTCCAGGATGTAAAAGCTTTGGCCAAGCATATCGATCACTTCCAGTAATAACCTTTGCAGTTAGTACGTTCATAGTTATATTTTCTTGCAAATTTGGAATCAATCTCCGGATGGCGTTTAATCAGATTTGTTACTCTTTCCAAC
>LHCL01000042.1:0-61798 GCA_001305275.1 Talaromyces verruculosus | reverse complement strand
GGGGGTAATCCACGTCGATCTAAATCAAGAACCCATTCTACAAGTGAATCCACCTCAGATTGAGTCAATTTATGGTGGTTGGCGCGTGTAATTTGTCGATATTGTACACCTTTCATGCGATCTTGAAGAGTCGTACGAGGGATTGTATAGATTCTAGCAGCTTCACGAATACTGCGAATTCTTTCATTTTTTAAGTCGAAAATAGCTAATTCGACGCTTCCCTCTATCTGAGCGGATTTTAGAGAATCTTTTTTGCGAATTAGTGGCATTTTGAAATATGAAGAATCAATATAGAGAGTTATTTTCGGAGGTGGCCGGTTCGCTTGTGAATTACGTTATGCGCACCTTCAGCCTCAATTACAACTTGACACCTAGCCTTCATGGACTCTATCAAATCCTTGAGAAATTGCTCCAGTAAAGCATCCCATGAAGCACGTACAATCTCACATAATTAATCATAAGAAAGCAACTCATCATTCACATATTGTTCCTGTATCCAATCCTTCATCCAATTCCATACGGCTTCAATTGGATTGAGATCTGGAGAAAACGCTGGCTAGTATACAGGATATCTACCCCAGTTACGTAGCTCTTCTCTCATATGCTTGCTCGCATGTCCCAGTGCGCCATCTTGCATTAACTGAGGAAATTGAGATTGTCGTCGATTCAAGCGAATATATCCATCCATAATTGGCACAATTCTTTCGCAATAGCTCTCGGATCCAATTAAGCCCCATTCCTTCTCCCAGAAAAGACATGGGCCTTTGATACTACCGTGAAATAAAGCCCAAAACATCCATCCACGTTTCCGAGCTGGGGACGTACGTAAACACGTATCATCTAACTCTTCACCAGCTTTTCTGGTAACTCAGATTCTTGTATAGAAGCCTGAAGTAACACACGTCTCATTAGTATAAAGAATTCGATTCCATTGCTCAATCGACCAATTAACATTCTCAAGAGCCCATGCTAAACGTACACGTTTATGCTCATCAGAAAGAGGTGGCTTCCGTGGAGCTATACAACGTGTATAGCCTCGTTTTTTAAGAGCGCGAGCTAGAGCATTCTTTCCCACAGATAAACCAAGCTCTTGTATAACCTTAGAATAAGGCATACGGCGCGTACGCTCTGAAGAAGTAATCCATTCAATAATAGAATCAACTTCGGCCTCGGATAGCTTCGGAGGGGCGCCACGAGGCTTTTTTGGGGTTAGTTGCTGGTTTTGGCATGTATATTGAACCTGACGATGGCTAATTTGAAGCTGTTGAGCGATTTGAAGGTATGTAAATCCAGCATCTCGGAGCGCTAGTACTCGTATCCGGTCATCCCTATCAAGCCGTAGAGAATGTTGCTTTGGCTGAAGGGGCTCAGAGGGCTCAGGGGGTTCTGGGGTAGCCATTCCGTGAATCCAAATATTATACATCTATGATATTTAGATTCACAGAATACGGGATATGAGTTTTTTTTTCTAAAAAGGTGTTGAGCATGGTTTCCGGAGCGAGGCCTGACCGCCTAAAATCGTACTAACAAAATTACCGGCCCAAACCGTAGTATACGCTCATTGGTCAACATCCTACTTCATTCTAACTTGAACTGTTCAGTCAATACTTGCTACTTGAACTAAGCTAATTACATACAAGAATGTTTAGACATCAAATTGTCTGGCCGTGCAGCTCGGGACATCACACAAATGAATAACATACAGGTCTTGAACCAGTCTAAGTCGAAATAAGACAAACTGATGAATTTGACATGCCCAGTCGCTCGTGTAATTGTGGACATACCTTGACAGTGCATGATCAGCTTGAAGCTACTCAGAATCAGAATGATAGTCGTCATCCTTCTCTGCATCCCAGGATTGTGAAATCAGCTCCGTGTATCGTCCCTTCTCCATGACGAATTGCAAAGGTAGAAAACCAAGAGATCGAAACTTTTTCTTTGGCCACGGATTAAGCCCTTCAGCAAGCCTGTTGGCGTTTATCTGGCGTTGCAATTCACCAAGTGCGAGGCAAATAAGCTTATAGTCGCGTCGAAAAAATCCATAGTCCAGCCAAATATCGCCACGATTCTTCAACTGCTTGTTAAGTGATATCTCCCAATCAAAGAGATAAAAGTCAAGGAGCTTCAGATTGTTTTTGATCTGCATGAGTACGTGCAGCCATGATCCTTTGGTCAGTGACACACTGTCAACCTTGACGAACCTGATGGTATCCTTGCATCGTCCCAACACACCCAGGAGCTCGTAGGAGGAAATGAACACAAAGTTCAATTCCAAGGACTTCAGTCGCAGGAGTTGGCTGCAATCAATGTCCCCCACAGGCAGGTTAAAAACTTCGCAAAAACCACCAATGTTGAGGGAAGAAAGATTGGTTGCAGTTTCCAGTAGGGTATCGAGACCCTGCAGATGGGGATTATCGTTGACCCTAGAATGAAGACTCAAATGTTCGATTTGTCGGATAAGTTGCTTGACTTTCGCATGGTGATCAGAGTTCAGACAATGCGTCAAATAACTGCTACCATCTATAGGAAAGTGCAATCGTGTCAACCTTCGAAGTTGGGGCTTTGCTATTGATTCGAGAACCAGGGGGATCCATGCTTCGAATGGTTCCGAATCCCACTGGCAAGGCCAAATATTGGCGGTGTTCAAATTGACAAACTTGGACAAAAGTAGTGGAATGCGTTCGACAATGTCACCCTCAATTAAGGAATATTCGTATTCCTCACGTGCTCTGAAGAATGGCCGCGGCTTGAAGTCTATGTGGCGAACAAGCAACGCATAGTCGCTTGAAGATAAAGCTTCAAGCCCCGTGCTGGAATGGCTATGACCCGGTCGAAAAACCACGCGCCGAAACAGTCCTCTTGCTGTGCTACGGCTGATATCCTTGTCGACTAGTCGCAGCGAATCTAGTGTTTTACGGTTCTTGATGAAGGATACGATCTGTAGGAAGCACCCAGTTAGTGCCAAATCGACTAGAATTGGTAATTGTTGGGGACGTACATTATCCAAAACCTCTGTGGGTAGTCGCTCCATTATGATTTTGGAACTCTGGGTTTCACTCGGGTACGACTTGGTAGGTGGCTTGATACTGAAGTGAGAGAAAAGGTGAGAGATGGGAAATGACAGTATGGAGATGTCAGGAGATATATGAAGGGAAAGAAAAAGAGAAAGAGCAAAGCAGTTGCCATTTTGACGGGGTTTGCCGTGGAAAGAGGAGAATATTATCCCTCGATCACCTGATTTTTTGCGTCTTCCTCTTCTGGCAGGCATGGTTCGTTTGTCTTTGCTGCCGCTCTCCATGTGTTCCTTCCCTCATCCACCCTCACTTCTCTTCGTTCAAACTCTGTCACTCAGCCACCAGGAGTAGATGCCAAGATGCAGCGACTACCCACGGAGATTTATGACCACGTGAGGCCCTCCAAATACCAACTTGATTATTTGATTCATCACTGAGTATTCGCAGATAGTCGACTACGTGGCAGTCTTGCGCGACCACCCGCCTTTCAGAGCGCATCTCGTGTATCCACTAATCGGTTTTCTCAGCAAACAGGCTCAAGAAGCCTTCAATTGAAAAGCCTCCGTCTGGTCGACAAAACTCTTAGTCGGAGCGCGTCACGGGCACTTTTTGGTGGAGTAAGCGCACGATTGGGTCACGGGGTGTCGTCTATCTCAAAACTCGAGGCAATCTCATCAAGCGAGTATGCTCAATATGTTCGTTTCATACGTTTTGATATCTGCGAATCAGATTGGTACGAGCCTGTTCGAGGTCAGGAGGCCGACGAAGATATACATGTTAAAGGCCAGGACGACAAAGACGAAAATATTGAGAGCCTGGAGAAAGAAGGTGAAGATGTTGAAGACCTGGAAGACGAAGACGAAAACGAAGAGGAAGATGAAGAAGAAATCATCAGGCTGTCAGAAAAAGGTCTCAATCACCTATCAACTCTCATCGCCAAGTTTTGCAACTTGCAAGCTTTCGATGTTTTGACTGAGGAATTAATTCCATTTGAGAAAGCGATCGGATTCCTCTCTCAAATTGTTATTACAATCGCCGACTTACAACTTCGCGGCTTCATTCGTAAGGTTACAGATCTGAGACTGCCTATCGATGGTGCTACTCATCTGGCAACGTTACTCGACAACAACGGCGACCATCGGGCAGCTGTTCGGCACCTTTTGCACAACATTCAACATCTGGATTTCATTTTTTTTATCGGCATGGATTATGATATGGATGTCATTCTAACGAAGCCGGTTGATCTCGATGCACTAATCAGGGGTTGGCCCAATCTTCTTTCCCTCCAAGTCTGTTGTGCGTGTACCTTGATACCCCTGAAACGTTTCGATTCTAGCCTGAGACTTCGGCTGGAGACCTTGGACTTGGAAGACCTGGAAATCAGCTCCTATCATCTCTTGACTTTGCTTGAACAATCTAAGGAGTCCATCAGATTCATATCTCTCGAGAGAATAAAATTGATATCTGGGTCATGGCTCCACGTCCTATTCCAAATCAAGAAAAACCTGAACCTAATGGGCTTCTTTTTCAATCTAAACGACCCCTATCTTTACGACTTCATGGAAGAAGAAGGCCTTTTACGTGAGGACATCATGTTCCTTATGCATGTAATTGGTGATATCCAGCGCCAATCCAATGCAAACAGGATTACTGCAGGGCTGAAACCGGTGTCTGAGAAGATGTATTTGTACCACGACCTCGAGCCTTTGGAAGAAGTCATGGAGAAAGAATGGTATGAGGAGCTAAACTCGAAAAGTTGGGATGCGGAGAACCCCAGAACCTCCTACCTGGAGCTGGTCTTGTCAAATCCTGCATCTAACCATTGAAGTCCACCGGCGAGAATACCTAGGTAAAATTCATTACTTGTAGATTAACTTAAATGGCGTATTAGTGACATCTGGAATACATACATATTCGAGGAGGGTGCCCGTGCTATATGTACTTATCAAATGAGGAAATCAACACAAAGATCTTCCACCGATATGATGGAAAAGTTTCTTACAAAATACCTATGTATAAAATAGGAGAATCAAAACTTGTAGAGATCCGACATGTCAACCCGGCATTTTTTAGATACTGATCCGGTTGTGATAAAATTACATACCTAGTAGAACACACCGGGCCCTCCATACCTAGGTATTAATATCCGTCGAACCTGTCCAGGTGGTCTTGATCGATGTGACTCAATTCAGTATTCATGGGTGCTCCCAATCATAATTATGAAATGAGCTACATACATAACTAGTATGTCGGGGCTCTCTTCCTTGGATACCGTACACCGATATTGTTCTTGCATTGGCTTGACGGCCGTTTTAGGGCTTTTGTTCCCGCTTGCCCTATATTCGGCGTCTTTGTACGGGAGATATGAATATGCCACACCAGTGCCGCATAGAAGATTTTGCTTTGTAAATACTTGAAGGATCTTTCATATATGTGTTTCTGTATGCCCTAGAGATGTCCAGACAATTCCTGCCCGGGGCCTCTTATGGGAGGTCTATTAAAAGGTCCTCCCACCCCCGGATTGACTCTTGTCACTTTACGCTACCAAAAACTACACCCAGTGTTAACAATCATTTCTTGACCGGACAGTCGGATTTCAAGGTTGAATTCATCAAGAATCCAGTTCCAGACCACCAGGAAGATGGATCGACTACCTACAGAACTAATTGATCATGTAAGGCATTTGACAATCTACCATTCCGAGCACTAATCATTCCTACCTACAGATCGTATACTACGTCGAAGGCCTGACCAACACGTCTTCTGGTGCTCAATATCTCCGTCGCGAGATATCATATCCATCGTCCTACCGAGTACCCAGACAGAAAATAGTCGTCAACGGCATTTTCGCTCAGATTTTATACGCCGTATCAAGCTTACAAGACTAGAACGTGGTAAGATTGGCAATGGCCGTCGAGTGCTTGGATCAATTGTTTGCCCTACTCACTTTGGACCCAAGATGGGCCAGATTTGGGGCATTCATGCAGCAGCTCCAACACATTACTCTAGACAATCTCACTGTACAGGTTACTAATCACCCACTCATACTTGAACGGGCAGTCCTTGACGCCTCGCCTCAACTTCTATCTCTCGAAATCAGGGATAGTGGCGTTGTGCGGTCTTTCCAGCGAACTGGTACAGCTCGTCAAACTCTACCACTCAGAGCCTTGAGTTGAGTTACATGCAACTTACTTCCCGGGACCTCCTGGATCTTCTGATGCGAAGCAAAGATACTCTCAAGTACGTCGCCTTTGAATACGTGATCTTGACCCAAGGTTCGTGGCTCCACGTACTTATCCAAATGAGGAAAAACCTCAAATTTCTCAAGCTTTACTTCATGGGAGATAGCATGGATGCTATTGATAATTCTATTGATGGGTTATATTACGAAGATATCCAAGTTCCTCCAGCCCATCTAATGCATGCGATTGGTGATCTTGACGTCAGATTAATGCGAATAGAATTGCGGCGGGACTTGAGCCTTATACAACGGAGATATTTGATCACCTTGAGCTTAATCCTCTGCATACTATCCTTCGCCGAAATGAATGGGAACAGTGGGACTCGCGGACTTGGGAGTTCGTGGAAGACGGCAATGCATAATGAGTTGACAACCGGGTGTTTTCTGATGTCATGTAGTAGACAATTCGAACTTGATGTTGGATCGATTTAGGGTTTAATCTTTGGCGCAGTCCTCGGGTGATCTGGAATCTGATACTGACCTTTAACAAGCAGAAGGCCCTGAAATCTAGCATATCCGAATTCTGGAATTTTAGTGACCCGAGGTGCTCATCCTGATTAAAATTCTATGGAAGTACTCTTCATTCCTATCTCCGAGTCAATACTTGATTCTCCCGCTCTCTTATAAGGTTTTAAGCCGGGGTCGCTGAGGCTTAAATATATTCTATAGCTAGTCGTTCCCCTAGCTTTCCAACATACCTAGCAGTCACAAAAATAAATAATTCCCAGAGAATACAAAAGTTCATGGCTAAAAATTTAGGCCTGTTCGCTTTAGTGAAGGCTAAGCATGCATCAATTCATACCTATGTATACATGTAAAATTGAACCATAGAGCTTGTAGAGATGTTCAAGAACTTATGATTTCAAATACAGGAAGTGTCTCGGATTCCATGATCGAGTTTCAACTTATCATTACTAAAGATTCAAGGCGTCAACGTCGAATCTTGATAATTCATGTATTTGGGCATCATATATCTTCAAGTACATGACACCTTCTGCATACATACAAGTGCCATGTTCGAAAGGAGGTTAACACAACAAATCATAGCCAAATAAACATATTTGGATAAGCTTGGAGTGTTACACAAATGTGAGAAGAGCATGTCTTCTTCGAACCGCAATATCGAATACATCCGTTGCTTCATTTGTCTTCTACGATCATGTCCTGGATTATTCTTTAACTACTCCTTCTGATACCTTCTTTATGTGGCGGTTGACCACTTCATTAGTTAGGGCTTGTGTTGGAAACCCCATTCATGGTTATAGTTATACTTATGGTCATGATTTCTTTCCGCATTGTAGCGACATGTGTGCAGGTTATTTGTACTTAGTTATTTTTTTTTGTGCGAGATTCCCCATGCACTATAGGTAGTGCTCACATCTTTGGTAGCCCTTATATACAGCTCTAATGCCCAGCGTAACATTTGAATCCTACACCTCTTCACATCTTCATGCTTAGTATTCATGCTGGGTTGAGTCTTTCACACTTAATATTTCCTCCGACATTCACACTTAGGAACACTCGGTGCTGCTTTTGAGGAAATCTCTCGACACCATTCCCACCTTCAATCAGGTACATCGACTCTCTTGTTGAGCTCGAAGAATGGATCGACTTCCTACAGAGCTTATTGACCGCGTAAGTTCACTGCAAGCAAGTAACGATGCAAGTATCTAATACTAATTTCTACAGATCATATACTACGTTGGAAGCTTCAGCGACTATAATGACTCGCACATCTACTCGCTTAGAGAACTAGACAACTGGCCAGCATCTCACAACATAAGCAGGCAAGCCCAGAGTGCCTTAGCTGTACTGCGTCTAGTCGACAAAGTTTTTTGCCGAAGCGCATCGAGGGTACTCTTCCGGTACATAACCATTCGTCGGGACTTTGGGCCAACATTCTTACCCTGGTTTGAAACGCTTGCTTCAAGCGAGTACGCTCTCTATGTCCGCTACATAACATTCCAACTGCGCCCTATACCACGAGAACGACTCCGATATGTCCAGTTACCCGAGGAGGTTGCCAACCGTCTTCCATCTCTCTTGCTAAAGTTTGTAAATTTGAAGTCCATCCACATTTGGCCTTTTGGCGAGGACCGTCAAGAAAAAACTATCCCAATGGTGGCTCTGATCCTCAACTCGATAGCAAACTTGCCTCTTCACAATCTCACAGAATTGGGGCTCATGGTAGGAGGAACTCCTTATCTCCATGATCTCTTTGGAGAACTCAACCACGACACACCAGTCACACAGCTCGCGCAACGCATTCAGCACCTACATGTTATTGGGGACCTGAATAATATGACTGGCCTCAATGTACTACTCAAATCTACTCCCAATCTTTGCTCCCTCGCCATAGAAGGCAATTGGTTCACTACCAAACGGCTTGTACATCGCAAGGTCACCTTTGGTCAGACCACGCCCCCACTGAAATTTCTAGATCTGGCCGAAATCAAAATCTCTTCCAATCATCTATTGGCTCTCCTAGAAGAGTGTAAGGGATCCCTCAGGTTTCTTTCCCTCAACGCCATAGAGCTAACTGCTGGATCATGGATGCATATCCTTTCCCAGATCAACAAAAACCTAAACCTGTATATGTTTTTGTTGACTTACGATGAACCGGAGGAGGAGGAGAAGGAACATTGGGGCCCGAAGGAAAAACTGGGCCTATTTCACTGGTTGGATGAGTTCAAAATCACCTGGTGCTTACATGGTGATATACAGCGCCAAATCAGCGCGAACAGGCTTGCTGCCGGGCTTGGACCATTGTCTAACGCGATGATGGATGAATATCTCAGTCGGCCGTCTCTGAAATCTGCAATGTCAGAGAAAGACTACCAGTTGTTGATGTCACGATCTTGGGATTATGAGAAACACCAAAATCAATGGTGAGATTGGCATGGCCTCGTACTCAATCTCCTAGATTTCGAACTGTCAGGGCATGCAGAGATATCGGGCCTAGCGTTTAGATCTTCCTATCCATTTGGCCATGGACATTGGATGATCCGCAGCCTATCTATCTTTGCCAATGACGTTATTGAATGACTAGTTAGGGGAACGGATTTGATATATGATTAGAGCAGCCCTCACTACTAAATTGGATCTATATATGCAATATCATTAACAATTTGAATGAACTGATACATACTTGGGAGTGCATTTGTTAGAGGATAAAACTCGTGACCTCGAGCTCTGTGTTTCACTGATGTTTTAACTTCTCTTCTATTCTAGAAAAGAAAATCACCGGTGTAATTCCGATAAGCTATAGTTTCTATGAGCCATTCTCGGTCTTTCCATTTCAATTAGTGGACCATCTCAACGAATTGACAGCATCAGTAGTGTAGATTATGCACTTCGAGCATGCTTTATCAAAGTCTCACAGGGTCCTCTCAATATAACCACCCCATTCAATGTTGCAATATCGACAACTAAATTTTGACGTTGGTGCATCAAATCCTGTAACATCTTTTTCTGCAGTTACTAATACGCATTTCCAGCTCAAACACTTTCTGTTTCAATGAGTCTACCTCATTTTTTCCTTCAACCATCATATCGCATACTTTCTGTTCGGTCTGCATAAGTTTGTGTTGACTAATCATCAGCTTCTTGAACAAATCCTGTATCACCCCAAGTGAGAACTGATTGAATAGCTTGTGTTTTGTAAAGTCTTCCCGATCAATCAAATCCGTCATATGGTCCCCTACAGCTATAGCCATAATCGTACATAGTTCCGTATCTGCTGAGGAGGCGAATGCAAGTTCCACCGCCGGTACGATGCCGTTGGCTGACCAAGAGGATCTTAGTATGCGACGAATATTGTCATTTGCTTGTTTCTTGAGCCCGTGAACCTCGTAATAATCCGCGATAGAGTTGACGAGAATATGTGGTCGGAGCATATCGAACATGAAGTCTGACTCATTCTCAATGCCAGAGACTTCAATTACTTCCACAGCAGCTAATTTCTCCTCTAATTCTGCATCTGGTTCTGAGTTGCTTGCTACACAATAGGTTATCGGAGTCGTTGCCTTTTAATAACACACTATTCCAAGGGACCGTGTTACCTTGCTCTGAGTCATTCTCACAATCAATAGGAGGAGCAGCCGGTACCGCGTACAGGCCAGGCCCGTCGTATTTACCTCTTAACATAAAGTCCAACATGCGTTGAAGGGTTTCTTTATCAAAATTAACCTGAATTGTTTTGGTCAATCCTTCCTGGGTTGAATTAGCTCTCCGTGAGGCTGCTGCTTATCAGGAACCTCACCCACCGATGGACTAACCTGATATTTGCTATTGCAGGCTGTTTCAAGAACACGGGATTGTTTGCACGCAATCGACTGATCGATGGCAAATGCTTCATCCTGACACACCAGCGTCAATTGGTTGTTCTTTTTGTACCTGTCAGGATCCATTTTCACCGAGACAGTCTGGACGTCTATTGAGCTGACTAGTATCAAGCTTTCGGGGCTGAGCTCAACAGCTGAGCGTAAATTTGAAGCAGGATGTAAAAGTAGCATCTATTCTTGGATTTAGGAAAGTTCTGCCCAATCTGACTGATCTCATTACTTCTCATTGACTGCGTCTATTTTGTCCTAGGCAGCAGCAGTCAGGCACTTGTGGTTCCAGAGAACATAGTGGCCTTGTCCAGCATGACGTATTGGACCGGGATTGTTAGTTTATCCTCATTCTATAATTAAAAAAATGATAAAATAGGATAACAAGAAGACTTTTAGTGCTTGGGTTGGCACGGGTATCGTTAGGGCTTAAGGCTACACACAGGGTTCTTTAAAGCGTCACCCGATGGAAAGCGAAAACACGCATCCGTATAAGTACTTAAGCCTCCATATACTGCCTGCTTCTACACTCAGAGCAACTTACAGTACGTAGCCACGTCATCTCAATAGAACCGCATTGCCAATCAGTGTGACAATGTCGGCAACGTCTTGTCAACCCACGGATCTCAATAGCCTTCTTCATTTGTTGAACCTCTTCTTCCAGCTCTGAGCCTCTTCATTTGCAAGAGTTTAGCGCTCTATCGCCCGCAATCCTCACTTCATTTATGTCTTCTTCAACCAGTTCGAGTTGGTGTTTACTACCCCTCACCCTTTTAAACAACTCTTGTATTGTCCCGAGAGAAACCTGGTTAACCACTTTTCTGCGTGTAAAATACTTCCAGTTCATTGATTCGAGCAGATCAGCAGTTAGACTATTCAGCCAGAGCTGTGGACAATGTGGTATATAATTCCGGATCCGATGTAGAAGTAGGTGCGAGCTTCACTGTTTCTGCAGCACCATCAGCATTTCCAACTGTGCTCACAGGCACTGCGTATGTTTTCATTAGCTAGGCGCTTGAGCCTAGGAACTTCGTAGTACTCCGCTATGGAGTTTATTAGGATATGTGGCCTGAGCAGCTCGATTATTGAGCGATGGAAAAGCCCCTTATTGGCGACGCTGGAGACTTCGGTCATTTCCTCGTCCGTTTCTTTATTCTCGGAACTTGTCAGTGAATGAATGTCGTCTGTTTCTGGTTTTTCATCTCCCGAAATAGTCACTAAGCGAATATCATCTGATAACAAAAGTCAGCAGCGTTACTATCTATCTCAGTAACGTACTTTAAAAAAGAAATCTCCTACCTCGATCAGGACTGATGCCGTATTGCGGCTTATCATCCACAGAACTGAAGATACTGTATGATCGGCCGTGAATGAAATCAAGCATATACCGCAGCATCAAATTTAGTCAGTAATCGCATCGTTCGATGCTTGCTAGTTTTATTTCAGTCAGTTGAAATTTTAGAAAGGGTTTTGCGAACTGTCATGCATCGCAGGTTGTTGCAAGAGTTTCGGAGGCGGTTACGAAGGAGAGATTTGGAGACGCTAAATTTAAACCCGTCACATTTGATAGTCAGTTTCTGTTCGGGGTAATCAATTGTTTCCCTTTGGATCTGAGGCTGGGTCTAGTCTGATTGACCTCATTATTTCTTAATGGTCAGTTTCTGTTTTAGGCACCAGTAGTCCAATGACCAAGGCTGGTCGGTTTATGCCTAGGAGGCTTCTCCTGACGGCGTCTCTATACAGCTGCCCATGGCCGAAGTCTTCATGGTTGGATGGAGAAGCATAGACTTTCAGGGCTAGCTAGGGCTCAAAGAAGGCACGGGCAGTGGTTAGGGCTTAGGGCTATGTGGCGCCGACGAAGATCGACAAGGGGATCCGCTTATAGATACTCTAACCACTCTTGGACTAGGCCATTGTTTGTAGATTACGTCATCGTCTCATCCTCATCGCAACATTGATCGAGCTTGTTCAAGGATATTCTAGTTGGACTGGTTGAGTAGGCTTCTTGTTTCAATGTTGTACTACCAGACTGCCAAATGTGAACGATGGAGATATTTATATGAGATAACGCGAGTCCTATCGTAGACCAGTGCTAATCTACCATTATGTTGCGCCAATGATTTAATATACACTAACCGAATGGCAAGTCGAACAAGTATCTTGCCGTTAAAGGCAAGAGGGGACTAAATAACTTTCAAGCTACTTGCCATAGCACCCATCATCGTCGTCATCAACATCATCAACAATCAGACGGACATTTGTCCCATTGGAGAAAAGTCGGATCTACTACGTATAGTCGAAATGGCAATGGATTATCGAAGCTTTTGACTTTTGTGCTAACGATCCATTGACGTCAAAGTGACTCTGGAAGAAATCGAGAGGCAGACAAAAATTGATGACGATCGATCCAGGTGTTGACCTGAGCTGTGTGGCTTGTGCTAGTAAACAGGTTCGTCGCCAGCCGGTCTAGGCTGATCGATCGCATTAAGTACTAAGTAGTAAATGGGACAGGATAAGAGATCCGCGATGGCAATAGGCGAGTCTGAGATCATGTGAAATGGAGATGGCTCGCTGGCAGTGGGGACAAGGAAGGAGCTGGGGGAGCTCCTTCCTTCCCTCACGACAGCGTGACGTCAACAAGCCCTAATCGCGCCTGCCACATGTACATACTACATACTACATACTATGTACACTATGTACGTACCTCCTTCCTTCTCGCATCAGCGTACCTTCCTGAGGCACACGAAATGAGGTAACTGGTCGGAACGCCGAACCCACCGCCGCCTCCCTTCTTACTTAGAGTCTCTTCCTCCCCCTGGCACGCCCGCCCCGTTGCTCTTTTCTCTTTTCTCCTCCCCCAACATTCTCACTCCCATTCCATTCCTCATTGTGATACCCCAGTTACGACCACGAGAATTTGTCTATTGTACGCATAATAACAACTGTTACATCAATCAATATCGGATCCGCTGTGGAATATTGACCTCATCATCACTCAATTTTGGTCTGCTGTCTGTTTGAATCATTGTTTCCAACCCATCGATATCTTGAATAACCGCCATCATGGGTGAGAAGAAGTCTGCTGTGAACCGTCCGATGAATCCCCAGCAGCGGGACGCTGTATGTTGATACCCAGTGTTCAGCTGAGCCTTGTCACTAACAGAAACAGGACATCAGCACAAAGCTGCAACTATATGGCATCTACAGTGGTACGTAATTGACACGGGGTGAGAGAATATGAGACGCGGAACTAACTTTATGTTTTATAGCATTTGCCAACGGAAAGCTGCCATCGGTAAGCGTCAAGTACTGGCAACCCGACTGTATAACAACTAACAACCACTAGAACAAGCAATGCGATGTCGCCTTGAACAGTGCCATCAAGTCGAAATGGCTCTCGTCCCCCTCAAAGGAACTGTCTGAGGAGGGTCGAACACTGGTCAAGGACCTCCGTGATGTCATTGAAAAGACCAAGTTGCTCTTCCTTACCAAGAACGAGGGCGAACTTCTGCAAGAGTTCATCTGGGATGCCCAGCAGATTACTGGGGAAGAATTTCAGAGAATCAGTGGTCCTGTCAGCAAGGAGTCTGCTCGAGGAGATGCCGACCGGGCTGCTGAGGGTTTCAAGACATTGGGCACGCTCTTGATTACTAACGGAGAGTTCCGCAAGCTGTGTAAGTTTAAAGTCTCGAAGCTTCGTACATCAAATCTAACGATCTCATAGTGAGTGATGCTGTCGTCCTTCTCCGAGATATCGCTGGCGATACCGCTATCAAGGCTGCCTCCAAGCTTCGACCGGACGAGGATGCCCTTGCTCAGATCGACCAGCCCGCTGAAGAGAATGTCTGGCACGAGAAGCCTGACATCAACACGGAGTCATTGAAGGCACAATTCAAGGAACAGACAGGCCGCTTCAAGCCTGGTGTAAGTCAGCCTTACATTCCAACAAAGTAGTATACTGAACATGTTCTAGAGCAAGCAAGATGTCCAGGAAGCAGCTCAAGCCGCTACCACCTCAGCAACTGGTGGTCGCCAGGATGCTCCAGTCTCTCAGATTGATGCACGCGCTGGTGCCACCACTGCCAAGGAGACTCTGCAACAACGCGCAGAACAAAATGTCGCTCCTGAAGACCGCGAGCAAGCACAAGCTGTATCTTCTGAATATAGCCAACGTACCAAGGACTTCTTGGCCTCCAAGATGCCCAAAGAACGTCGTGAACAAGTTGTTTGGCGTTTGAAGAAGATGATTGTGGAGATTCAGGGTCACTCTGATTGTACGTTCGGATGCAAGACTTTCATGTCTTCATACTAACAATGATATAGACCAACAAGCCATTGAGACTCTTTTGAGTTTGGCTGAGACGTATGCTGGACATGGACGAGATCTTTCTTCGCAGGGAACGACCGCTACCAAAGGTGCCAGAGAAAATACTAGTATGCGTAAGGCCGAAACTAATTTGAGGGTATGTAGGATTTATAGATAGCAAGAGAGACATGCTGATGCGTTTCAAGACTTTAATCGAGCGATTTGCCAACAGCACATCGACCGATGATTTCTTCGACTCGCTCAACACGATCTACCGCGATGCGGACCAGGACCCACGTTTGAAGGACTGGTTCAGGAGTGTCGGCACTTATACTCGGTGAGCCTTATCTACTCCCGTGTTGTGGGTTAAATGCTAACGATAGTAGGAAATGCCTACGCGAGCAAGGATTCATCTTGCGAGATGAAGCTAATGACCAGTGGAACAAGCTGTACGATGAAGGCCGATTCTTGCTTCGAGACCGCTACAGAAGCCACACAGACCGTATCGCCGATGAAGCCAAGTTTTTGGCATCTCAATTCGACGAAGATCCTCAGAACAGAGCTTTCCGTCAATCTATCGAAAGACTCTTCAAGGACCTCGGTCAGGACCAGTACGGAAAGCCGACATTTAAGCCTCATTTGGTCAAGGATATCACCAATGTTATCCTTCCTGAGATCTTTGAGAATGTCAGATACATTCCGATTCCTCGAATTGAGGTGTCTGACCCAGCTGTTGACATGGTATATATCTCCCTTACACTTGCAGTTATAATATCATACTGACTTGTTAGGTCATCGAAAACCTTATCATCGAGAGCGACAACTTGATGCCCAATGTTGTTGAACTTGGTACCGACAACTACTGGCGCTGGGGTCGTAAGAAGATCAGCAACATTGACGACCACAAGATTATGATCTCTGCATCTGGTATTCAAGCTGACCTCCGCGATGTGAGCTACTACTTGAAGAAAAAGCAAGGATTCCCATCTCTCACTGACACTGGTGTCATGGACATTCTCCTTGGTGGTACTGGTTTTGGCTTCAAGATTACTGCTTCCAAAGCACAGAAGAACGACCGCAACGAAGTCTTCAAGCTTGATAGTGTCAAGGTCAAAGTGAAGAACCTTAGCATCAAGCTGAAGAAGTCCAAGCACAAAATGCTTTTCAGCATCTTCCGACCCATGCTGTTGAACGTTGTCCGTCCAGCTCTTGAGAAGGTCTTGGAGTCCCAGATCCGTAACGCATTCCAGAAGGGAGATGCATTTGCCTATCAGGTGCAGCTCGAGGCTCAGCGTGCCAAGGAGGCCGCCCGTGAGGATCCTGAAAACGCAAAGAACATCTTCGCCCGCTACGCCGATGCTACTCGTCAAGTCATCACCGAAAAGAAGAAGCAGGCCGAAGCTATTGCTCAGCGCGGAACCAAGGTCCAAATGGCTATGACTCACCAGGATGCCATGTTCAAGGACATCAGACTGCCTGGCGGTGTCACCACGAAGGCTACGGAGTACAAGGAGCTTTCTGCTAAGGGTGATCGCTGGCAATCACCTGTCTTCAACTGGGGTGCTGCTTCGCCTACTAGCAACTTGCCCAAGCCTGCTGCTGTGACTCGCAAGCCCCATACCACCGCTGAAAGTCGTCTCCAGGAGAAGCGACAGACCGATGGAGTTGATGGAGTCGGTGCAGGTGCAGGTGCCGGTGCCGGTGCCGGTGCTGGTGCTGGTGCTGGTGCTGGGGCAGTCAACGGGTTCCATGGCGTGTCAAGCACTGGAGCTACAGCCAGCGGCTCTAGAGGACAGCTCTTGCCAACCAACGGTGTAACCAACAACCAATCTGCCACCAACAGTACTTTCAAGAAGGAAGTTGACCGTGCTTTTGACGCCAGCGGCAATACCCTTCCAACTCTCGGTGGTGTTTAATCGACATGATCCACATTTCTACATGTCACGAGAATCCCTTTTTGATACCAAGATTTTATCTCAGTAATGAGTTGACGGATGTGTGATTGAGCCTGATTTTGAAGACGAGATATGATTCACTTATTGTTATAGCGAGTCTGTATGATATTGTACAATGTTTGCCTGTCTAGTTTGCTTTGTCAGATACTGATACTAATAATGATTGCTTGTGTATTATACCTCAAGGTCCTGTTCATTTAAAGAGCCGTTGTAATTTCCTAAAGGAAAAGCTGCTACATCGGACTTATTTCCGAGATTACCCCAAATCCGGTTCGATTGTGCAATTGCGGAGTATAAAGTTGGGGGTAGATCAAATAGCTACCGTGTAGCCTTTCCCCTCTCAATTGTGTAAAGTACCTTGAATACGATCATATAATTACAATATCTAGATCAAGTGAAGAAAGATGTCTCTCCCCTCTAACAACAAGGACCAAAACGACAACACCACCATCCCTCAAGATGACTACAACCTCACAATTCCCCTCACAACCACCACCGGCCTCCGTCAAGGCCTCACCTCCTACGGCGACGCCCATTTCTCCCTATTTTTGCGGAAAGTCTTCATCAAAGCCTTGGGTTATACCGACTCCGCCCTCTCCCGCCCCTTAATCGGCATAATAAACACTTATTCAAGCTACAACCCCTGCCACGCAAACGTTCCGCAACTAATCGAAGCAACCAAGAGAGGGGTGCAGTTGGCGGGTGGGTTAGCAATCGATTTTCCGACTATAACCTTACATGAATCGTTTGCGTATCCGACGAGTATGTATTTGAGGAATTTGATGAGTATGGATACGGAGGAGATGATAAAAGCGCAGCCGATGGATGGGTGTGTTATGATTGGGGGTTGTCTTTCCCCCTCGTTTGTTGCATTGTTTTTTTATCTCGTTGGGAATGCTTGTAGCTAATGGTAGTTGTGTAGGATGTGATAAGACGGTGCCGGCGCAGTTGATGGGTGGGATATCAGCTAATAAGCCAGTCCTACCTCTGATAACCGGCCCCATGATGCCGGGTAGTCATCGTGGGGAGAGGCTAGGTGCTTGTACGGATTGTAGGAATAATTGGGCTGCATACAGAGCTGGGACCATTGATGTCGAGGAGATTAGTGCTATTAACGAGGAATTAGCGCCTACAGTAGGCGCCCCCCTTCCCCCGCGGTCCCGGTACACTGGATCTGAAAGCTGACGCGATGTACAAAGTCAGGAACATGCGGCGTAATGGGCACAGCAAGCACAATGGCCTGCCTAACCGCGGCGCTAGGCATGATGCCCCCAAAAGGCGCCTCAGCACCAGCCGTCTCCTCTGCTCGGCTACGCATCGCCGAAGAAACAGGCTCCAACGCCGTGGCAGTCGCACTCGCAAATCGGACACCACAAGATATTCTGTCTGAAGAATCATTTCTGAATGCAATCACAGTCTTACAAGCAATAGGCGGCTCCACAAACGCCGTCGTACATCTACTCGCAATCGCGAACCGACACCCGGCGATTAAGGGAAAGATAACGCTACAAACATTCGACGATATAGGCCGCAAAACCCCATTGCTGATAGATCTCAAACCGAGTGGCGCGAATTACATGACTGATTTCCATAATGCGGGTGGTATGTTGGCATTACTACACACCCTTCGCCCGTTATTGTATTTGAATGTAATGACGATATCAGGCAAAACACTGGGTGAAGTGTTGGATGAATCGCCCTTTAAGGGTTTCGCGTATTCGAGGGAGGTTATTAGATCGTTAGATAATCCTCTATATCCGTCTTCGTCGCTTGTTGTGCTGAAGGGCAATATTGCGCCTAATGGAGCTGTTATGAAGGCTTCTGCGTCTAAGGACCGGTCATTACTGAAACATTCGGGTCCGGCGGTGGTGTTTGAAAATACGGTCGATATGGCGAGGAGAATCGATGATCCTGATCTGCCCGTTACCAAAGACTCAGTGCTTGTGTTGAAGGGCATTGGTCCCGTAGGAAACCCCGGTATGCCGGAGGCAGGCTTGATCCCCTTACCGCGCAAATTAGGTGCTCAGGGAGTTACGGATATGTTACGTCTTTCCGATGGACGAATGTCTGGCACAGCGGGGGGCACAATTATTTTGCATATATCGCCCGAGTCGGCGCTGCCAGAGTCGCCGTTTGGGGTTGTTAGGACGGGGGATGTTATTACCTGTGATGTTGAGCAGAGAAGACTTCATCTAGAGGTTTCGGATGAGGAGATTGAGAGGAGGGTAGCTGAGCGGAGACGAGAGATTGAACGGAGTGTTGACGAAAAAAAGTCTCAGCGTGGATATAGGGGGTTGTATATTCGGTCTGTGAATCAGGCGGAGGAGGGGGCGGACTTTGATTTTTTGACGGCGAGTGGTGCAGCTTCATAGTGTGGATGTAACTGGGTATGCTTATGATAGAGAGACTGCCTATGAGAATAATTTAGGGTCTAGTGCAAAGAGAATATTTGACTTCCACTGACAGTAGATGAATGTTCAATGCGGTACCCTGGCCCTAAGCCCTAAACCCTATTCCTACTCCCGAAACGGTTTAAGGGGCAGCGACGCGTTTCCCCAATTGACGCGTCTCTCCATCTAAGCAAACCAGCATGCGACATGACCCATTCATTGATAGTCATTGTTACGAACATGCAACAGAATAACGACAATTGATTATTTAAAGCAAGATCAGTACGGTTCTTCATCAATTCAACATACTCGATCATATTGATAAATACAAATCGTCATGAGCTCCGCAACGATGCGGCCGAGGGGCAGGCCAGCACGTATGTCCGATCACTTCACAAATTCTTCCATACGATACGAGAAAGATATGCTCACAAATCAAATCTTTGGATAGATACCCCCGGAACCACCGTGTTGACATATACCCCCAACGGCCGACACATAATCACTGCAGGATCAAACTCCGCAATCCGGATTTACACTGTTGGCGACGAGGGTGAACCCAGAACGATCGATGAGGGTGTCGAGGCACATTTTGGAATTACTGCGACGGTATACACCTCTTCTTCTTTGATACGGGAAGAGTGCTGACGATAGGTAGAATGATTGTTTCATCATCGGCGCCGAAGATGGCACCGTCTGGCGCTACGATCTCGAGTCCGGTAAAATGGACAAATTGCTTGTTCGATGCGCGCTGCCCGTTCGCGATCTTGCGATTTCGAGTGATGGGCAATGGGTTGCTGTTGCTAGCGAGTAAGCTTCCCCTCCTCCTATCACTGGCGAGAATGCATACTGACTATGGGTGGTAGTGAACTCACAGTCAAAGTCGTCAACGTGGATGACATGACGAATGTAAAATACCTCCGCGAACAAACCAAGGGCTCGAAACACGTCTCCTTTGACCCCAGTGGCCGATTCATCGCCGTTTCATGCACAGATGGAGTGCTGTACATCTACTCAATCGCGTCCGAAGAACCGGAATTGGTCCGCAAAATCGACGGCGCTATTCGACGCCTTGAACCGGAAGATGAGGCTACGTCGCGGGTTGTTTGGCATCCAGATGGTACAGCGTTTGCGACTGCCCAGGCGACAAGAGAAGTCGCTATATTTTCTACGTCAGACTGGAGTCCACAGAAATCATTCACAAGCGCGCACAATGGGGATATTACGGCTCTTGGGTGGTCGCCTAACGGTGCTCTTCTCGCTACGGCGGGTGCAGATGGGAGGATTTTGCTTTGGGAGACGAGTACACAGAATATCCTGAAACGGTATGATTTTGGCAACGTTATCAACCTTTCGTGGCATCCTTCGATCAACCTGCTATGTTTTACCACTTCCGACGGCGAACTGTATATCTACGAGAATTTCGTGGGTGCGGAGTACCAGTCGATTCTCGAAAAGCGACTTGAATCATTCTCCGTCCGATCTGGTCCGTTGGGAGAGACGTCTGGGAATGCAAGGAAGCAGATTCCTAGCAGGTCCAAAATCGATGATGCGGATAGACCTATGAGAGGTGGCTCGCCGGACTCTTTGGATGATATTTTGGGTCTGGATGATGACGATAATTTTGTTGAAGACGACGATGGTGCTGGGTATGCGGAAGAAATCAATGGCCATGGGAAACGAACAAATGGGCATCTCGACGGACCTGATGGTCGAGATTCGAAACGTTTTGCGTCGTATTGGGAACCGACTGTTCATGAGGCGTTCCAGCCGGGAAGCACTCCCTGGAAGGGCAATCGACGATATCTATGTACGTTCAACGTGTTTGATGTTGTAGAATGTCTACTAACTTGAAGCAGGTCTGAATTTGACTGGAGTTGTATGGACTGTCGACCAGGAAACGCACAACACAGTTACAGTTGAGTTTTATGACAGCGAGATGCACCGAAATTTCCATTTCACGGACCCTTATCGATATGACAAGGCTTGCCTGAGTAAGTGGCTTGACACATCTGATCCATTCAACTAGCGCAGTCAACTGACGTTCATAGATGAAAATGGCGCGCTGTTTAGCTCATCATCTCCTCCTGATGATGGTCCAGCGATGATATACTACCGTCCTCATGAAACATGGACAACGAGAGGAGATTGGCGAACCCAGCTGCCCCCGGGCGAAACAGTAAAAGGTGGGCAATATTCTTCCCTGACATTGGATATGATAAGCTGATGACATTTTAGCCATCGCTCTGAGCGAGTCCTACATTGTGGTGTTGACGTCAGCCAACTACGTCCGCATATACACACTATATGGAACGCCCTTCCGGGTTTACAGACAAAAAAGTCCGGCTATCACCTGTGCAGCATGGCGAGACTATGTTGTGACCATCGGCAGTGGGCCTGTTGGACACAATGGATTTGCTACGTTAACATACTCGATTGAAAACGTCAAACGAGATGAGATTTGTCAAAACGAGGATATTGTGGCTATAACGGATGGTGAACAATTGAAGAATGTCTTCTTCTCTGATAATGGGGTATGTCTATTTCACCCGCAAGTTAACGACATACTAACGGTTTAGGACCCCTGCATTTACGATTCTGAAGGCGTCTTGTTAATCCTGCAACACTGGCGAACACCGGGCCAAGCTCGATGGGTTCCCCTCCTCGACACCAAACTCCTCGACCGATTGTCCAAAGGCCGCAAAGAAGAAACATACTGGCCTGTGGCCGTGGCCCAAAACAAATTCCACTGCATCATTCTCAAGGGAGGCGAGACTCACCCATACTTCCCGCGACCACTGCTCAGCGAATTCGACTTTAAGATCCCGGTATCCACTAAACCATCGAAATCAGACGAAGACGACGGCGAAGAGTCAGAAACAATCCGTAACGACGCTGCTCGTTTCGAAGAAGCATTCGTTCGCGAGAATCTGTTTTATAGTCTCTTCCAAGACCTCATCTCCACGACCAACGCTACGCGCAACCAGCGCGCCGAGTTGGCAAGAAGAGAAGTCGAAATCGACAAAATCCTCCTTCAAATGCTGGCCGTTGAATGCCGAGAAGGCGAAGAGCGTGGCATGAAAGCTTTGGAGTTGGTGGGCATGTTGCAAGACCGCAGCGGAAAGATGATTGAGGCGGCAGTCAAGATTGCGCAAAGATATAACCGGTCGATTTTGGAGGATAAGATTCGCGATTTGGGGGAGAGGAGGCTTATGGGGATGGAGGAGGATGATGATGAGCTTGCTTAGTTTATGTCAGATTATGAATATGATACTATTACGAACGTTGTAAAATCCAAAGAAGTAACTTATACTAGAGTCTAGAAGCATGCTTGTTAATTGGCCGCTCTGATTGGCTGCCGCATGCTTACTTTGAGCTTCTGGTGCCGGGGCCGCCCAAACAACGTCATTTATCGTACGGCTTCAAAACATTCTCCGTCAATACCAGCTAACAGATCGTGGCATAATCTACAATCCTTGGAAATATTATTACTGCAATAAATGACCTAGTCGATCAACCGCGGCCTTCGTGATGCCGAAGCCTTTCCTTCCTCCATCCACCTGCGCAAAGGCTACCATTACTCGCCGAGTTGCCTCGAGCATAAAACAACCACCCTATCCGTCGCCAGCCCCTCAAACATCTCATCCTCGCCCAAATGAACCCATAAATACGCGACAGTGCCGCTGCCATCCCAGACATTTTAGCCAACTAGCCCCCAAACCACTCGCGCGCCTGCACGACCGCCGCGACATCGACGCAATCTTCCTCTCGAGATCGTCGTCAATTACGCTGCATTCAAACAACAGGAACAGAACAAAAGATGACAGACACAAACACAAAGCTGTTGCTGGCACTCCAGGTCAGACGGTGAGGTATGACCTACCGCCCGGCACGGAGGGAGTAGGAGGAGGAGATCACAAACCACCCGATGAGCGGGTTGTGCGGTTGGGAAAGAGTATGTCCCCTCCTCCACCTTCTACCACCCAAAAAGAACATGGACACTAATAATATTGGATTGATAGCTCTTAGGCGATTATCTCCATTACTTCCCAACATCCTCATAAACCCGCTCCCCACAGACCTCCTCTCCCCTCAAATCACGCTTCATCTCTTCCCCTCCACACATCCCCATCTACCGAACGTCAAGGGCCGCGTACTCTACCGCGCAGCCCTCTGGACCGTCCCCGTGGCATGGAGCAGTCTCCCGCTGCTAGGGAACGTGAAACTCCAGATTCTGTCCGAGCGCATGGTAAGAGCGGACTCGGTGCTGGGCTATTGCGAGCAATATAATGATGCAGCAACAAATTGTGGAGAGGAGAGGCTTGTTGTTAGATGGAAGACGAGTCATAACACACCGCCAAACGCGTCAACATCATCCTCCGCAACAGATGCGGATAAGAACAGTGATACAGTATCGCGGTCTAGGTCTGGTGTGAATAAAAGCCTCTCAACCCTCCTAGGCGGCGACGCACCCATCTTCTTACCCGGGAAAGAAGGCCGTTTCGAGGGGCTATTCATTTTCGCATTCGACGAGAAGGGTAGAATCGCAAGCCATACCATTGAGCATGCGGATCAGGCGGATGGATGGGATCGGACGGCCAAGTTTGTGACTTTGACGGATTGGTTGTTGGGGAAGGCGAGGGGGAGTTTGGGGGAGGCTGCGAGTCCAGCGCTCGCGGCGCAGGGTTGTCATAATCACGATCCGGGACGGGCTTATTACCGAGATGGTGGTTATGGTGGGAAAGAGGGGAGGTTGTGTTATCACCACGGGATGAGGTGAATCGACGACACCGTTTCAAGGTTGGGTTTGATGTGATATGTATTATAGTCTACGATATTTGTCTCCTCTCTCAGGCTCTCTGTTTAGTTTATACCCTGCATAAGCAATCGACTTTTATTCAACAAGATAAATCTATACATATGTACAAAATGTGCAATAATCTACGACGACTGACGACGAACAGGCTCCCTCAAAAACAACACCACAATCCCCACAACCCCAAGCATCACAACGCCTCCAACCGTATACGCAACCTGCCTCCCCACCCACCAAAAGAAACTACAAAACAGCACGGGACCCAACGCGCGACCGAACTGGCCCCAACTCCGCAGCTTTCCCAGCACAATCCCTCTTTCGCCGGGCCCGGCTTCTAGACTTCCTAGGCTGTTTAAGCCGGTGACTACTGTGGCGCTGGTAATGGCCAAAAAGCATGCTGAGATTTGAAGGCCTTGTAATGAGGAGATGTTGGCTAGAGAGAAGAAGGCGATTGCGCAGGCGACGACGCCGATGCGTACGGTTAGGAGGGGAGGGAGACGGCGGACCATTGTTCCTTGAAGTAGGGAGGCGATGAGGCCTACTAAACCCAAGATGCGGCCGTTGACGGCAGAGGGGTTTATTTTGGCGTTGCTTCCAGCGAGTAACGTGGTAGTCAGGAATGGGAGGGAGAATTCCATGCCTGAAAAGGGGAGGAGGAACAATAAATGAACGAGGTTGAGGAGCGCCGGGTTATTCGTATACACTCTCTCCTTCAGTTCCTTCTTCTCCGTCGTTTCAGCCGATGCGCTCCTCTCGCCAGTAACACCGTTCTTCGCAGACTCCTTAGTAAATCTAGGATGCGTTTCTGGCAAGCAAGCCCACAAATACCCCGTCTCCACCAATATCAACCCCAACGACACCCCCGCGGCCGTCGCAAACGGATTCTCTTTTATGACGGTAACATTCGCCAACGCCGCTCCCAGCGCCGGCCCAAACGTGAACGCAATAGAAAAACAAGCGCCCACCATCGCAATCGTTGCGCCTCGCTGGGACTCATCGCTGATATCAGTCGCAATCGCATTGGCCATTTGCACGTTCCCTTCGCTCAGCCCTCCAACTATCCGGCTTGCCAGGAATGTTTTGAAGTCTGTCGCAGCGACCCATAATGCGACGCTGATCAGATTTCCTATCATTGACCATAATAGCGCGGTTCGACGGCCGTGACGATCCGACAGTCGGCCTATAACGGGCGCGGCGAGGGCTTGCAGAAACGAGAACAACGAACCCAATGCGCCACCCAAAAGAACAATGTCGTACCGCGAATCGATGGGTTTGGAGAATGAATTTTTGTACGCATTCAGGTAGTGGAATATCCGGTTCAGAAGTGAAGATGGGGAGGGGTCATTTTGGAGGTAGAAGTTCAGCAGGGAGGGGAAGAGGGGGAGGATGAAGGTGAATGATATCTATCAAAGGCAAGAATTAGTTAATATTATGATTCATGGGGGAAGGGCAGGCGTACCAGGTCAAGGAGTAAGGATATGAATATCACGCGAAGCACTTTTTTGCGCTGTGTTTGGTCCCGCGACGACGATGTCGGCGGGGAGGATTGGGTTGATGCCATGATTGCTCTCTTTTATTCCTCCTCAATGAAAACAGTATCAGCGCGATCGAAATTCTTTGTCGAAACCGAACTCATAAATGTGCAAGCTCAATCCGGCGAAACGCAAGTCTTTATATCATGCCAGCTGGCTGTTTCATCGGTACTCCGTACGGGTCATAGCTATCTCAGCCTGAGACAAGCCTCGCAAACCAGGCCACTAGTGCGTCGCTTGCCCCGTATTCAGCATGCAGGCGCGTAATAGCGTATTCGATACGCTTTCTAGCAGTGCGATTAAGCTTGCGCTTTGGTAGGACAACCAATCCAAGTGAATAACGGAGGTTCTTTCGGGACTAAGAAGTAAGAGCTAGCGGAAGAGGCGGTGCACATCGATCGGTGGGGCTACGTCATTGTTTACTGAGGAACATAGACAGATGTTACAAATTTGCAAGCGTATGAACCATACGATTACAAGACAAGTGGAAGGATGTCAGGCTGAGACACTCACCAAGTCATATGAAGATATGAATAATAATCATGCCTATTTCTGTAGTTGCCAGCTATATGAGCCTCAGTAGCTTGAGAAGTCAGCTCTCGTGAGCTTCATCCGAGCCATAGAGAACTCTACCGTTTTGAGTGAGAATGGCACAAATCTTTGTTGCCTTTGCCTCATTTTATACGGCGTTTAATGTATGGACCGACGCAAAATGCAATTTTAGAAGAATATAATACCTAAGTCCGCTACTTGATCCGGAGATGGTCCTCTATGCGGGTACCCGGGTGATAACTACCTCAAGCATGGTAAAGCTATTTGGCAATACGTACATTCTATCTCAAGTAGCCTAGTTATACTTCTTAGATTCAGATTGGCAATTCAAGGAAGTTACTGTCCTTTCCACTCAGGACTAAGCGGGGATGAATACTAAGAACTTGAGGGGGCAATCATGAGAAGGGATAGACAGACTATATAGACATTCTATTAAATAAAGCTGTACTAATGCGATTTTAAACCCCTGTACTTGACGTCGTCGAGCTGGAAGTCGGGTCAGGGATCGTGGTCATAGGCGGGCTAGGAGGAGTCAATGCCCAACCTTGGACCGGACCACAGCAGTAGGCTGTTTCCGCCAGCAGCTCCGCGGTACAATTATTTGCTGACAATGATGGATTGACTGCGAGGAACAGGGAGTAGTTAATATTTTCCTGCACACAGATTGACGCACACGTATCTCCGTCCGTTGGTACATGCCACCGACCACAGTTTGTAGTCGTCCCGTTGGCCACCGTGGCATTCTCAGGAGGCAAGGTGATAGAGCTAGCGTATCCGTTACTCGAGGTGGGAAGAGAAGTGACGCCGCGCGGCGGTACTGTCCCAGTGTGCGTGCCCCCTTGGGGCGAAACGCAGAGCACATGACCATAGGTTACGCTCCAATCTTGGAGATTCGTGCATCCGCCATTGATCCAGGGGTTGAGCTGGCGGAGCTTCCCCGACTTCATACCCAGCACGTGCTCAATAGAGGTGCAGGTCTCGCTAGGGGAGAAGCTGTAGACGGACTCGCATTCAAAGGGAAGACAGACCGAGAGGCCGGCTACAATGTTGCTGCAGTTTCGGATCGTTTCGCTGCCGATGAAGAGAGCCGCAGAGGAAACGGATTTGGCAAGAGCGATGGAATCGCACGTATCTCCATCTACCGTGGTGTATGTGTCGGATGCACAAAAGTCTGTAGGTTCTTCAGTGTGATCCTCCACAGCTGGTGGGATGTCCGTGGACCCAACGACGCCGCATCGAGCGTGGACAATTTCGAGGACGCCCTGATAATATTCATCATAGAAAGAATAAGGTGACGCTTGTGCCAGCTGCAGGGTCGTCATGTAGCAGTACGAGCACATTTCCGACTCGGGCATGTCACGCTCAAAGTCCACCGCTGTGAACTTTTGCATCACGTCTAGGCAGATAGTAAGATGTTAGCAGAGCCAGGATTTTTCAAGGAAGGAGCACACACTGCCGCAGTAACTTCCGCTATCGGGATCCTTGAGACAAGTCTGGTTCCATCCAGCCCATAGAATGCCGCCTCGATAATTCATAACATCTTGTTTTGTATCAAACTGGCTGCAGTAAGTAGTAACGCTATCATACCATGTCTTGATTGATAGCTCACAGCGGCTATCACACACCATATCGGCCAGGGTATCATTTGAGTAGGCTTGAGGCCACGCTGGCTGCAGGAAGGAGTATGTTTCATCAGCGCATTCGATCAGTCGTGTCATTGCAGTCTTGCAGGTGCTGGAAACTGTATCGAGCAGATCGTCAGAGTTAGGGCTGCTGTAGAGGTAGTATCCAGTAAAATTGCGCTCCCCGATTACTTCAGTTGATTCACGGAACCAGCCCAACAACGACGAGGTATAGCCATTCTTCGTGTCTTTTGCGTACAAGGGTGTTTCTCCCTGAGGGCTGATGCTCTCACGGATTGCCTTGGTGACAAGGTTAAATATCCAGACGTCGTTGCTTTCTTCAATGTAGAAACCCCGATCCTGGCAGTCGTCGGTGGTAAGGCAATCCTGGGAGTAAGCAGAGAACCAGCTATACATGCCAGAACCTAACATGTATATTGTGGACGACTCAATGACCCGCACAGCCCATGAGACAGCGCAAGTAAGCGAGCTCGCAGAGCACTCGGAGAATGTAGGGTCATTTGGGAAGAGGCCGACGGGGAAGGGGGCTGGAGCCTTGGGTGCAGGTTGGAAATAAGGTGACTCGGTCTGAATCATGCCCATAACAAGGTTTTTTGCATTGGAGACTTGGTACTGATAGAGAACGTTATGTTCAGATGCAGTTCCGTAGAGCCATGTTGGACCTTGACTCTCTATAAGAATGCCCCGGCCAGAGTAGACATCGATTTGATCTTGGGAGGCAATGTCTAGGTCATGATCTGCTGTCCACACCCATATGTTCTCCATATACGCCGATGCGCTGGGAGTAATGTGCAGGACCAATGACGCCGCGATGCAGTTGGGGTTTATAGCAGAAGCTTGCTTGGGACAGTCGGAGCTCTGCAATTGGGACCCTTTAGCGCCGCCAACGCGAAAATGCGAATCTAATAGTTAAGCGTTAGAAAATTTGTGTAGTCATGGCAAATACCAAACTCACCCCAAAGTCCGACCGATCCCTGGACGGATTCATGAATGTTCCACTCCATGAGAATCGTTCCCGCCGTCGGCCCAGAGACGGTAAAAAGCATGTCTTGGATTTCAACAATGCCAACATCTCCAGGACTTCCTACTCGTACTGCAACATGGGGTGCATTGACATCCTGGAATTTCGATCCCTTCGCCATAATCTGCGGCCAAGCCTGTCCGATGATTCGCGAATTTTTGGGGATATTCAGAGTATCCTGGATGACATAGATCCCGTATGGGAAGTACACAATTGCAGATAGGTTAGCAGCAACACCTAAAATGCTGTTTAGAACGACCGTGTCATCCGTGTTTTCATCGCCCTTGGCACCGTAGGAACGAACATCAAAGACCTGGCTACCCTGCAGGTCGTAATACTGCGGACGACGTCGCGTGAAGAAATTAGGCTTGACATATGTATTGCTTCCGACAAGCGCCGCCTTTCGCTCCATCGTTGCCAAATCGGACTGTTGTGCAAAGAATGTCCCGCTGGAGTTCGCATACATGCCAAATCCCCATGAATCTACCAGCACTTCATTGCCGCCGGCAAGAAGTGGTTCGGTAATGGTTTCGGCGACAATGGCTTGCTGGACATTGAAGAACCCAACATTTTGCAAAAGAAACGCGGTCGAGTTGTCCTGATAAAGCGAGGTTATGATGCCTGTCGGGGTGTTGGCGATAATCGCGTCGACCAGAGTGAGCGAGCCAACGCCTTGCCCCGTACTAGCGGCGCCACCTGCCTATGCATTCAGTTGCGGTTAGCAGATGTTTTCTGTGATATTCACCGCACAAGAAGTAATTTCAAGGTAGACGTACGCCGCCTACGATAATGATACCTGTCCCGCAGCTTTCGATGATGACATCCTGCATGGTCCACGCCCAATCCCAGTGTACCTGCATCGCGGTCTTGCATTGCACAAAAACGAGCTGACTTGTAGTGAATTGCTGATTCCCCAAATACGCTCTACATTCTATCAGCCAATCCATCATAATCCGATGAGTGGCGATATATACCCGAAGTTTCCTCCGACAAACGTCAGATTACTCATAAAGCCACCACTGCCGTTCTCCATGTAGATGCCCTTTTCAAGATACAACCTCAGTAGTGTATAGGTCCATGTAGGGGAGAGTCACGTACCTGTTGGGTGTTGCCTTCTGCCTGTGACATGTAAAATTCGATATTCTCTAGCGTCGTACCCTGGGCTACCTGCCAATGAATGGCGCAAACATACGCGTTTGGATCAGTCCGAGTGATATCCATCTTGAAATTTCGGACATTCCGCAGGAAATTATTTGTATTGATATACCTATCAAATTTAGTTAGCGAGCGAATCTCCCCAGCATCCAAAAACTATTGGCGGATGAAAACGCAAGTAGTGTCATACCACTCCTCCTGATCCCCGACATAAACATCAGACGTTATGACTCCTAACCCGACAAAGCTGGCAGCGGCTAGAATGGTGGGATAATCCCCGGGCTATCAATATCAGTGTGGGAACGAGCATACTGTACGAAAGCTGTAAATATACATCACCTAGGAACTGAGTATTATAATACTGAATAATAGGGCTGCTGACGAGATACGTTCCCGGTGGGAAGAACACAACCGCGGGATATACAGTACTCGAACCACAGTCAGCACCACAGCGATTGCCGTCTGAGATGGCCTTGTTGATTGCCGCTGCAACTGCATTAGAGAATTTACTTGACAGATAGCTGCTATCAGGTTCATACCTGTATCATCGGTCACTCCGTCGCCTACATATGCGCTAATTAACGACTGTCGTAGTCTGAAAGAGGACCTTCGATCTCACCCTTGGCTCCATAATCCTTCACGTTGCGGAAAACTTGATACCCCGTAGGCGCATAAGGGCTGGATCCTTGCTGCTGCATGTTTGACAGCCAGTATTGGGAAGAAGAATCTCGCTTGGTCAAGCCTGCAGCGGGGGAATCCCCGAGCAGAATTTGATTATTGGGAACATTTGCGTACTTGTATAACCCATCCGGACGTCGATAAGTCTGAGGAGGAACATTTGTGTCATTGCTGGGCGCGAAGTATTTTGCTCTCGCCTGTCTGGCTAGTTCACCTTCGTCTCCAGTAGATGGCGTAGGTGGGCTGGCTTCAGCAATGATGCGAGCTGCCTCAGCAAGCTCCGGGGGTATCCGATACGCCAAAGACTGGGACGAATTATGTCCCGTGTTGCGTTTCCAGGAAGACCGACGAGTCGAAGTGTTATCAGCTGCGTCCGCGGTGTAGTCCAACGGTGGAGCAGTAACCTTTTCTCCAACGACAGCTTGCGCATCCGCAAACTCGTAGTTGTTGTATCGAGGTTGATTGTAACGCTCCTTGTTGATCACGGCCAGAACAGCCAATGCTCGGTCAACCTTATCCGCTGCATAGGAGATGTCAGCATTGGTAGTACTTGTCTGTACAATACTCCCCGAGGTAGTTGCAGAGACAGATCCAACTACACTCGCTGGTGTATCCAGAGCCTGCCGGTGGTGTAGATGGGCATGCTTGTGCTGCTGGTGATGACCTCCAGATGCCACCGCGGTGAGCGCCTGAACGGCTGTTGATAGGAACAGCAAGGTACTCCTCATCACTTTGACTATCTCCATTTACTAGCAGAGTGGTAGATTGATTCGGAGGTGTTTCTAGATATGGATGGATCTCAGGGGAAGCCGCGCAATGTGCCATTGGCTGTGTGCTAGCTGTTTTCCTCGTAATCAATGGTACCTGAGCAATTTTTTCGATTCCCGCCTGCCTAACATAAGTTACAGAATAATACAAAAAGCTGTACGCTAGTTCCCATATTTAAGATCTCTGTTATATCATGTAGGTATATCATGGCAAGCTCAAAATCTGGGTACCCAACTGACAACTGGCTGACTTTCTGTGAAGAAATAAAGATTACCCTCAAAAAACGGATTTTTCCTAAGAAAGGGGATACTACACCATCGAGGAGTGGGAATTGTATATGTGGTAACGCATACCCAGACGCACCGGGCCTATACCTGCTAATCCTTTTTGTGGCTTCCTATACGAACTTGTCCAGGCCTAGCAAGCCTAATTGTCTGGTCACGTTGTGTTGCACTCCCCCACCGTTCATATCTGTGGGTTTTTGACAAAAGAATATACGTAGCCGAATCATCCGGAAGGCCAAGCGTTCCAAACAGGGGCTTACGTACAGGGAACCGAGGGCACGCACGAGGCCGGAAGGCTCGCTACGATTCAGCCCAACCATAATCTCGCTGTTTCATAACGAACTGTCAATAGCTCACACCGCATATAAGTGTATAGAGCTGTTGAATGGGTGTTGACTCCCTCTTGTTTCACAAGAAAGTGGCAATAGTATCTCCTGCCTCATAATTGTGCATGGTCCCCCAGCGCTCATAACCAACAGATTTGATGGTGCTGATTGGGTAGTGTTAGATCGAGTACAGGCCTAGAATCTTGAGGCTTGAAAGTTTAAGCCTGGCCCCACCAAACTGTTAGTAGTGACAAAGTCTTAAGCAACATCAGAAACCAAAATTTTTCATGATAACAGAGGATCAGATAATGGAGCATAATTACTTGCAGACTTGACCATCACCTACACCGCGGGCATGTCCGACGCGGACTCATAGACATATAGAAAGACTATAGTAGGTATTCTTTTGTACTTGCGGCACTTCCACAACCTCATTAAGGGTCAGGGCTCGCTATGTGATTAGCGGCAGCAGGAGATACCTTGGCAGGCTTGGTATTACCATATTACTTAGTAACTGGGTATTAACTAGAAGCAAGAATCTGATTAGTGTGAGACGAAACGAATTACAGAATCTAGTAAGTTGGGTCTAGGGTGACAACGTCCCTTGGCGTGCATTAGAATGTATAAAATTGTGCACGCCTTCGGAGTACCCCAACTGCACCATCCAGCCCATTCCTAGAGAAGGCCGCGCTCTAGGAACAATAAGCGAAATGAGACCTTTCTCTTCCAATCGGATGCAACAAACTCAGCGGACGAGCATACTCACAATGTAGCCATAATATAGAATCAGGGGCAGTGAAAAAATCGTCGACCGAAGACGATATTATTTTTGGCCTCGGGTGAGAGCACGTATAGATGCCGGATAGGAGAGAAGCTGTTGCCGGAGACAGTTACCCACATCACACGTTACGGCTAGACAAGCAATGCTTACCGTCGTTGATGTGGTTCAATGACTTGCCCCATTTAAACGAAGGAAATCTGCTTACAGAGAAGAATGTGATGCTTTCCATGTTTCTCCAAGCATGTCCGAAGCTGTCAACATGCATAGAAGCTCTGTACAAGGTATCCGGATTATCTTGACCCTGTGCCTTCTACTGTTCTGTGCACGGGGGATATTGGCTCAAGGGTGTAGCAAGGAAAACCCTTGCGCAACCGGTTGCTGGTAGGCGGTTCTCTCGAGGCAGAAATTGAGAGCAGGAAACACTAACTGACCTCTTCAAACAGCTCCAAGGATGGGTACTGTGGCACCACGGAAGAGCACTGCGGCGCTGGGTGTGTCGATACGTGCGACTACAAACTCGGGTGTGACGCGAATAATCCATGCCCCAGTGGATGTTGGTGAGGATCTCCTGCAGTTCCAGCCCCGGCTATTAGGAATAAATGTCACTGACAGCCTTCATTTATAAAGTAATACATTCGGATTTTGTGGTCTAGGCCCTGATTTCTGTGGTGCTGAGGTCTGCGTAGCGGGCTGTGATTCCAAATCTGAGTGCGACCCTGGCTGGGGACCAGATTGGTCCAAATCGTCCAAGTGCCCGTTGAATGTCTGCTGCTCAAAATATGTGAGAGCCATGATCCGCATCAAATTGAGATACTTTTGACACTAATCCACGAATTCAGGGCTTCTGCGGTGTCACTAAAGACTTTGTAAGCTCTGCCAGAAGCGCAAGCGTATCCTCAGTCGACGCTGACAGCAGATCTAGTGCGGAAATAAGACAGTGGACCGCGGAAATTGCCCAGAAGATGGGAGTTTGAAAAGGGTTGTGGGATATTTCGAGGGCTGGGCATCCAGACGATCCTGCAACCGTTTCTGGCCCGAGAACATCCCCGGCCAAGTGTACAGTCATATTAACTTCGCCTTTGCCACGATCGATCCCGACTCCTTTGAAGTTCAGCCTGCCGACGCCAGAGACGTTTCTCTCTATACTAGGGTGACCGCGTGGAAGCAGATGGATCCTAATCTCAAGGTCTTTATTACCATAGGAGGATGGACTTTCAACGACCCAGGCCCGACACAGACCCTCTTTTCGGATCTGGCCGCCTCGGAGGACAAGCAGAAAGCCTTTTTCAAATCATTGGTATCATTCATGTCCACCTATGACTTTGACGGAATTGACCTGGACTGGGAATATCCAGATGCAGAGGATCGTAGTGGTCGCCCGGAGGATTTTGCAAACTTCCCGAAGTTTCTGGCCAACATGAAAAGCACACTGGATAAAACACCCGGACGCAACGGTATCTCAATTACGTTGCCCGCTTCCTATTGGTATTTGCAGCATTTCGATCTGCAGGCGTTGGCGAAGTCTGTCTCGTACTTCAATATCATGTCGTACGATCTTCACGGCACCTGGGACAAGGGGAATAAATGGACTGGCGAGTATCTGAATGCGCATACCAACCTCACAGAAATTGACTTGGCCCTCGACTTGCTCTGGCGAAACGACATCGAGAAGGGCAAGGTTGTCATGGGTCTGGCATTCTATGGCCGATCATATACTGTCGATCCGTCCTGCGTGGAGCCGGGTTGCATGTACCTTTCTGGAGGAACCAGAGGCAGCTGCAGTCGTGAAGTCGGCATTCTCCTCAACAACGAGATTGACCAGATCCGAGATAGCAAAGGCGTCAGCCCCACCCTATATAAGGACGCCGCGGTACAGGTCCTCCACTGGGACGACCAATGGGTGTCTTATGATGACGCGGATACGTTCCTCCTCAAGACTAACTTCGCTCGCAAGCGATGCCTGGGCGGAGTGATGGTTTGGGCTATGTCTCATGATACCTCAGATGATTATTACTCCAAGGCACTGGGCAAAGTAACAGGATATGTCGGACCCGTGCAGTTCGACTACGACGATGGAACTGTCACCGACAAGACTAACCACAGCCAATGCCATTGGACGAACTGTGGCGAGGCATGCCCGAGCGGCTGGGCGTTGGTGTCTCGCACGGATCAGTGGAAGAATACTGAAGACGAGTACATGTTTGATGATACATCTTGTATGGGCACGGGCAGTCGCGCCTTTTGCTGCCCACCGGGCAATACTCCAACCTGCGGTTGGTACAGCTTCAAAGGCGGCCGATGCGAGGGAGGTTGCCCCAATGGCATGCAGGAGATCGGCTCGACCAAAACTGGTTGCCGCTATGACTCTTATCAATCGGCCTGTTGCTCGCTTTCCGATACTGACGGCGTCCTAGTGGATGGAATGATGCTTTACGGAACCTGCCAATGGGGACCAACTCCCCAGTGCGAAGCTGGAGTGTGCAATAGTGCTGTGAGCACTGTCTTGGGAAAATCAGGCACGGGAAGTGGCGAGACCTACTGCCATGACCACACTCACCGGGAAAATGTCTTCCCGGCGCTGCAACTCGGCGAGCAGAAGTACTGCTGCAATACCGATGCACCGGAGCGTCGGTGGCAGAATTGTGAGTGGGTCTCACATGTAGGTATCACGACTAAGGACATGAATTGTGTCGGCTTCTGCCCAGCGGGGAAGGTCAAGGTGGCCATGAATACATACAATCATGGTTGTTACAACCGCGGATACGAGTCCTCTTGTTGTGAGCCGAGCTACTATACGGAGACGACGCGACTCTCCGACGATGTCGCAGCATTTGAAGATGCTCTCGCGAGCTATGGAGCGAATACCACGTGCTCGACGACCAACTTGACGAGCCGAGGCTTGGTATGACTCTCCCGTTCAGCAAGCAAAGTCATTCCTGACGTCCTTCTTTCTAGCCTGTAGCTCGGACGAGCTGCAGCGGCTGAGTGGTAAGATCAAGGTCTGGGATGCATGGGCGATTGCTCAGGGCTACAAATTCCTAGTCTCCACTGTTCTACCCAAAGTTCTAGATAAGAAGTTGGCAGGCGAGTCCTTCGAGGGCCTTGCTGATTGGGTAGCCTGCGACCCAGCGCTCTGGAACACGTACCTCAATGACGATGGAACGGACGTCACAGTTGCTTGCGACTTTGACCTGTGCGCAGGGGATAGCTTCCTGTGCACCGAGGAAAGGCTTCGACAACCAGGATGTAAGCTCTGTAGGCGGCTCGGACGAACTGAAGCGATGGATTGAATGGAAAGCACAGGTAAGAGCATTCGTCTTCCTCATGTCCGCCATCGTATTTTCACGGCTAACTGGCGCTGTGATCCCGTTAGAAACGGGTACTTCATCGGCTTGAGAGGAGAACACAGGACAAGCGAGATAAATTTATATACAAAGACAGTATCAGGACCGTCACAATCAGATTTATGCGCCATGGGTACCCTAGCAGCGGAGACTGGAACGAGGATGATAGTATATATGACGAGGCTCTGGACAATGAGAATTTGGAAGATTGTGACGACTGTGAGACCCATATCGAGTCCGTAATTGTGAGCATAGCAATGAATTCAACAGTGAGCATATACATACCTTGGGCGGTGTTAAGCTAAGATGATTAACGGAATAAACAAGCATATAATTGAGCTGCAGAGTATGTCTACTTTTTTCGCCTGGCTGGTCACTGAAAGCAGCTGCAACATCGACTGTCAATTTTTCCTCAATTTTTTCAACAAAGATGTCTTGAAGACCACGCCTATGGCTAGTGGATACAACTCGGGCTACCCGTCGCTGCGGATTATGGAAGCATTAGGTAGCTGGACAAACAAGAGTCAGTTTCGTATGCTCGAGAAGAGACTTAATGGGATCAAGGCACTGGTGAGTTATTTGACCACCCAAGTCTAATCCGTATCTAGACTAATTTACAATACAGTTGTGGGGATTGAAGCGACCGAGAGATCCTGACCTATGGGAGGAAGCTTATGAACGTGCTTCCCCTGAGGAAGCAATCACTATTTTGAAATGAGTGAGTATTCCACGCTACTATACAGATGCGGCATCGAAGCTAATAATATGTCATAGGTAATCACGGCTTTCAGTTATTTGAACTACCCAGACGTGTGGCAACGACTCAAGGCTACCAACGCCCTAATCAGGCAGGAGCTGGAAATAGCCCAGGAAGCATATAATGACTCCACTGGAAGCCAGACAAAGATTCTTGACTGCTGGGATCAATGGCTGGCAGACCACCTAGCCAAAGTCGTACAGCACGGCATCGACTGGACCACTCAAGGATTGCTGGACCTAGAGAACGGGTGGCTTCCAGCAAAGGCCACTCAGCTCGGGGGCAAAAGTGTTTGTCACTATCCAAGGGCTCCGAAGATCAATGGCGCAACACATGAAATTCGATCTCACGGACCTCGTGTAAATGAAATTCTAGACGAATATAATCGAACCGGCATGGAATCGGTATTGCATCCCACGAGTCGACTGGTTTGGCGTGCCATTAATAGTCAATCTATCTGTATTCATGAAATACATGCAAAAGTAGCATTAAAACAAATTATCTATGCAACAAACTAGACTTCCCGTCCTCTAGCTGGTCTTTTTTTCTGAAATAATTACTACCTATGTTTTCATACAGAGCTATCTGTAATATTCCATAAATAAATTCACATATCGGTATCAAACCAAGGAATGTCATCAGGTCCATCCATTCTTCCACAGAGCTCATCCAGCTCGAGGGCGCGTCCAATACCCATCAAGCTCCAGAGGTATCCCAGATATAAGCGGAAGTATCCTGGGTAGTATCGCGTGTTGTAACTGCTGCCTCTTTGGTAATTTGGGTCCACAACCGTGACCCAGCCGCCTTTCTGGCCGCTCTTTGGCTCAGGGTGGCGGAGGATAGATTGCAAAGCGCCGTCATCGATGACCAAACACCATCGAAATCGAACTCCGGCATTTCCGTTATCGCTCTCTTGGACTTCCCTGAAATGGTCACGGATCTTGTCCAGCGTTGCTTCGTTGAACTCAGCAGGGTCATCAAAAACTAGGGGCCGGTATCCCTCCTGAAAGATCCGAGAAGGTTCATCCTCGTCTAAGCGTTTCATGACAACTTTTGATATTGCTTCGAGAACAGTACCCCAATACTGGTCGGATTCTGATGTATAAACGGTGCGGTAGATTGTAAATCCCCATGGCCATTGGAAAGGAAGTTCGTCATGCAGAAATTCCACGACTTCACTGTTCGTGTTTTCCCACTACGCCTCCGATGTCAAACGGCGAAGTCTTTGCTCGATTTCCTCCTTGCTTTCACCCGCCGGAAAATCGTTGGATCTATCCACATATGAATTGTGAATTATACAGCGAAACGAGAATGGGTATAGCAATGTAGCATATGTGACAGGACTGAGCGTGCGGCTTCGTCCTAGAGCCGCAGCACGTGGCAGATGAAGCTATTCCCGCATAGGGCTGAAGCCGTCTGGCTTGTCCAAAGAACCGCCACTTCCATTGCAGAGGTTAGAGCAGAAAAGGCACCGATTCGAACATATGTCACACTAGCTTTCTGAACATTGCATGGAACAAAAGTCGATGTAAACGCGTTCGCAGCACTCGTTAATACAATATTCGGAGAGGATGAGAGGACTGCGTCCATGAACGAGTCCAAACGTCCAATTTCGGATTCTGAGTCCATGAACGCTACCTGCAGCGTTTGCTACTCAGTATAGTCCGAAAAAACTTCCACAAAGACGAGATTGAATGATGGTCGCCATCGTACAGCCATCTTGAATAGAGTCGAGCATTGGAGGTGCTCCATTGACGACAGAGAAGGGAAAAGTTGCAAAGTGCCTGAACGTCATATATTCCACAGTTGCAAAATCTGTGACCACTAGGACTAGTTTAAGTGGTAAAAGGGAGGGATCCTGCATTTTTCCCAGGGTGAAGAAGACGAATATACATGATGCAAAAATGGGGCGATGTTGTCATGGTAATCCAAAGACCTGGGGCCGGGTTTCGCCTAGTTTTGCCAATGGGGCGTGTCTGATGGGTGCGACAAGAGCCAGGTTCCTAATGTAACCACCACGCTCGATACACCAGACTCTAATAATACAAACCCCTGGTTAAGCGAAAGCTTCAGCCTAGAGGATGCTGACTTTGGCATCCCGGCGGTAAGAGGGCGTGCATTGTTGGAAGAAACTCACGCCTTTGCAGGAATGGTTACGCAGCACATCTAACCTTCATTGGCCAAAGAAATCTATCTATTCATTAAAGTCGAGCATAGAACTTACGAGAGTCAACAAGCTTATGGATCATTCCTCTTTTTCTTTTTTCGTAATACATATTGCGGTCAATTGACAAAGACGTAAAGTCTTGTAGTCCATGACCAGTTTGTAGAAATCATAGAGAAAACGAGTAAATGCAAGCAACTGGGAATCATTCGAAAATGACAGAAACATGAGAGAAATGATGCAACGCTGAATGACACGACAACCATTAGTAACTTTTTTTCTGTGCTGAGTTGCAATAACAGCCTGTACGATGAGAACAGGTACGACCGGGAACTTTTGTCTTCCATCATAATCATTCCCATTCCATTCACCCCTCCATGTTCCATCCGATCAACCGTACCAACGCCTAGCCATCCCAGGAAAGTTATAAAGACATACAAGAAGAGAGATGATGCAAGCTGGCGGAAAATGGCCTGGGTGCGATGAAGTAATGAATATGCGCCGTGGAAGGGAACCGTCATTAAGGCTCAAGAGGAAGATCGTGAAATATGCAATACGCATCATTCAAGTGTGCAAAGTCGATGCGATTAGTTGGTTGCAACAGCTTCTCGGCGGTTGCCCTGCTGGCCAGCAGATCCGCCACGACCGCGTCCACCCTTGAATTCACCACGTTCACCACGCTCACCACCGCGTCCACCACGGCCACGTCCACGGAATTCGCCTCGTCCACCGCGGCCTCGGGATCCATCACCACGGCCACGACCACGACCTCCTCGTCCACGGACACTACCCTGTCGCTGGTGGTGGACCACCTGCTCAAATCCGTCACCTTCAGCCGGGGCGGCACCAGTGGGAACGTCCTCCGCCCAGCTGCTTGAACCCTGAGCTGCGGCCGCAGTCGATGGGGACTCAGCCTCTTCCTCAGCCGGATGTGTGACCTCAACCCATTCACCAGTGGTCGAAGTGCCAGATGCCTGAGGTTCCCAGCTAGATTCTGCTAACAGATTGGCACCATCACCGGCTGAAGTCTGAGTTGGTGCGACAACAGGCTCAGTAGCTTCTACTGCCTGGTCGGTTTCCACAGTGGCAGACACAGTTGTGTCCTGAAGCTCAGTAAGACCGGCATTCGCGATCGTTGGGTCGGTCACGGCGGATTCGGTAGCGGGGGTCTCTTCAACGGTGGCCTCGGGAGCTGGAGCGCCCTGTTCCTCGGAGAGTCCCTTCACTTTGGCGTCTGGTATACATTAGCGGCGGTTTAAATACCTAGGAAAATGACTCTGACTTACACGACACATCCAAAACCTGGCCATCGACTCCAGTGACCTTGTCATCAGTGCCGTTGATCAACTTCAGCATGGATTCGACAGCATCTTGGTTGCCACCATAAACCTGCAACAACACACCCTCGAAGGCCTGACTTTCGGCTGATGCGGCATCACCTGTCCGTCTAACAGAAGCAGCAGAGCGCAAGAACCGGCTCAATGTCAACAACTGCGCACGAATAGTCGTCTCCTGAGACTCCTTGGCCTCTGCCACAGCCTTCTCACGAACAGCCTCGAGTTCCTGTTTATGTGCGGTTTCCAAAGAAGTCTTTTGGCTGACCAGGCGCTCTTCGTAATGCGCAGCGAACTGCTTGTACTGAGCGATTTGTTCCTCGATCTGTGCGACCTGTGCTTGGAGCGAGGGTTTCTTCAAGGCCTGGGCTTTCTGGTCGGCGTTGATCTTCTTTTCGGCGATGAGCTGGTCGAGGGATTTGCCGGGGTTTTCTGCGATGATGCTGTCGACTTTGGCTGTGGCGTTCTATATGACAAAAGTCAGCTTCATTCGTTGGGGTTGACTGGATGAGTCGCTTACAAGTTTCTTGTTGGCATTGCGCAAGTTGCTGCGACAAAATCAATCAGTACCCTCACTCTTACATACATATACAGGTCATAGTGCATACCGTTGAAGCTCCTTGATTATGCCAGTCTCATCCTCAAGGCCATTGACGCCATTGACAATAGATTCCGCTTTGGCGTCAATGTCGGGGTTGGAAGGCGTGGCTTCAGAAACAGAGACATTGGCAGAAAGTTCGTTCTTGGCACGCTTCTTCTTAGAGGACTTGGTGTCGGTCTGTGTAGGCAGGTGGTTGTTGATGGCGGCAGACATGGTGACTGTGTCGGGGTGTGGAGAAGTGTCGTGTGCAGCCTTGTGAGGTTGATGAGGTGTTGCAGCCCGACGTTGGACTGAGTGCGTGGAAAGATGGAGGGTTGTTGAAGAGGCGAGAGTAGAAATATTGATGAAGAGAAAAGAAAGCAAGAGAGGAAGTTGAGAAGTGATGGTGTGACAGCGAGAAGAAGTCAATGGAAGCGACAGGACTCAAAGTTGGTGCTTGCCCCGTCTGCCTCTCCGTACTCGGCGGGTCGCCCTACGCTTCAGCCTCAACTGCACGAGTTGCACTCCTACGATCTACAATTGAATACTATGGCTAGATTGTATATTTACGATCGCAATTATGGAATTTTGTACAAATTTCATTTACAGCGGCAATATACTCCATATGCACGTCGTACCATAAACTCATCTCGAGTGAACAGCCAACTGTCTAGCCTTTCATAGACCACTTTCTCGATACAATATGAAAGCTCTTAGGCAAAACCCAGTTCATAACGCCCAATACCATCCCATCCCAACAATTCCCTATATATACACCGTCCAAAACGCCCGACCCGCTGAAATACCACACAAACGAACCAACAAAGGAAGGACCGCTACCCTTTCATCTTGCGGAGAGTAGCCTATCAATAATCCCCGAGTCAGTACTGTGAGATCGGCTTCGGGCAACGGAAAATAGGGATGAGTATACTAACCTCCGTAACTCTGCGAATGTTTCTCGCTGAAATACTCTTTTCGCGTGCTTTGCGGGATCGGATTGATGCTTCGCGCATGAGTCTGTTGATTGTGAAAGTACGTAAGTAAAATGTACGGCGAGAAAGGGTTTGGTGCGAAACCAGGTCTGGAGGCGTAGGGGGGATGGGACGGGGCATACTCTTGCATAAATAGCATGTAATCTAGAAATATCTATGGCAAGATCAGCTGAGACCTCTTCAAGATCGTTGTGATAAGGATCAATCAGAGTTGTGAAGACGCACCAGAACGTCTGCGTTTTTGCTAATGTTGCGACCAGCGTGGGCCTTGATGATGCGCTTCACGGTACCGCGAGGGTATAGTTTTTGTGTCGCAACCATGTCTATTCGTTTCAGGTTTCGGTAGGACAGTTGACAGTTTCGACGTTTTGAGATTCAGCATAAGTGGCTGTACTGAGGATGTCGCCTACCGAGTAGTGGGCAGCGCGGTCTGTGGTGAATTGTTCGAGTGTTGTTCGTGTTGATGTTGCGATGCGATTGTTTATCAAAAATAAGAAAGTGTGGGGTAGCTTGAGCTGTCTCAGCCAATCAGCGCCTGTGCTGGCAGACAGCCGCAATGACATAGTTAAGAGCTAACTAACTTAACTAGTTAACTTACAGAGTATACAGGTTAGTTCGTTCATTGTCGCTTTGTCTGACGAAAGGATATCTCCAAGACTCTATTGCTGGACATGTAAACAAAAGTGTATCACGGTCGTCGTAGCTTTTTCCATATATAATAAGTTCCAACCGATGCCAGACCCAGTCGCCATACAGCGAATACACCCAACGACAGCCTTAAACGATCATAATAACCCTGCAATAAGATGGCAGTCGCATGCTCATGACCAGATACCGTTGTTCCATCTTTATTCTCAACATTGAGACTCTGCCCGTCCTCGTCTTCGACAGATAGTGCCATGGTTGAGTCATCTGCCGCAGTTTGACTCGGCCTTCGAGCAGCTTTCACCTTTGTCGCGTTCCTCTTGCGGATGGAGTAAGTGAGAAGCGAGACTATAAGCCTCAGATCAGGAGCGGTAAATGTAGGATGCTTCCAAAGATCAACAGCATTATGCGGAGGCAGCAAATCCAGGAAATCTGCCATAATGCCTAATGTAAGACCCCATAGTAGTAATTCTCTGTTCTTTTCGCCATACGGCGCTTGTCGCGCAGCCCAAGGATTTAATCTCTGAAAGATAGACGGTTTTTCCTGATGTGTCTCATCCGGAAGAAAGCCCGGAGTGGTACTGGAATATAAACTTTCGGTAGGTAGGAGCCTCAAAGCAGAGAACTCCATCATGCCGGTCATCCAGCGCGATGAACCCCATCTTATCAGGCCGTGTTGTCTGGCATAGCGGGCTGAGACATTGACGTATTCGACGGATCGTAAAGAGGGTGACAACAAAGCCCTGAGCGAAACCCAATGCGTCGAAGCTACTTCTGTTGGCTGGAGGGTGAGAGCGGGTGCGTTATTAGATGTCAATAGGAATATAAACGGGCACAGAACCATTAATCTATAGATCAATGTTAGCTCGCGTGAAGACCCGAGTAGCGGCTACGTGCACTTACGGAACACTGCCAAACGAGGTAGTCACCACCCGCTCAGGCAGATTGCCGATATATATCAAATCCTCTGTAGTCAAATCCAAGCCAACCTCTTCCTGCGCTTCTCTTACAGCAGCCGCCTTGTCATCTTCATCTTCCGGGTCTCGTTTTCCTCCGGGTAGCGCTACATGCCCGGTCCATCGGTCGCCAACCCTCGATGCTCGTTTGATGAATAATAATTCCGGATCACCGTGTTGCACCCAGTCCTGGGCAAAGAAAGCACTCAATTGTTGATATGTCGAAGCTGTCCCATCAGGCACTTTGACCGGCGATTGTGGTAGGTGGTTATATTGGGGGCGAACTCGAAGGATAACGGCTACCGAGGCACGTTTCTTGCAGTTGGGCGGGTTTGATACTTGTGGGCACGGATTTTCGTGAACGTTGAGCAGCGCATTATGGAAGGACTCAATCAACGTGGGCGGTTCTGTTGCGCCTGTAGTCGTTGCCATAGTATTTTGTATTTGAGGATCGTCCTGTACTTGTGTAACCTCGGCGAAGGCTAGCAGCCCGGAGAATTGAGCAAAAGAAGAGGCAATATGCCGAATAAACTGAACATATATGAAAGGGGTAAGCTTATTAGTCTATATAAGAATATATGTTCGTGAAAGAGCTTGTACAGCGATAATTGACAAGTTGAGAGAATCTTGTATCAGTGAGAAAGCTGTGAAATGCGCCGATTACGACAAGCCAATTAACTAAGATGACTTATCGGTGTTTGCACTGTTTGCTTCAACCCGGAAGCTCTCTCAGCAGCCAATCAGAAGCTCGGAATTGATCCCGTCCATAAAACGAACGCATCGGGGGCACGTGCCATCATGACGATTGCGGAGCTCTCATTTCTCTCTCTTCACCTCATCTGGAAGAGCTTTCTCCCTTCATCTTCTCTACAATTCGTCCCCGGAATCAATTCACTGATATTTTGGCTACTGAATTGTTTCTGATTCTTCTCGAGGCCAATTGACAAGATTTGATCTGAAAGGAACTTGAAGGGTCATCTCCGGACTAGATTTCATCATGCGTTTCGGAAAAACGCTCAAAGCTTCGATATACCCACCATGGGAGGGAAAGTACATTGACTACGCAAAGCTCAAGGGGCTTCTCCGCGAACGTGAACTTGAAGGAGACGACAGCGACTCGGAATCTCAGCCATGGACCGAAATAGACGAGGAATCGTTCGTACAGGAGCTTATCAATGTCCAATTGGACAAGGTCAATGCCTTCCAATCGGAAATGTCGCAACAACTGCGAGACCGCACCAATGCTTGTGAGGCCAAGCTTATGCCTCTCGCCAGAAAGTCCACCGGTGACAATGATGAGGCCAGCGAGGATAAGCGGAAAGAAATTGCGAACGAGGTGGTTGGCGAGCTCGATCAAATTACCAGAGAGGTAGGCGAGTTGGAAAAGTATAGCCGGATAAACTTTTCCGGCTTCCTCAAGGCTGCGAAAAAACATGATCGTAAGCGCGGTGCACGCTATCGCATTCGACCACTTCTCCAGGTCCGGCTGTCTCAGCTGTCTTTCAACTCCGAGGATTATTCTCCACTCTTGCATAGATTGTCAGCAATGTACACTTTCACACGCCAGATCCTTGGTCTTGAAATTCCAGAAAACCAAGAACCGAGCGACAACAGCCGTCTTGGTCACGATTCCTACGTTTCATATAAATTCTGGGTGCACGCGGACAATATCGTGGAAGTCAAGACCCATATTCTGCGCCGTTTACCTGTCTTGCTGTATAACCCAACAACCTCCAAAGAGCTAGACGTCTCGCAAAAAGACCCTACAATCACATCATTATACTTTGATAACCCATCATTCGATCTATACAACCAAAAAGTCACACGTGCGACAGAGGCTGGATCGCTGCGACTCCGTTGGTCCGGTGACCTGAACGAAGCCCCAGCAATCTACTTGGAGAAGAAAATTGTGGGAGAGGACCGCAGCCGTGAAGTCCGAGTACAACTCAAGGAAAAGCACGTCCAAGAATTCCTTAAAGGTGAATACAAGTTTGAGAAAAAGGTAACTCGTCTCGAAGACAGAGCTCACGGCGAGTCCCAAGAGGCAAATGCTTTGAAAAAGGAGGTGGAAGAGCTTCAGTCGTTCATTAAAGAGAATGAATTGCAGCCCATGCTTCGCGCAAACTATACAAGGACCGCATTCCAGATCCCTGGAGACAGTCGCATCAGAATTTCACTCGACACCAACCTTGCACTGATCCGTGAGGACGCTCTAGATCCCCAACGACCATGCCGTGATCCCGAGGACTGGCACCGCAGAGATATCGATGACTTGGCAATGCAGTACCCATTTAGTTCTATCAACAAGGGTGAGATAGTACGGTTTCCTCATGCTTTGCTAGAGATCAAGTTGCGAAACGGTGCTCGTAACGTGGAATGGTTGCACGATCTTATGGTCTCACATCTCGTAAAAGAAGCTCCACGATTCTCAAAATTCGTTCATGGAGTGGCACAGCTCTTTGAAGACCATATCAACTCTCTGCCATTCTGGCTTGGTGAGCTCGAAAATGACATTCGTCGAGATCCCGAGACGGCGTTCCAACAGGAACAGGAGCGGGAGGCACAACGTGCAGAGGAGGAATTCGTTGTTGGAAGCTTTTTGGGAACAAAAGCTAGTCCGCTACAGACTATGATGGGATCGCCGATATCGCGTATGGGCGCTGGAGGAGGGTCATCTCCTGGACGATCGACAATGATGAGCGGCACATCGCCGGTTATCGAACGCACGTCAAAGCAAATCACTGCTAGAGACATACCTCGCGTAACAGAATCCCCAGCAACAGAAGCTACACCCACTCAGCCAGCGGAGAGCCAAGAAGGGGCAACAAGCTCCTCTTACCTTGGAACCCTGTTTCCAACTTTCTCCATGTCTCGATATGCACAAGCACATCGGGCGACCAGACTTCCTCCGGGCGTTTCAGCTCCTGAAGTCTGGATCAAGGATACCGGCCCAGTTCGTGTCGAGTCCAAGGTGTGGCTAGCCAACCAGCGAACATTCATCAAGTGGCAGCACGTTAGTATCTTGCTCGCCTCGCTATCCCTAGCTCTATACAACGCTGCCGGCATCGACAACATTGTTGCCCAAGCTTTAGCCATTATCTACACATTCTTTGCTGTCTTTGCGTCCGTGTGGGGCTGGTATATGCACGAGAAGCGAGCACGATTGATACGGCAGCGCAGTGGCAAGGATCTCGACAACATGTTTGGACCGCTTGTTGTCTGCATCGGTCTGGCCGTCGCACTCCTTTTGAATTTTGGCTTCAAGGTAAGACTCTACAAAAGTTAATTGTCTGATGGGGCCATTTATTGACATACTTTGCAGTACAAAACGGCTTTGGACGAAGCGCGCCGTACCGGATATCCTGGCGTTGTTGATTATTTGATGAATACTACAACGCTGGAGCCTCTCTTCACGGTGCAGGGCAACGCCTGAGGGTAGTCAGTCGAGTAGAGAAGTTACAGCTGCAACATCGGTCAGTATTTTATCATCATCTGTGGATATGACCAAATCGCCATGTATAGCATCATGTCAATTGTCTTGACGGCATTGTATCATAGTCATCTAGCTGTAGGTAGGTATCATAGAAGACAATGAACGCAATGAACATATTACCAGTCATATCAGGTATGTATCAATGAAGATTACAATTCCTTCTTCAGGACTCTACGTATGTAGTACAAATACCTCCAGACAATGCCTTCCTTCATTTCTTTCCAGGCAATCCCCGAACGATCCATAGATGTCACCGACACGCCTCATTTGGCCACCGCCGGGAAACAACCTCATTATTCCCCTTTCAGTCTTTGTCTGCCATTGTTTGTCAGGGCGGTCATTCTTCAATTTCTTTTTTCTTTGTTATTGCCTAATTCTTCCTCTGCTATCAAACGCCCTGGCATCTGGAAATTACCGGGCAATTCTTTCTTCAGAATTTTGTCATCTACCCCCGTTTTCCTGCAGCATACATAAATACGGGTCTTGATCTTCTTCTCCCCCCCTTGATGAGATTTTTCTTCTTCATCCTCTTTTATGTTTCTTGTCTGTACAAGCAGGCGATGCTGGGCTTGTATATCTTCTGTTCTTCTTATATATCTATCTTGTTGCTGTCAGGAGCCTTCTCCATGCTCTATAGTATCTCGAAGTGCTACCTTCTTCGTGAATCATTAGTTCGACATGCGCACAGGAGCCCACGGCGGCTCCTGATTCTTCTTTCATCTCCAGATGTTTCCAATACATGGCCAACATATGACCGCTGCCACACTAGTTCCTATCTCGTGTTACCTGCGAGACATCCTGCGTTTATATACCGTCGAACCTTGCAATATGGTTCGAGATCCACGAACTGTTAGTACTCGCTCCAACAAGCTCCGACGTGCTTGTAACCGTGTGTAAGTTCCATTGTTGAATTCTGAAATGAGCCATGCTAATTTGAATGTATGGCAGGTCCATCCTTGGATATAAGCCTTTCACGACATTCAGGGTATGACGTGACGAGCTGGATACCCTATGTGCCTATCTTCTGGCCTACCTGGAACATAGAGAGTTCCGAGAATGAAGGAATTGTTCTGCCTCTTCCAGCCTTTCAGCGCTATTGCTGGCAGCGGGAAAGGTATGTTTTGCCGCCATTCAGGCGGACATCGTATAGCCAACCTCTGGCGGTGCTCCTCGATGGTGCTCCTGTTATGCGAGAAATGCTACAACGTATCCTCACCCAGGTATGCATCCTTGGGGAGCGTTGTGTGATGCCGACTGGTAGCCCTGGTGACTCCAGTTCTCGACCAATCGCAGAAACTCGACGGCCTCGAAGTGCGCCTTGCGTGGGCCCAAGACGGCGAGTTCAGCTCGCGGAAGGAAGACGGACTGTCCCAGGAACAGATCAGGGATCGCGCCGAGCGATATGTGGTGAGGGTGACCGAGCGGGATCTGGAAATCGCGTCGTTCAACGATGGACTCCTCGACCTGGCCCACCTCGGCGACACCGACCTCGACGCTGCAAAGCGCCGTATTGGCATCGACCGGGAAGCACTCGCGCCCCGCATCGACGGCATGGTGAACGCGAAAACACTCTACGACCACCAAATCATCGGCGCTGATCGCATCGTCCGTGCATTCCACGACTCCCGGGTTATCAGGCACCTCGTCGCAGACGATGTTGGACTGGGCAAATCCATACAGGCCCTAGCCGCTGTGCTCTATGTGAGTATTCCCAGGTTGGAACCACACCACCCTGTCGAACAATGCTAAGACTCACGACTTAGTTACGCAGCCAAGGATACGTTACCAAACCGACCCTCATCTGCGCACCCCCCACCTGGTGTATCAATGGGCCGATGAGATCAAGGAAGTCACCGAGCAATTCAAGATCCATCTCTACTTCGGCAGTACGGCCAAGGCGAAAGGCAACAAGATTCGGTACAACCTCATCGAGAGGGGCGATCTAACCCAGGACCATCCCGTTTTCACCTCCGACGATCCAGGGTTGCACGTCATCATCACCAGCATGGAAACGTCCGTCAAACGGCACGGCCAGGGCACCCACGACAAGGATTACGCCGATGTAGCCGTCAGTGACTCCAAGGAAGCAGAGGAGGATGACGAAGACGATCCAATGCAGACTCGCCTGCAGGAAATGGTCCCCGACGAGGAGCGAGATCCCAGCATCGGACAGCAATGGTACGTCGCCGCCATTCACAATCTTGCCGGCATCTCAGCCGGAGTCGTCCACACCGATATCGATCTCAAGGACCGCCATGATCATCACGGATTTCGGTAAGCCTAGCCAGGGCCACAGGGTCCTGGTCCTCCAGTACGTGATCAGTTCGGAAGGGACCAACATGCAAAAGGACTGCCACAACGTTCACCTCTTTGACTACCCCCCAGCAATGACCACGATCCACCAGGCCGTTGGCCGCGTCCGTCGCTTCAGGCAAAACCACGTCATCAAGGTGTTCTACTACGACCTTAGGCACTTCTTTTCGTTCGAACTGTTCATTCAGCGTACCAACCAGTCATCCCCAACTGCCCGCGCCGGTTCGCGTTTTGAATGGGCAGCATCGAGTCCTCGCGCTTCTTGAATTTAGACAAGCCGGCAACCAATGAGGTTAGTGTTCAAACCCTATCTATTGCATGCCCATGTGATATCTGCTAATACTATATAGGGTTACTACTGGGCGGTTGACTATTACACTATGGACAATATAGAGCCAGCCGTCTATCAGCACCTTGCTATATACGCTGGAAGACAGGGACGCCTTGTGTGGCGCGGTATTTTGTGTTTCGTGTTGTTGTGGACAGACTTGACTAACGAAACTCAGATGCCCGAAGATGAGGAATCCGAAGTTGATCAACTTTACATCAATCGGCTTCAAGTGTCTCGAGCAACAGAACACCCCAAGACGCCGAAGACGGTGCTAAGATCGACAATCACAACGTCTGCTTTTTCACGGAAACACAGGATACTCCATCCGATGGGTTTGAGATAATATATACACGAAGAAACAGCACTTCCAGGGCATATGGCATCCATGGACGTTGCTAAATGCGATTTGTCTTGCCTTGAACTATGGAAAAGACGAACAACAGGCAATCTGCTACTGACCCAAGCTCCCCCGCTGGCTTGACGATGCAATCATTTGACCCATGGGATACCCTCGATGTTCACCACATGAGAGGACTGAGACACGAGTCTCCACATTCATTACGACAACCGAATACTGTCCGAACAAACGGTTACCGCCAACCCGTTCACGGCCTCCTGTTAAGTCCTCTAGATCTACAAATCCAAATAGACAATACAGAGGATCCGAACCAGGATAATGGCGGAATTGACAACCAAGCACAAACCTGGGCGCCTGACGACGGTGATATCGAATGGGACTACGCCTATATTAACTCTAACTTCGACGATACTACTTGTACCAATCCAGAGCCTAGTTCCAAGAACAACAGAACTATTGAATCTAACGATGGATCTACTGATCGTTCACGAAAAGAGAGATTACGCTGTGCCCGGAATATGATGAAGAACAAATCGAAGTAGTTGGTGTTGCCATATAAAGGAGGTTTACCTGGGACAGGTTCTACATGCAGAGAGAGTGCAATGTCCGCAGCCGGCTTGTGAAACGCGACCTCAAAAACTTGCATGTCCTTAGCAAAGCATGCCATTTTGGGCTTCAGCAAACATCCAAAGACTTGACCATGAGTATGGACATAGCTAAACATCGACAGTATAGTTCTCAGCCGTCCAAGTGGGTTTACCGCGCCTTCATGCTCGCAAATTATGATTCGAGTTTGGGACGTCCGGAATAATACATCTTCGTCGTTATTGGCTTGCAACCTAACGGCCATCGATGGGCAGCGGTTGAACGTTCTCAGAAATTGAATGATGGTCGACATACTGCCTCTAATCTTAAATCGGCATGTCCGAGTTCGGATGACGATTATCCTTTTTAATGCCCGTGTGAACATTGAGGAGTAGCATGGAGAATTGAGCCAACACGTCGAGGATTCACTCTTTTTGTCGCCCCGGCTCCACTTGCCAGCTGCAGAACTCTCTATGTGGGCTGGCGATCTCTTCATCGTGACTACACCATAGAGCATAGGGCCACAGGTTCTACACTATCTCCAGCATGACGCCCCGTCTTTTGAGCGCAGAAAGGGTAGAAGAACAGTGGATGGAGAGAGGGTCAACTTCACGTCGCTCAACAAGCGATTGATATCCTGGGAGGAATTCCACATTGTCTTAGTGTTAAGTATTTACGCGACATCCCCAGAATGTCGTCGGAAGGGGCCGTTTCCACTGTCGTCGACGGCAAAATCCTCAAGTATCAGGCTCTGTTCGAACGATTTCCTTTCAGACCTGTACGCTTCACTCTTTGCGACTATTCTCCAGCAAATGGGGAGTGCAACAATATATACCATCTATGCTCGTATCGCCGAACGCTGTGGCTCACTTATATACCGTCATTGGGTCCAGCAGGTTGATGAACCAGCGACTCACGATCTTTTGTCGCTGGCCGATTGTCTGTATCTTACTGCTGGGACCCGGACTAGGATGACGTGGTTCCTGAAGCACCAGATGAGATTACACCAAACAAAGCTATTATAAATCTTCTTCAAATGCTCCCATACCTGGTTTGGAAGTGAGGAATGGAGTGAAACCCAGATCACGCCCACTTCCAGGCTGAATTTACTCAGAGTTCAATGTTATACTGGTTCTAGTTAGGTCTCACAGAACCACGGCTTTCGGAACTCTATGGGGAATTCAAACCGCACAAGAAGTTTGACGGAATATACATCAATGCGAGAACATCTGTAGCGAAACCTGACCAAGACCAGATCGTGGTGATAACATCCAGTCGAATCTGGCATACTACATATGTCCACCCATCCGGCAAAGAAAACCCAGTAATTGGAAGACAAAAGTTGCGCTGGTTCGGAGAAAAAATTCCGAACGACAACAAAGCGTTACCATCAGAGATGGAGGTACCTGTGATTTCCTGGGGCTGGATTCTGAACGGTGATCGTCAGGATCACTGGAATTCCTGCCTGCGCACCGGATGAATCAACCATCGTATGCAACCAGTTTCTCCATCCGTTGCAAATACGGATGGCTTCAAGATCATATTCCACTTGCGACTGAGTGGGATGCCGACGCCGGCATAGAACACAACACTATACAGTTTGTGATTCTAGTGATGAGCTTCTTTGTGTCCTGTACGCATACTTCGAAGCAGTTATCCGCCATGGAGCGATGGCATCCACAGAAACTTCGACTCGTCAGATCGTTGTTGCGGACCTGCTATGCCTCCCCTTTCACGAGTCTTTCTCTGTAGCCACATTCATCGTTACATTACCATATATGGAACAAGATATCTCATTCAGATAAAACGTGTTTTGTCTCTGTTTTAGAGATCCCGGGTGGCTTACTGGAAACAGAGGGGCTTGTTTCTAAAATGCATCAACACTTGTTGCTGAACCTTGCGGAAATGTGGCTATGTCTGATTTTCTGATTTTCCAGACACTGCCTCGATTTCAATTTGATCAGTATACGCCAGCAAATATTGAGAAAAGGTGGGCAGGTCACCACCTCAATATAGCAGTACCACGGTGGCAATCATATCGAGAGGTGGAAGATCCCGATATCTGGGATGAGCGGGCCAAAGATATTGGGAAAGAGTCCTTTAAGCAGTTCCTCTTCTCACCAGATCCTGAAATCAGACTTTGGGCCGAAGGCTTACGGGAAGCTTTTCATAGTCTTCGAGACTCTGGGGAATCTAGGATCCGCGAGTACTATAACATACAGATAAGGAAATGGAGAGAAACAGGCCGCATTGCAAAATCTGCTAAGACAAGCGAGCGTTGGCAGAATTGGTATGCAGAAGGCACGGAGGCCGTTGTCAACTCTCATGATCAGACTGGTAATACTTACCATTTCTCAGTTGGAGGTACCACTTTTATGATTGCCGCATCGCTCGGTCTTCGCTTTGATGAACGAGCCAAGGTTCATGTTAGATTTGAGATCACGGACGGTCCACCTCCACTCAATCTCTCCAATTCTCCGGGGAATTGGACGAGATCATTGTGAACGCACTGTATGCGTCTTTTCACCTGGTGAAACCAGAACGCAGCCTCAAGTGGTCATCTTGATGACTCCCAAAGATACCTTTTTGCAATTTATTGTGTATGATTTATCCTTCTCGCACACAATTTCCTACAGCAAACCCAGGAAGTCTAATGCCTGCAAAGATATCATCGGCTCTGCACAATGGCCTAAAATATGACCGATCAAGATTCAAGAATGAGCTTGACTATTGGTTTGCATGTTTCATCAGATCCTATGGTCTGGACTCCGACCAAGTTCGGAATCTCGAAGACATCTACCACAACTTCTCTCTCCGCGGGAAGACGCAGAGCCCATTCCTGACGTCTATCTTCAAATGCTTTACCGAAATGATTGGTCATGGGGTATGGCGGGGGATTGTGAGCGCTCCAAATTGAGCCTGGCAGTCTCGAAGAAGGGCCCGAATACATTGAGGAACGAAAATTGCAGGAGATAGCAGAAACAATAGACCGATACGTACAGGAGATCTGAAATCCCATAACTTGGAACCCCCAGAAGACTACGATCCATTTGCGGAGGATGCCGATCCACATTTCCAACCTCTCCTATTCACCCAACGCGGCTTGAACAAGTGGGTGTGAAAAAAAAAAAAGGGTCTAGAGGCTGCTGTCGCCCTCCTACCAGTCTGGGAGAAATGTGTTATCAGGCGCACTGTCAATTCAACTATTCCCTTTGTGGGTGGGAAGCAAATATGCGACAACATCCCACTTGCGATTCGCAGGCTCGTGCCATGCCGCTTTTCCGCGGCTGAGCAACGGCAATACAATCTTTTCTCCGCGCCTCCCTTGGCTAACTTGGTCCAACGTACCAAGAACGGAGGTTGTGTCTGGCGTATGGATCAGTATCGTATGCGCACTCTTCTGAATCTCTGGCTCGGTACCCAGTATACCCACCAAACGTTCAATCCATCGCCCCAACATTGACGTATATAATTTCAACTTTAAAAAGTTCAAGCGCTGGGCATCGGGAGTGACCATGTTCGTTCCCTGAAGACGCCAATGAAAGTTTGGTTGCTATCGTGGAGCATGGTATTGTTCATATTTGGTATGGAACAGATGTCGTATGGGAAAGACAGCAGGAGGAGATGGAAAAGGTGTTGTGTTTCATCATTCTGCATGAAGGTAAGATGAAGCCTCCTTCTTGTTATGAGGAGATTTAGCTAACTCGGCTTTGCCAAACGTTGCAGGGCTTTCTGAGAGACAGGATGCTCGCGATGATTGCCAATATTCCTTGTCCTTGCAATCGGAGTCCGCCAAAGTCCTTACTAGATTGAGGAAGCACGGAAGAAAAGCCAGACACCTTCTCAAACCTTCCCTTCTGGTGGATAACTCCCAAAAATCACACTATATCGCCAAACTGACGAGAAAACCCAGACTGGCCGGGAGATTTTATATTATTTTTACAACAATTTGCTGGGAAACATTTGATCATTTGGGATTGTGATCCGCACGGCGTCACCGATGCCCAACATGGCACCAAAAGACCGCATGAATTCCTTCTTGTCAACCCAACTGGCTTTGCTCAAGCGGGCCAAGAACCGCGGAAAACTTAGCGGTTTCTGGTACAACACCGACACCAACCTCGCGGGACAAGGACTATGTCTACAACACATCCTGCGCTAGATACATGAGATAACCCAGTTCGGGGACCATCCCTTCGTCGACCCTGACGATGGAATGGACTCCCGGACTAAAGGCTGTATTCGGATCACTGGAAGATAGGGTTATGGGGAGTCTGTTCCATGCCTATAGCCGCTACGAATGCTTGGTTGAGGAGGAGTGTTAGAATATGTTCTAACACTAGCCGATATCTCTTTCAACAAGGCCGGCAAGGGATCCTTGGAGAATCCCCCGTCAACCAAACAAAAACGCAAAGCTCCCTCATTGAGCCAACCGGCAATTCATCTACAAAGTCACTACTTCGGGCCCTGGTGATCCATTAGGTGGCTTGCAAACTGCCAGAGCTATCTAAGTAGGGAGACTTCTTCAATTTGTTGGGATCTAATGCGGAAATGAACTCCGATTTGGTGAAGGAAATGGTAAAATAGATCCTGTCTCCCGTTCAAGGCCCATGTCATTTAAACCTCACCGTTGGTGCTAAACGCCCAAAGTCGCAGCTGCGGACCTTGTTCACCATTGAAGCCGTCAAGCAAAAGATCTCTACGACGAGTCGAAATCTGGACCACATTATCGGGTTCTCATGGTCACAGAAATGCAAGTGCACTATTGCACGGAGTCCTACTACAGCAGCTGCGAACTTCGTCATGCATTGATTGAATCATCCAAGAAGCGATCTGCAACAGTGGATAGAGCGAGCTCAAAGTACACGGGGGGCAGAAACTGACAATACTCGTCAATCAGGGAGAGTTCAATACACGCGAATGAAGAGCGAATCCATGTCAGATGATGAGGCAGACCGAAAACGTGCTAGGAAGGAAGGGCTCCAAATTGAGCGTTCCGTGCCTGGCAGCGTCAACAACACCATGCAGGCTAGCACTGGCGTTTCCCTAGTCTTCATTACCAACGACCACTCCGGCTTTGTAAGTTAGCACTGGAGGCGTTACTATCATCAACGAATCGTCTACCACCAACACACCATCTGCTACCAATGAATCGTCTGCCGTCCTTTAACTGACGATGATGATTTCCCTCAGCAGTTCAAAGTGTACGACCCCTTTCGTTATCAATGCCGCGTCCGGTTCATCAAGGAGGTTATGAGGCCATAGGGAAACCGTAGGTCACTGTGGAGGATAAGGAGACAGCGTTCAGCGCAGTCCTTGACTCTCCCCCTATTGATTTTACGATTAATGTTACTTCGCAAGGCTAGTCAAACTGTCCCTGGATTTGCGTACGAGTCGCCTATCGAACTTGCGGATTATTCGGACAACGGCGACGGCCGATATTGACGCGTTGAACAAACGCCTCCTGTCGCAACGTAACAATCCAAAACGTCAACTGGTGGACTCAACTTTGTTGAAGTTGAGATAGAGACTGCCAGTATATACGTCTTTGCTGATGCCGGGTTCGCAGCCACCAAAGATTTATCCTCACAAATTGAATATGTCATCGTTTTCGCTGACGCGAATGGCAACGCCAATATCCTTCACTCGTCAACCAAGTGCAAGCGTATTACACGTAGCGTACTCGACTATGATTCGGATAAAGACATCGCCATCTTTTCGAAGCCTGACTTCCTTTCATAGAAACTGGCGATGCCACACAATCCCGGTCAAATTCGAGCTATATCGAGGTACTGTCCAAACTGCTCGACGCTATTTTCAGCAAGGAGCCTTACCCAAAGTCAGCGATGACAATCATTCCATCGTACAACTCACTGGTTTACCATTTGCCTCACACTCGCGCATTGCTAGTAACCATTTTATGATGAGACACGAATGGGATATTATCTCAACTGGGTGAACCTGTACAATGGCCCTCTAGGGTTCTTAGAGGACAATATCGCATCAATGCCCCACTCATCGCTTATCATACTCTTCTGTCAGGATCGGTCAAATTCGGTAAACATCCGGCGATCTTGATAACGAATCTATAAAGAAAAATCGGAAAGGAGACTATTCTGTTCCGCCTGAAATCCTGCAGCACCGGGACTGGTTAGTCTTGACAAACATCATCCGGCTGAGCAAATAAACCGGGCCGGCCATGTTGAATGTGGTGAAGAGCACGCGACTGAAGAACGGTAACCTGGTGATCAAGAGGTGATATAGAGTGAGCGCAGTGCAGAAATGGGGAAGGAGCGTGCGCCGCTGCGTCGGCTATACCACGGCGCCAGCTTCATTCCAGCGGGATATCGCTGGCTTCATCGTAAGTACTCTTGTATCTGGAGGTTTACAGTGTTAGGCCATTGACTGACTTATCACATAGGTCTCGCCTAACATTCTTAGTGCCGTTCCCTGTGAAATCGGCAAATCGTCTTCAGTGGATGACGGCCGTTCTGCCCTACGGAGCCCGAATCAGTCGAGGACCAACCAAGGACTTATACAAATCTCTGAGAAGTGGTTTAAACTGCCTGAATGACTGGTTCGGGCTTAGGCAGATTCAACCCTTTTGCGAGTTTAAATATTTCTTGGAAGTAGCTGAATGCAGTACAAGGTTTAAAGAAGATCGCGGACAACTGATTCGACTCATCGCTCAAGCAATATTCCTTCCCTCCATGAATTGGACGAAGACTATCTGGGCTCAGGTAGCAAAGTGACACAAAAACAATTCATTGCCTTGAGGATCGTTTCCCCAGACATGATCGAATATCCGTACTTCGAAAACCACGTGGCCTCCTCTGGTCTGGCTCAGGTTTGGGGCCAGGCTACCAGACAGCCTTGCCATGGATCAGCAACTCACGGGCTCGTTTCTCTTCAGTAGAGGCGATATTTGCCCTATTGGATTCATATCGTTTTGCCACGACAGAGGAGGTGATCTCCTGTCTTTCGAGCACTGGACATAGCGCAATTACTATTACTTTTTAGTGCACGAGGTGAAAATAGAATTGAATGCAAGAGGGATGTTTCCGGATGGTCAAAATACGAAGCACAATCATCTTTGCAGAAAGTAAACATTAAATAATGAGTATTCCGAAAGTCGGAGATGAAATCCTCCTGAAGAGCCTTGCATACTTGGTCTGGCCAAGCATAACCGATCTAAGTGATCCTTAATGCTCCTGGACTTCGAAGTCTAATATTCAAGATCTCTGAGATCGAGAAGAAACTGGAGAATAATGTATTCATTGCCAGAGCTCCACTGCAAGAATCGCCCGAGCAACATAAATCTAGCTGGGCTGGATATGATGCAGCAATGTGCGAGCCCTTGCTGTCAGTGCCAGTGTTGGATCCTTTGAAAGCAATGAGACGTGATTGACTGGTGGCTTAGACAAGGCTCGACATCGAGATGCGCTTGGAATACAATGGTGGATTATTTGCAAATCGAATGGATGTATGATACCTGTAGTAACGTATTTCACGGGTAACCGGGCCGCACGGGTAAGTGGTACAGCGCACCACATCTAGTTTCATTTACCCATACAATTTATATGTAAACAACGAATAAATTAATTTTCGCCTATATAGCTGAATTCGTACAATAATTACGCCCATGCCCAAATTGCCAACATTTACTGCACCTTGGGGGAGCGCGCCTAGGCTGCTCCGAAGGCTCATTCTCATTGGCCGTCGGAGGGGGGTTTAATACCTTCAGAAGGCGCCTCAGCGAGCTCCCTGCCTGCAGCAACGGTCAAATACCGTCATTTGGAAGCGCTCGAGTACGTCGAGAACGGCGCTTTTGTAGTTGACGAATAGCTTCACGTAGTTGATCGTTTTCCCTAGCTAAAAGCGCTGCGTTGTGCATCGTTACTAGAGACCCCTTGATCAACTGATCAAGAGCTTGACTTGACACCGTATTCTCATTCAAATTGGCCGAATTTAGAAGATTTTTGACGGATTTGGCCTGGCGCTCCAGCATACGTGAATTGTATGGTGTTTTAGGGCTCCCATTGGTGCTGCTTGACGTGCTAGGACGGCTTGAGGCTGGAGTAGGCTCCCGGATTGTAATTTGCAACTGGGATAGCACTTTTTACGGATCATATGGCACAATTCCGGCGTGTGAAAAGCCACTCTTAATATTTTGTGTGGTGTATGTTTCAAGCCGTACTTTGTAAAGCATTTCTAGAAAATCCACTTTATCAACGTGGTGAATTCCCTTCCGCATTCGGCTCTCAGCAGCGCTCCCGTATAAGCGCTTCAACACCGAAAAAACACCCACATCTAGGGGTTGAAGAATATGAGATGAGTGCGCAGGCATACAACATGCAATAATATTGTGCCGTTTACACGCTTGATCAAAGCCAGGCGTTAAATGGCTGCTGTGGCTATCAAGGATTAAAAGCCGGTGTGTGCCAACTGTGCTAGGCCTTGTATTAGGCTCAAATATCTTTTCTAGCCACTGTAGGCGCAATTCATCCGACGTCCACCCATTTGGAGAGTGGGTAATTGACCAATCAGGTGGCAGGATAGGATTCGTATACCATTCAGCTTGGTTATGCCCAGATTTGAATATAATCAACGGAGGCACCACTTTACCAGTGCTTCCAACACATTCAATAACAGTCACCCATTCACGATTTCCTGGCTGAATAAGGCTTGGTTTTCCTGAGCGATCGGAGCTGCATATAACTTTAGCTGTAGTAGCTATCCCTATTTGAAATCCGGTTTCATCGAAGTTGTAGATATCTTCATCGGCAATCCCATACTCCTGTTTGTGCTGTAATAAGCGCTCAAAAAAACCGCCAATAATGACCGGATCCTCACATAGAGCGCGGGAGTACGTTAAACGGCGTGCAAATTTGGCCTTGATATCTGGCTGTCGATTGAGAAACGAAGAGACCCAGTTGACACCAATTTTCTTAGGGGATTTGGTCAAATCTCTTTCAGCTAGTAAAATATTGGCCATTTCTCCAAGCATACTAGGCCTAAGAGGCACACCACGGCGCTCTAGGGAAAAGACCCAACTCCGGAGCGCGTTTTCTTCCGTAGGGGTCAATTTACGGCGTGGGATGCCTGCTTCGCACGCAGGCACCGAGCCTTTGAGGCGCCGTTGTAGGGTTGTTGTAGAAATGTCATATAAACGCGCCGTATAGCGTACTTTCTTGATTCTTTGATTTTTTTAGCGCGTCAATAGCAAGATCAATTCTTCCTTCATAGCCAGGATCTTCTTTTGTACGCGATTTCCCCATTTTTTGATGTTGGGGGTTGTAAAGATGGTAGTAAGAAAACGCGTGAGAAATTCTGAGTGGTGTACCCCTTACCCGCGCGGCCCGGTTACCCGTGAAATACGTTAAAATAAACAATGTTTAAGGAAAACAAACAGTACAAAAGAAGCAAACGATGTAAATGAGTCAAACAAACACCAATTGAGCAAACAATGCAAACCTGTTATTCCGCATAGGAAACACGCCATCTTTCTTACTAATCCACATGTAACTATTCTGACCATCCTATACAAGAAAGCGCAATATTGGCATTAATAATGGCTCAAAATCACGTCACGAAGCTGACTCTGTTAAAGGTGGCTATGCGAGCACTAAGGTCAATATAAATATATCTCGGCCTCGCCAGCTGTCTGTCTTTCATAAGTAGTTTCAAAACCATTTTAGATCGCGATTAGGTTTACTGGGCAGGACCATAGCCTATACAATCAACATTAAACGACCGTCAACTATTAAAAGTTTACAAGCGTTGGGAAATCATAAAACTCTGCCCACAATGTCCTCCTCAATCCTCGCCTCGCACCCCAGACTGGTCAACATCAGCACTCACTCCCTCGCCCTCTACGCTCACGGCCCAGAACCTAAGAGCTCCACGGAACCCGTTGTGCTATTCATATCCGGTGTAGCAAGCTCTAGCCTCAACTGGGCAGCCGTGGTGCGACTGCTCCCAGCTTCACTACGAAGCTACACTTATGACCGTTCCGGGTATCGCAACTCCGAGCACTCGCCGCTCGAGCCCACGGCCGAGAATATTGCTCTGGAGCTTTCGATTTTGATTAAGAATGCTCCCATTGAGAACCCTCTGATTATTGTGGGCCACTCTTGGGCCGGCGTGCTCATCAGCGAGTTCATTGCTCTGACTGGGAATGGTCCTCACATCGCTGGCCTGGTGCTTGTCGACGCTAACCACGAGACCGCACCACTGGTTCTGGACGTAAGTGACCCAAATCTCCAAACCATTGCCGAAGGTGTTGATTTCTACTCTGGCATTGGCGTTGCAGCAGAGCATAAATTGACACGGGAAGAATGGGATGCATTTCAAAACGACGAATCGACGGAAAAGCACAAAATAACTGCGCACAAGGAGGATGAAGAGCAGTACGCACCTAGCTTTGAGACGCTTCGGAAGAAAGAGCTGAGTAAGAAGCAGCCAATTGTTGGCGATAAACCAGTTTATGTTATTGGCAGCTTGCGGAGCAGGGATTGGACTGGGCTATACAATGCTGGCGTTGAGGGAGGCAATGGAACTGAGGAACAAAGGAGTCTTGTTAGAGAGTTGATCAGGACGGCTGATGAGAAGAGTGAGAGCCTGATGAATGAGTGGTTGAAGATTTCGACAAAGAGCAAGCTTGTGTTTGCCCGCGAGAGTGGGCATTTCATCCAGTTGACCCAGCCAGATGTTGTTGTTGATGGAGTGAAATATGTTCTAGATAATATACAAGCATCTTAGTTGCATGAAATTCAATATGAGAATCTGAAAAGACATTTCTGTATCAGGAGCGAAGCTACGTCGGATAGTAAACTGTGAAATAAAAAGCCCCAGTGCTTAACGGCCATGATCACAAGTAGAGGTTGTTCCAAAATGCATACCTAGAGGCATCTAGACCTCGGGAGACCCTTAGGTAATCTATGACTACTAGTTACATAGGTACATGTAAGCTGATCACAACCTTGGAAAGCACCTAGGTCGATCAAGTTTCAACCTTACCTATCTTTGAGAAATAAAATGAGATAGTAGTATGAATGATATTTATTACGCCCGGAGGGACTAACCCTATAGGGCACTAGTGCTCTAATTACATAATCTTTCTCAAGGTGTGGCATGAACTCGCAGTAGCCCAT
>LHCL01000041.1:0-252191 GCA_001305275.1 Talaromyces verruculosus | reverse complement strand
CATTCGGCCAGGCATTCCGGTAGGCAATACGCCGGGGGTTGTCAAAGCAGGGGCTTTCTCGTGCCGGAGCGTATAGCGCATGTGAGTTGACGTTCCGACAATAACATCTACTACTTTTTTTTTCTTATTAGTGGTATCTTATTTATATCTCTATGTGACTTGGTGCGTATCCCATACCAAGATGCCTCAACCTGACATCCTTCTACTTGTTTTATTATTGTATAGTTTATATACTCACAAATCTAGAGTAACCTTTCCTCCTTGGTCATAGTATATTTTAGCATCATACAGGTTGATTTATAATATTACCTTCCCTCTCTGAGAGCCTTTATCCTCAAAGGTTTAAATAGAAAGACGCGCCCTCATTCCTAGCATGACCCTGCTTTCTTTATTGGTAAGTGCTCCTGCCATATTATTGCTATACCTTATCTTAAAGTAATTCCAAAAACTAATCTTGCTCGCCAGAAAAGAGATCAAACTAAAAATCACATCCTTAATTCCTCTAAGATAACTTCAAACAGTTTTATTGCAGATTTTCTATATGAATATTGTCATTGCAATAATTTTGTTTGTATAATAGTTAATAATAAAATAAAATATGCTGCTTGTACTTATCATAGTTATTTTTATAAATACTAATTTTATAGTAAAAAGGAATAGAATGATTTAAAAAATACTAAAGATAAAGTTAAATACAATCTTAAGTAGGCTAAGTCTAAGCTTGAAAAAGCCTTTTTAGCTTAGCAAGAGTTATTTGCTAAGATCTATTAGTTATAAATATAGAAAGATTTTTTTAAAGAATATAGTATAAGCATATTATCTTATAATTAGAAAGTGTTAGAGATTCTTAATTTTAAAAATCCTTCTTCTAAAGTAGAGGTAGCTACTGTAAATACTAAAATTATATAAGAATAACTAGAATCTTATATTCTTGCTATAACCTCTAATTCTTTTGATATATAGCTTACCAATCCTAGATAACTTCTTAATAATTAGATAGATATTAGTGTCAATACCTCTCTAAAACTTCTAATACTTCTATTAAGTTCTTAATTAGTTTCTAAGTAGCTTTCTTAGAACTATATCCTTTCTATTTAATAAGATAATATAGTTTCTTATCTAGTGATTCTTTCTCTACTAATATTTTATTAACTTTATAGGTTTTTTCTTCTAGTATGATTTCTTCTACTATTTTAGTATTTTATAGTACTAGTTCTAGTAATAAAATATAAAAAACTAGATATATTTTTATAATTATTAATAGTTTTAACTTATAATTGATTTTATTAATTTTTTTTTTAATCTTAAATAGTCTAATTTATAAGTAATTAAATTTATTACTTAGTTATATAATTTGAATATTTTTTCTTAAAAGATAAACCTTCTTCCCTTTTTTAAGATCTAGTCTCTTTAGATGTTTTTTATTATAATAGCCTATGCTTGCCTTATTTTAGTTAATAATTTCTATTTATAGATAAAAATAGAGTATATTTATCTCTTATACCTTTTATTCTACTATTAGATTTATTAGTTATTTAAATCTTAATTATCTTAGTAATCTTGTTTCTCTTCTATAAACTATAAAGTATAGTATAATATCTATTATTAAATATTTTAATATATTATATATTAATTATACTATTAGTAATAGATCTGCCTAATTATCTTAGTAATTATTTATATAATATTATAGGTACTATTCTAATATTTAGTTTATTTATTCTATCTATCTATTTATCTATAGGTAGTATAATATTAATAGTCTTTGTTCTCCTCCTATTAGGTCTATTATTAATTTTTATAATTTTAATTAAAAGGTTGTCTTTCTATCTGATATTATAATCTTAGGTATGCTAAAATATTTAAAGTCTTTATTTATTAGTTTTTATATTAATCTTTCTATATTATTTTGTTCTATGATTGTAATGAAGTATATATATTTTATTATTTTATTAACTATTATAAGGATTGAATTAAATCCTTCTAACTTTAATAGTTTAATAATATAGTCTATAGTAATCTATTAAAATAGATATTCTAATATCTTAATTTCTTATATAAGTTTATAAAATTTATATCTCCTTATTTTATTCTTTTAATATATATTATATTTTTTAATATATTTTTTAATATTCTTTATTATTTATAGCTAGTAATAGTTTTTAGTAATATATTCTATTATATTTATTTATCCTAGATGACTACTAATTAAAGTATTATAATATAATTAAATAATTTCTTTTCTTATTATATTTGGGATATAGATTAGACTATACTAAAACACTAATTCTACTTCTATCTCTAAGACCCTATTATTCTTGTTCTTAATTAAGAGTTAGATATTTATATCTTTAGCTATTTCCTTAACTAATTTATCTTATTGTCGGAACGTCAACTCACACGCGCTATACGCTCCGGCACGAGAAAGCCCTTGCTTTGACAACCCCCGGCATATTGCCTACCGGAATGCCTGGCCGAATGCCTGGCGTATTGGCCGGCATATTGACTGGCGTATTGGCAACCCCTGGCTCCAACGTATGTGCGCCGGAATGCGTTATATACATTCCAGAGCACGTACGGAGAGAGCATATATACGCACTGGACCCCGGCACCCCCTTTAGTAGAGATCAGACATAAATTTAGGAATCAAATACAGATCCCTTTTGTGCCTCATATCATAGGCTTGTCGGATTAGCCTGTTCCCAATCCAATTGAGCTGATCTTGGACCGGACGAACCGACACTTATAGTTCTGAATCTATAGTTATTTTTATTATTACTGCTATAATAGCTACTTATAGATTATACTCTAAGTATCCCTCCTAGTTTAGTTATAATAATACTAGTTTTAGTTTCTTAATCTCTTTTTTATAATTTAATTATTTACTAAGAGTATTTATTCTTTTATTTTTTTTGCCTTTATAATATTTAATTATAAATTAGTAGTTTCTTAATAATTCTAACTATCTTGCTTGTTGTCTAGTTAAGACCTTTATTATTATAAAATATATAAGGTTTTTATAATCTATAATAATTTATACTAGAGACTTTACTCTTTCTAGATAGACTCTCTAATATTATAGTGCTATAATTATAACTAATAGTTCTTTATTATGTATTTTATAGTTTAATTTAATATTAATTAGTTTTCTTAAGTAGTATATAATAACTACTCTTTTTCTATCTTAATTAACTTATATTAATATTGCTCTAATTATAAAGTCTAATATATCTATTTTTAATATTAATAGTAGTTCTAGATTATATTATACTAAAATTAATACTATTATAAGTTAATATTAAACTTTCTTAAAAGTATTTCTTTATACTACTTTCTATTTATAAGGTTAGTCTTTCTTTAACAGTCTAAATAGTAGTTCTATAATTTTTATATATCCTTTAATATATTATTAGTAATAATTAATCATCCTAATAAATAATTATAGTTCCTTAATATTTCTAGGTTCTAGCTATTCCTTAATAGCTTTAACCTTTTCTTCTTCAGTTTATATCCCCTTTTATATGATTTTATATTCTAGGAAATCTATTTTCTATATATAGAATTTATATTTCTTTAGTTTAATCTATAGCTTTGCTTTTTTAAGTTTTTTTAAAACTTTTTTTATATGCTCTTTATATTCTTTTATATTATTAGAGAATATTAAAATATTATTTAAATAGGTAATAGTAAAATTATATAGATATAGTGATATAATATTATTAATATATTATTGAAATACTGCTAGTGTATTAGTAAGTCTAAATAGTATAACTATATATTTAAAATATCTAAATTTTATTTTAAATACTATCTTCTATTCTTTTCTTTCCTTAATCCTGAGTTGATTATATATATTAGTAATATTAAGTTTAATAAACTATTTCTTTCCTTAAATTTTATCCTGTATTTCTGTAATTAGGGGTAAGAGATAACTATTCTTTATTATAATATTATTAAGTTGCTAAAAATTAATATATATTCTTAAGTCTATTATTCTTTTCTTTTTAATAAATAATATTAGATATCCTACTAGTAATATTAATAGCTATATATATCTTTTTTTTAGATTTTTATTAATATATTTTTTTAGAGCTTCTTCTTTATTTACTAATACTAGATAAATCTTCTAGGGTACTAGCTCTTTATCTTCCTTAAGAGAGATAGTATAATTCTACTTATTATAATCTAGTAATATTTTATATATTCTATTAAATAAATCTCTAAATTCTTTATATATTTTAAGTAATATTATATCTATACTATCTTTTAGTTAGTATTTTATTGCTAATACTTTAAATTCTTTCTTAAACATTTCTTGATCTTTTTATAGTATAATCTCTTTTATAATTTTAATAATAATCTTACCTTTTATCTTATCCTATAAGGGAGTATTTATTATTTCTTTAATAGTAATCTCTAGGTTATTCTTTATTATAGATATTTTAATAGTTAAAGCTTTTTAATACTTATATCTTATTAGTTATAATTATTCTTTATTCTAATAGATCTCTAGGTTATACTTTTTTAACTATAGAATTCTTAAGATAATATTATCTCTTCTTAACTTTACTATATTAAAGTTAATTATCTTAAAGTATTTATTAATAAATATAAATAACTATTTAGTTTTTTTAATGATTCCTTTTTCTACTAGTTTCTCTCTATTAAGTCTAATTAATAGTATAAATATTAGTTTCTTTTATCCTAATATCTATAGTTTCTTCTAAGCTTATAGGTCTATATAATTTCTTATTACTCTAGAGTTAATTAGGATCTATATTTCTAATCCTAAGATTCTAGCTTTTATTTTAAAGTGTTTATCTTATGCTATAGCTTTTAGTTCTTTTTTATTACTTTCTTTAAGTAGATTATTAATTTTCTTTAATATTTTCCTAATATTTTTTTATTATATTATTTCTTCTTTTAGAGTATATTATATATCTATAAATTTTTTAAGTATCTCTCCTACTTATTAATTTTATTTTATATTTTCTATATTTATTAGTGTTATTTTTCTTTATTAAGATTTATTAGTTATTTAGGTACTCTTTATATTTCTAGTCTCTATCTATTACTTTGCTTCTTTAGATAATATAGTATCTTTCTTTAGAGTATTCTTTTACTCTTATAGCTATTTATAATTTTCTAGCTTCTTCCCTTTGCTAGCTCTAGAGAAATATCTATTTTCTTATTTTATATCTAAATATATACTATACTAGTCTTTAGTATAAAAGGCCTATATAGTAGATCTATAATTTAGATATTTTAAGTTATTATATAATTCTTAATACTCTAGTCTATATTTAAATCTTTTTACTAATTTAATATCTTCTTATTTATTATTTATAGAGATTTTCTCAATAGGTTGCCTTTTTTAAGTATTTTAAAACTAGCTTTTAAGGTTTTTATAGATCTAGTTATTAATCTCTTCTTTAGTTTTTAACTTATTAGTAATCTTATCTTATTTCCTTAATTTTTAGAACTAGTCTAGATATTTTTTTTATATTTTTTGTATAAGAGCCTATATCTAGTATACTTCTTCTCTTTTAGATTTAATATCTTATTTGTTATAGATATCTTAATAGTCTTCTATCCTATATAGATCTTTATTCCTAGAATGATCTATAATCTTATAAGATGTCTAGTTATTATTATATTCAACTTTTTTATAATAACTAGTTACTTTAATTTATTATTATTTAGGACTCTTATATTTTTTAATATAATATTTCTTCTTATAGCAGTTATAATATTTAATTATTACTTTATTAAATCTAATTTTCTTTTTCTTATAGCTCTTTGTTTTAGTTATAGCATCTAGTTCTATTAGCATTGATCTATAAGGATTATATTATTATTGTCCCTAGTTTACCTAATAATAATTTTTTATATAAGATATAGCTCTATATCTTTATTATTCTTATATTTCTTAATATCTTTATCTTATCTTATAAAACTTATTATTAATTTTAACTACTTATTTAATAAATTTATTAATATTATTAGATTAATCTATTTTAATAAGTTCTATCTAAACTTTTTTTTTAATATATTCTTAAATATAGTAATAAGTACTTTATTATTATAGTTAAGTATTATTAAGATCTATTTAAATTATACTACTAGCTATTAAGCAGATCTAGTTTACTTTAGCTATTATAGCTATTTTTTAGTATTTTATATTTTATCTATATTTCTAAATGCAAGTTTAAATTTCTTTTTAAAGGTTTTATAGTCTCTTAGTATTTTACTAGTATAGTTACTCTAATTCTTCTTTTCCTTATTATAGTATTCCTAGAATATTAGTTCTATCTATTAAAATACTTCTCCTATTAAGTATATTGCTATAAAAACTACCTTTGATTCTTCTATTAATAATAATATATTATTAATTATAATATATATATTTATCTAAATTAAGAAGTTTTTAAGTTCTAATTACTTGCTATTAAATATCTAAGATTTAGATATTTTTAGTTGTTTTATAATAAGCTATGCTTCTAGCTCTTAAATTCTTACCTATAATCTAGCTTTATTACTATTTGTTCTAACAGTGCTGCTAGTTAGGGTTAATATACTTTTTACTATTATTAGAGTTTCTTATTTAAGTAATATTTTCTTAACTAGGTAATATTTCTTTTATCTAATAATACTTTACTCCTAATATATTCTAGAGTTAAGATAATAGCTCTTTTATTATAGACCTAGATCTATCTTAGTTAAATAGTGTTATATTATAGATATATTAGGCTTATTAAACTATATAAAGATTTAGATTATTAGATTAATAAAGTAGGCTTAAATAAATAAAGTAATAATAGATTAGTTAATAGTCTAGAAGTTTTAAATATAACTAAGATAGAAGAGATCTTTTATATAGTCTAGTATCTGTATAAGTAGAATGCCTTACTAACTCTTACTATTAAAGTCTAATATCTAGTGATTTAGATTAAAGAGCTATAAAAAATTAAATATATAATAGTAAAGAGTATCCTTATATATCTAGTTCTCTATATTCTATATACCATATATTGTCTACCACTTATAGTAGATGATAGATAGTAGATCATTCACTATCCAATGGGCATAGTTTATAACATCTACCACTTTCTTTTTCTTATTAGTAGTATCTTATTTATATCTCCACATGACTTGGTATATGTCCTATACCAAGGTGCCTTAACCTGACATCCTTCTACTTGTCTTGTCATTGTATGGTTTATACGCTCGTAAATCCAGAGTGACCTTTCCTCCTTGGTCATAGTATATTTTAGCGTCATGCAGGTTGATTCGTAACACCTCAGCCTCTTAATTGGCTGCCACTCTTTTTATAGGCCTTATGTTCAACTCCTGCGCTTCCCTGTCATTTTTATTACATCAAGATTTCCTATACAGACTGCCCAATCGTGCTTTCTTTTGCTTCATTCTCATTCTCGTGGCACATGCGCTGAAGGGGTGTGACAAGATTACTTTACCGCTATGCCGAATATGGTGAGCGCAGCGCATATATCCACTCGTATGCCCTCATTGGATAGCTGGCTTTCCTCGCTACAAGGATTTGCCAAGATTCCCCTTTACTAAACTAGCGCGCACAGGTCTGCGCTGCATTATGTATGGCACACCTATGCCAGTTACTTTCATTCTATTAGACACACTTGAATACAATACAATACGCGTTCCCACTCAATTTCTCACGATCTCTTGCTGCATATTAGATCCGTGGCGCGCTAGAGCGAATAGGTATGGGAAGCGGTATAAATGGCACAACAGGAAGCAAGAAAAGGAGTTAATATAGTATGGTCGCGACACAAATCTGTTACCTATATTGAACCTAGGTAACTCCACAAACCCCAAACCCGATCCTCTTAAGTCATATTATATCGTATTCTAACTTTATGTCCCACCGAACCCAACACTATGAACTAGTAACTAGGCAAGGTACATGTAGAAGTGTGAACACGGAAAATTATCTAGATACATACGGAGTACATACATGTAGGCCCACTTTCGCGCACTTCGTGCAATTGGTGGAAAAGGTACATAGCCCAAGCCCTAGTTGACCTAGTTTGACTGACGTGGCTGTATGTATCGCTACGTAGTAACTATGGAGTACATGTACACAAAGTGTCACTATACTTAGTGACTACGCAGTTGGATATAAAGTTTTCTTCGGCGTGTAGAGGATTGTTGAGTATGCATGAGGTTGGTGGTTGTCACGGAGGTACATACAATTGAGGCTAGTGGTAAGAACATTGAACGAAGAAAAGAATCAGATGTCTCCGATTGAGCTGCGAATTAGATAATGGGTTAACAATGTCTTTGTCTTGTCTAGTTGATAAGTCATATATTTATATTAGATTTCCGTGTATATGTATCTTCAATGTTGTCTCTAAACTTCACGATACCTTTTGAGGTGGCCGAAAGCTAATTTACCCGATGGGAACCAGCAGACAGGTTTCTGTCTCTCTTGAGAGTTAAAAGCCAACGCCTGACTTTTTTTTCGGCATCCGGTGAAGTGTCAACTGGTAGAAACATCCAACGGTTGACAAGACACAGCAGCAAAGACCTCCTTTCTCGTTGCCATCCACCTGTGTTTCGCCCGAATATATATGTAAGTTATCAATGATTACTCGCTTACGAAAACCAAAACCCACAATATTGGACCGGAGAAAATCAGAAACAAACTCGAATGGAAAAGACTCAATATATTTTCCCGTTCTATTCAAACATAGTGTCCTCATATCGGATGTATCATGTAGTCCATTTCGCAATCATCGAATGGGAACACTCGCTTTACGTTCCGATACCTACATACCTTTCAACGTCACCTACATGCAAATGTACAATGATTTTACATAGTTACATCCTACTACGTAGTAATTGACCTGGCCTACCTAGGTACCTAAATAAGCCACCCCAAAAAAAATAATCCGGAGATTAACCGTCTCTCCCCTGCCCAGTTTATATTCGGCCCAGCACAGACGAACTCGAAGCCTGGATTCACATACATGTACGTATACAAGGTAGTTACCCCCCCAAAAGCTAATATTCATTCTAATTACATTTTTGATATTACGATCCGGGCCATCGCACATCAATATTACGACCTCTGATCCTCTAGAGTTCGAAAAATTCAGGATCCAGGCGTGAAGTTATTGGTCTGTATAGGAATCATGTGCAACCGCGGTAGGACCGATTAATCATCTTGAGTTCTTGGGGGAACGGTCTTTGCTCATTTGTATCACCAGTTATACTCGTCGGTTGTGTCAGATATAGATGTCGGTAGGGATGATAAATATTCTTAGTCATCCACGGAGTATAGGTTTAGTTATGTCTTTTGGATTCTTGAATTAGATATGGGATCAGACCCCGACTAGGGTACCGGTGATATGATATTGTGAGGCCTATCGAGGTAGGACAGTACTAGGATTACCTCAAGTGCTGTGAGCATCTAGATGTCTGGCGGCAGATGTCTAACCGCCAGACACGAAATGCCGGCATTGCAATCCCCAGGCTTGAGGGTCGTGAAGACCATTTGCAGGGCTCCTTTATCCATACTATGTATATACCGTAGGAGCACTAGGAGCTATGACTCTTGCCCAGGTGTTAGTGGCTTTCATCGGTGAACTTCGATGAGATATTGCATATTACATGCTCATGCATCTCTCGTCAACTAGATTGTGATAGTGACCGAGTGTGTCATTGGACGGTCGCGATAAGAGACGGGCATAATCATAAGGTGATTCTGAAGTGATTCACGGAAAGAATCCGAAAATGATGTTGTAGATGTACCGCATCAGACGTAATTTATTCGGCACTCTCACCCGAATACTCGTATTACTCGTAATTACAGCGTAACGGTTACACTAAATGTGGTCCCCGCCATTGCGCTCCTTCATTTCCCCTCAGATGGATGAAGTGTTGTTCATCCCATCGATCTTTCTTTCTTGAATCTTTCCTTCTTCCCTGCAGTGCTGCTACGGCCGTTCGGGTTGATATCCTTTCTATTGAACCCTGGTCGGATTTACAACAAGGGAAACACTGCATCAACGCGGTTGGCAGCATCGACAGCATTTCCATCTTGCCGTGTGCTGTAGCACTGACCTTCAACCGCACATCTCAGCTGGCGTCCGAGCTACCCTCCTGCTACGTACGTACATATTTCCTTGTTGTGTGATATCGAGAGAAAAAAGAAGGCAACGGGGATATTCATCAAGTAAGTCTGTTTTGCTTCAGTTTTATTTTTGTTTATTTCTTTCTTTTTCCTGTGTTCGACCTGCCAGCTGTCAGTGTCAACATCTTTCACGGCACCCCGCACTCTATCACGAGCCTAACTGTCTCGAGACTGCGATCTCCAATTCTACTACGTAGTATCCATGTCGCTGCCACCCGCAACACAGAACTACGTCAGACTGCCTGTTCAGCCTTGTTTATCTTGACATTGTCTCTCCTTCTTTTGTCGATCTACAGCGTCACACTTGTGTATCTCGAAGTTGTGGGGAAGAACTTCCTCCGGCTGTACGGTTACCTGCATGACATACTGGACATTATTCTCTGGTCAACAGTTGGGAAGAACGTTGGAAAAAGAACCAAACAGATCGACCAGTCCGTAAAACTAATAATTGAGTCGTGTCTTGCAGAACCTCGAAAGAGCAACAAAAAGTACCATCGGTCACGGCGAATGTTACTTCTGACTCGGCGCCGATATAATCGCGGTGGAATTACGGGGATACAGCAGCCAAATCAATATACGACAAAACCATTCGAGGAAGATTGTGTCCATTGAGTGAAAAAGCGATAACTGGTTCTCAACGCTCAATCGTGTGCTGCATGAAATCTTTAGTGTGTCCACGACAATCCAATCCTGTCCGACCAAGTGCCGAGTGCCGCCGCTGCGTCTGGGGCTTTTGAAGCTACGACCAAGCAGAGATACAGTTCATTCTATTTGATGGACCAGCTAGCCACATGCATCACAGTCCTTCGAAATTGTTGGCTTGATCAGCAGTTCTAGATTCTACCCATCCATCGCATCCGTACCACGGTCCAGGCCAGTCCCACACCGGTTCGCCATTACTTATTGTCTAAACCGCCTTGAACTTGATGATGCTTATTTGAGGTCCGTTCCACACTACCATATCATTCAATTCCAAGATGAAAGAAAATTATCGTCTGACAGACCATCATGTCGATTGTAGTCACTTCTGGATTCAGATCAACGTGGCCGACAAAGGACGAAATCAGTATTAATGCGATGCAACTCTCTGACACTTCTTTGGCTCAAAATACTTTAGAAAGTCAATTCTTCCGTGGAGGATACAACAAATCATCTTTCGTCGGACAACCCTCAACGTACGACGCCCGTTACAGTTCAGTCTCGTATCCTCTCTTCAACATTCCTGTTTATTCCAACCCGCATACATACGCCATGGAGCCGTTGTCCCGGGAAGAGCTGGAACGCTTCCAGAAATTGTCAAACGATTATGAACCCGAAGTACAGGTTAGGCTCGTCGGACAACTTATGCTGTGCTCGCCATTGACATGTTTGATATCGCAGGGCCCACTAGTATCACCCAAACAATCAAGTCAAATCATCTCCGCCGAGTACTCGAATGCAGACCCGACCTTTGTGACCAAGACCAATGTGCGTACCATTCTTTTCTCCGGGCGGTTGTTGACTAACTTAATTTACACTATTAGGCCCTCGCCTTGACGCACCCGTTTACGCGAACCATGAAAGGAGATGGAAACTGTGGCTGGCGGGGTATGAGACTACATTTCTTTTAGCTTGAATGTTATCTGATTCGTGGTGGCTAGCGGTTGCTTTCGGATACTTTGAGAATCTCTTCTTCCTTCGCGACACGATAAAAGTTCAATCAGAGCTTTCGCGGATAAAATCTATGAACGCTCTGCTCGATCAAGTCGGCCATCAGGAATATCTGTACGAGACGTTCGTTGACGCCACGGAAGAAACGCTTGGCCAGGTGATTGATGCGATACAGAAAGGTGTTCCAGATGAAGGTTTTCTGGTAGAGATTTTCAACGACTTTAGTCAATCCATGTCCATAATCACCCATTTCAGAGTGAGATTACTTTCCCATTGGTGAAGAGTGCTTACTGACACACTGCAGCTTCTTACCGGTGCTTGGATGAAACTGAACCAAATGCGCTATCAAGCATTTCTATCTACCCCCGTCGACCAATATTGCGCCACTCGCATCGAGCCTGCCAAAACCGAAATCGATGAAGTCGGCCTCCAAGCTTTGGTGGACAGTGTTATTGAGGGATCCGACATTGCCGTTGAGATTCTCTACCTCGACCGAAGTCAAGGTGATGCAGTCACCCCACATCTTTTGACGCCGAACCGACAGAGCTTGGCTACTATCAAACTTCTATATCGCCCGTAAGTTCGTCATGGGGTGAGGCAACAATGTTTAGTGCTCTTACTGATAATTGATAGTGGCCATTATGATATTCTATACTCGCCAGAACCTACTGTCCAGATGTCACCGATAGTAAACCTGCAATACGGCATGTCGACAGATTTCACCCCTTGGGATAGCGGCGCTCTCGGATTCGAAGCCAATCCGGCTTTGATGGCGATACCAGGTCTCATGATGGACCCATCTGCATTTTCCCCAGTATCCAGTCCGATGATGGCTTCGCCCCAGCAACCTCAATTCTTTCCATCTCCTCCACAACACGAGTTCTATTCTCCATCCATCAGCCCTCCGGTTCCGTCAACCGTATCATCTCCTGTTCCTCCGAGTCTACCACTCAGTCTACCTACGACAAAATCATCAGACGGACCGCAAATCCGGCTAAATCCGTTGGTGATGAAACCGAACTTGAGTCACTCGCTTCCGGTGACAACTCCATTCAAAAAGTATGTCTGTATATGCCTTTTTGTATTGCTGATCTGAGCTAACATGTCATAGCTCACCATACAATCAAGCTCATTTCCTCAACTCGGATTTCGAGCCTATCCACTGGGAACCGAACGAGGGACGGAAATAGACGACACACTATATACTTTGCTTCGGGGAAAACGGAATAGAAAAAAGGGAATATAGTAATGTCACCGCCAAAACTCAACATCGAGACGCGATGATCGTTAGCAGAGTACTCCAGTTACGCATTTTCAATGACTTGTTATGAACGAACGAACGAACGAACGAATTATGCTTTGATTTATGTGACAGCGCTTCAGCATGTTTATTCTTGTTCATCATTCTGCACGCAGACGAGAGATTACTCAGTTAGTATTGTTAGATGTACTATCTCATTTCTCTTTTGTTTCTGATGCAATCGACGATCGTATTCTTTTTCTGCAGTCATTATGATTGATGTTATGAAATCGCATCCCGCTCGGTATTTGATTATCGGTGGCTTATGTCTTTCTGCGTCGAATACTATTTCTTTCCGTGACACTTAATAATCGCAATGCAACTTTTTATAACTACATACGTACATACTATCCTGGTTCTGATATTCTAGAAGGTGTGGACCCTGAACGGGCCCCCAAAGTTAGCCCCGGCCCACCCGTTCGTGTCCGCCAGTCAGCTATCTTTGCGCCTTCTCCTGAGCTTACGCAGCCTCAACGCATGTGATTTGTACTCCTTTTGTACTCTTGATCCTCATACACAATACATCTGAATATCAACTACAGTCTACAGTCTACAGCCTGGCTATGGACTGCGTGTGACTTTTACCTGCCTCGACCCGGAAGATATGGAAGCTGAGATGAAATGTTAGTCCCCAGTCCGACCGTCCCCCCGCACATTCCGTCATTGTTTACATTCTTTGTTGACATGCTTCTAAAAGGACTGAGATCGATGTCCCAGCACGTCTCCGACGCGCAATACTACAAAACGATGTCTTGCTGGTCAAGCGCATAATAAAGAACAATCCGACGTTTTTAGCGAATCCGGATTTTGAGGATGGGAGTAATACGTCGTTGCATTTGGCGGCGATTAAGGGGCATTTGGATATTTTGGTTTGTCTCTTCGTCTCCTCCACACCAAGTTTAAGGGTCGATGGTTGATGGTTTGGTTGTTGAAGAGACTGTTATTATCGCTCGGTCATGATTCATGCACACCAAACATCGATCGCACAGGCTATGATTCAGCGCCCGGCATCAGTCGCAACGTCGACGGTTCGACCGCCCTCCATCTCGCAGCCGCCCACTCCCATCCGGATTGTGTCAACTTACTCTGTCGCACATTCCCGCACATAATCGACTGGAAAGATAACGAAGGTCGAACACCGCTCATGCTAGCTGCGCAAAGCTCGAATCCCAGCCATGCACCCATCAGCACGAATAGTTCCGCCCACATCCCTCCTCCGACAGGTCGACGACCCCGCGCGGTATCTACGAATTCGGCAATGGCCTCTGAAGATATCGCTACTATTACGATATTACTGTCGTATGCAGCCTCGGTGATCGCGACGGATAATCTGGGGAATACGGCGCTACATTATGCTTCTGCGTGGGGGAACCTGAAGGCTGTTCGGGCTCTACTTGCTGCTGGAACACCGCCACTATCACCAAACAAAGCGAATCATACGCCGCTCGACTATTCAATCACCAAACAGGCGGCGCAGTATTTCCAGAGTATCGTGAATGAGTTTGAAAACAACACCAGATCGGATGATGCGAGAAAGAGCTGGTCGTCGGACCATCATCAACACCAACAGCCGACCTTAAAGCTTAATACAGCAGCGGTACGAGCGATAGCGACACCACCGGACGAATCCAGAGCGGGCGGGACTCGAATCCTTGGATCGCCCATGTCATCGCCCGTCAAGAGTAGCCGGAATGTAGAGCAGAGACAGCAGATGCAATACCCATCTCACCACCAGCATCAGTCGAGCAATGTGTCGCCTACGAAGAAGAATTTTGGTGGACTGAGGCTGGTGATAGATACGGAGAGTGCGGAGTACGCGGATATGGATGATGTGCCTTCGACGGCGAAGAGGATTGAGAGGCCGTCTATTGATGAGCCGCGGATGGTTCAGTCGTGATCTTTCTGTTCTGCTGGTACATATTGTTTCGGGGCATGGCGTTTGACTTTGTACATACTACTTTCTTTTTACATACAGCATAGCAACAATGATGGTAAATAGGATACAGAGTTTGTTACTTTGACTGGGGCGCATCAGCGAATGGCGGGGCTCCCTTTGAACATGATGACATCTCCGGATCGACGTTACATTACGTGACGCTTACACTAGCGGGTCCGGCCCCCGGGACATCGCCAAAGTAACCAGCGTCCAGCTATGATGACAGTACCTTACAGCTGAACATAGTTACTCCGGAGTTACACTTACACCTGACTTAGCTACACTGGCAGTTGCAGATGCCAACCTGGAACTTCCTTCAATACCTCCGCCAGTCAAAGACCATCGTTGTCACTCTATCCTCCTTGTCAGCTCATCCGAATTTCTTTTTTTCGTTCTTCGCGTAGAACACTCGCTTTCCGTTAACGTACCCGCGTCTTGTTTTGTTTGGTCCCTCCTCCATGGAGTCGTCATTGCATCATCCCCGTCCTCTGCCATTACCGCTGTGAAGGCGAAGGAAAGACAAGCCAACTCGAACATAACAAGAACACAGATGGGTTCGTTCACCGGCTATGTTGTCATCTACATTCTCGGCGGCGTCACATTCATCCCTCTTATCGTCGCCCTGCTATTTCTGCATGCATATCTCACACTCAAACCGCCCGTGAATCAGGACGAGTCGTTATCGTCAACCGTGGTATCTAATCAGCGCCGCGGCAACACCAGCGATAACAATGGCAACGGTAACAGCATAAACAACAACGACGAGAATAAATCACACGCCCGAAGACTGAGTTTATTATCGCGACCAAACGACGACCAATTCAGCCTCAAAAGCGGCACCGACGTCCTCGCCGAAAAGTTTCACCAGCGTGTCCACCACGAAACCGATGTTGCGGCCGGCTACTTTGCGGTTTGTCGTGAATATGTGCCTGGAGGCGTAAATGGGAAACCACCCGAGAGAACAACCCCTGCGGGGGAAGTGGTCGGAACGGAGAGTCAGAGTCCGAGTGTGTATCAGAGCATGTATAGGAGTATCTTTGAGCGCAAGACGGCTTCCGCGAGTATTGAGCCCGGGAATAATAATGGAGGGAGGGGCTTTAGGAAGGCGAGGAATGTGTTTTATATTGTTCTCAGGTTTGTTGATAAGACCCCAAAGGAAGGGAAGGGGAGGCTGACGGTTTAGACATGGTCATTTGATGCTGTACGACGATGAGCAGCAGATTGAAGTCCGCCATGTGATTTCCTTGGCACACCATGATGTGACGATATACGGCGGCGGAGAGGATATTCCTGAAGGAGAGTTATACGCCAAACGCAATGCTATCTGTCTGAGTCGGAGGGAAGATTCAATTGCCGATCTAAGAGGACTTACGCCGCCGTTCTATTTGTTCTGTCATAGCCAATCGGCGAAGGAGGATTTCTATCATGCGTTGTTGAAGAACCAGGAGAAGATTCCGAACTCGCCGAATTCTCCGCCGTCGCCACAACTCTACGATGCAAAAGATATTGTCAAATTAGTGCAGGATCTTCACGCGTCGGAAGATCATCTACAGACTCGATGGGTCAATGCATTGATTGGGAGACTGTTTCTGGCGATGTACAAGACTCCAGAGATGCACGAGTTTGTTCGAACGAAGATTACGAAGAAAATCTCGCGAGTCCCGAAGCCGAACTTCATTTCCAACATTGCATTACGGAAGATAGACATGGGACAGGGCGCGCCTTCAATTACGAACCCAAGACTCAAAGACTTGACGCTTGACGGAGACTGTACCGTGGAGACCGATGTGAACTATAGCGGCAACTTTCGTATCGAAATCTCGGCAACCGCTCGTATTGATTTAGGTCCTCGAATCAAGGCTAGATCGGTTGATCTTGTTCTTGCAGTAGTACTCAAGAAACTGTCTGGCCATATGCTAATACGCTTCAAACCGCCGCCCAGCAATCGAATTTGGTTCTGTTTCGCCACTAAACCTGACATGACCATGACTATTGAACCCATTGTCAGCACCAGACAAATCACCTACGGCATTATCCTCCGAGGTATCGAAAGTCGGATTCGTGAAGTTGTCGAAGAGACGTTAGTGTTTCCTTACTGGGACGATGTTCCATTCTTGGATACGACGTCTTTCCCATTCCGAGGTGGTGTCTGGCAACGAGATATTCCCAAGAATCAGGACGGAGTTGAGATACCTGACGAGTCGGAGGCGCGCAATGACTCTGAAGAGTCTGCGGATGCCATTCCGGTTGATGCATTGAAGACCAAGGATGAGCGGAGTTGGAGTACGCCTGATTTCGTCAAGGAGAATCCTCCGTCTCTCAGGTCTAGCAAGAGTTTCAAGTCTATGCCCGTCGACTCTCCAATTGATGAAGTTACTGGTGCTTCTTCATCGGTGGACAAACGCAGTAATACATCGCCAATAGATACGATTCGAACGCGAACGTTTTCCAATGTTGCGGAACCCGTCGTGACAGCCGATCATGGAAAGGCTGACAAGGCTGAAGGTGATTCACCAAAAGCTCACAGGCGGAACAGGTCGAAACGAGATGCGGCAAGTTCGATGATTGAGATCAAATCCCGCTCGCAGTCGAATTCAGTATCGAGCACACCGTACGGATCACCGCCGGAAGGAACTCTTTTGGACACCGCTACGTTCGACGAACCGACAGATTCGATATTCAACGAAACACTATCAACCCGGGAACGTGGGAAATCAAACAGGCCTAGCTCGTCCAATTCAGATGCCATGGCTAGTAATGTTTCTCTGGCTCCCTCCACGACCAGCGATGGAACGAATTTCAAAGGGAAATTCGAGAGCATTAATCGATCATTCAGCTCGGTATCTTCTGACAAACGATCCACAACTATTGCCGCCATTGGGACGGCCACTGCAGCTGCCAAGAAATGGGGCTGGAATGTATTGAACAAGGCCGACCAACGAAGACAGCCAGGCGAGGCTGGTCCTAAGCCAGGGACACCAGAACACCCTATAGGGCGTGGAAGACCGCTTCCTCCTCCAGGAACACCTTTACCACCACCAGAGCGGAATATTTTCATGCCAAACTCGATCAGCATACCACGGAGAAAGCCCGTCCCACCACTTCCGGGTCAAGGGTCAGAAGAGAGAAAGGAGGACAAACGACCTGTTCCGCCGCCGCCGTTGCCGAAACGAAAGAGTGTACCCTTGCGAGATGCCGATAACGTCGGCTTCAGTGACGAAATTCTTGTCGTCGAGGCGCCCCCGGACTCGGAACCAAATAGTCCTGCGGTAGCAATTGCTCCCCCTTTGCCGCCAAAGATACCGGTGACTTTACCAGCTGATGTATCTGTATCCTCTTCGAGGCAGAAAGACGCACAAATCGATGGTCTGGAAAAGACGAGTGGAAATACCGTCGATGAAGACGACTATACCCCTTGGGACTCGGGCTTTGAGCAGATATCCGGCTCTTCTGAAGACATCGATACTTCATCAATAGCATCGAAGACCAAGACCAAGCCCGCACTTTCTCCTACACTGGATACCGAAACTATCGACAAGCCCAACAACAGCCGAACGCAGTCTCAAGAAGACCTTCTCTTATAACATACGAACACTATCGTCCGGCCGAGCATGTTAAACCACTTATACTCTACTGTCCTTGCTTTTTGCATTCATTTGATCCAAGCACATTGCAGATCAGGCCATCTGCAGCGGGCGTTTTTGGGCGGGAGGAAAAGCTCGGCGGCATTTGTATGCTTAGCTTTTTTGCTTGGTACAATCAATTCATCAACTCTATCAGTGTATCACCATATCAACGTATCATGAATTTGTAGAGAGCGTAGTACGTAGACTCGTCGAGCGTAGCCATGCCAAGACCCGGCCAAAGCACTCTGATTGGCTCTCCGGCGGAACAACGGCAACCCAGGAACGTCATTTCTGCTGAGAATCTGTCTGCCTTATTTATCTTCTTCTATAGCAATTGTGTTGTGCAGTTTAACAGGCGTCAAGCATTCACTCATTGCTTTTGTCATATCTGCTCCGTTGTCTTGCTCTCTTTTCTTGTCGAGACTCATTTCAGGAGGTAGCTGTTGTGGCGGCGGCGGTGGTTGTCCAGCACTAGACCCATCTACCGGTACCTATCTATCGCTCGGTCGAAGCTTGCTTTGCTCTCCCGGACCATAGACGACAACACCCCACCCCGCCCTCTGAATCTCTCCCTCTTTTTGATTGCAGGGTCCGAAGGAATTGAGTATTCAAGATGAGCAGGTATGTTATGTTTCAGTTTGCTTAGGGTGTTGTCTGCTCAAGGAGGCAATTGCTGATTTGTTGTTCGTTATTGTGCACAGAACCGAGGCCGATCTGGCGGTTAATATTCGCAAGGCGACGAGTATTGGTATGTCTTTCCCCTATATGTTATGAGCATGCGAGGATAAGGAGCTGTGCTAATACATTCTCTGTGTAGAGGAAACCGCGCCGAAGAGTACGTTCATCCGCCTCCCCCTCCGCGTGTCGAGTCTACTTCCGCGCCTGTCCGGTCTTCGTGTTCGCTGACTTGTTTGATTGTTGGTTGTGGGTTGAATAGGAAAACATGTGCGAAGCTGTATTGTGTATACATGGGACCATAAATCTTCAGCCGCCTTCTGGGCGGGTATGAAAGTGTACGCTTATATCCCCCATACATCCCCTGATGCGAATGCTGCTAGAGAGTGGAGGCTTACGAGAGCAGACAACCGATCCTTGCAGACGAAGTGCAGACTTTCAAAGCCCTTATTACGATACACAAAGTCCTCCAGGAGGGTCATCCGATTGCGATTCGCGAGGCGCAGACGCATGTCAATTGGCTGGATAGTTTGATGAGAGGCGTGGCCGGGGAGGGGTTGCGAGGTTGGTTACGCTGGCAAACCGATTTATGAGTTTTGCGCAATGCTGACGCTGAGGACGTGCTGGTAGGATATGGTCCGTTGATTCATGATTATGTTATGTTCCTGGAGTCGAAGCTCCATTTCCATCGCAATCATCCTGAGTTCAATGGTTAGTTCTGATCGTGTCTGGTCGTTTGTGATACATGCTGAGTTAACGGCGAATAGGTCTCTTTGAATATGAGGAATATATCAGTTTGAAGACGATCAATGATCCGAATGAGGGGTATGTCTGCCGGTTTTCCCGTTATTGTGATTGTTGGCTAACCGGTATAGTTACGAGGCTATTATGGATCTTATGAATCTCCAGGATCAGATCGACTCGTTCCAGAAATTGATTTTCTCGCATTTCCAGAGTGGAACGAACAATGAGTGTAGGATATCTGCACTGGTGCCTCTGGTTCAGGAGAGTTATGGAATTTATAAGTTTATTACCAGCATGCTGCGAGCAATGCACACAAGTGAGTATACCCCGGAATGTATGAGAGAAAAAGACTAATGGTTGAAGCCACCGGTGATGACGAGGCTCTCGAACCCCTCCGCAGTCGTTACGATGCTCAACACCACCGACTTGTCCGATTCTACTATGAGTGTTCCAACCTGCGCTATCTCACAAGCTTGATCACAGTACCCAAGCTCCCACAGGACCCTCCCAGCCTTTTGTCAGAAGATGATGAACAACGACCGGCACTTCCGAAGCGGCCGACGAACGAGGTTGAGCGTGAACCATCACCACCTCTTAAGCCCACCGCTCCAGAGCCGGAACCAATCAATGACTTTTGGAACAACGAGGCTAGACGCCAGCAGGAGGAGTTTGAGGCAGAGCAGCGACGCTTGCAGCAGCAATGGGAGGAACAGCAACGTCAGCAAATGCAGGCCCAACAGCAGGCGCAGCGTGACTTTGAGGAACAGCAGAGACTTCAAGCCGAGCAACAGCGACTTGCTCAAGAGGCGCTTCTCCGTGACCAATATGCGCAGCAGACTCAGGGTCGAATGGCAGAGTTGGAGCAGGAGAATCTCAACGCTCGTGCACAGTACGAGCGCGACCAGCTCTTGCTTCAGCAGTATGATAAGCGAATGAAGGATCTCGAGGAGCAGCTGAACAACCTCAACAACAACTTTAATCTCCAGGTCAATTCCAAGGACGATCAGATCAAGGCACTCCAGGAACAGGTCAACACATGGCGGTCCAAGTACGAGGCTTTGGCCAAGCTGTACTCGCAACTACGACAAGAACATCTCGATCTGCTGCAAACCACCAAGGCTCTGAAGCTCAAGGCCGCATCTGCCCAGGAAGCCATCGATAAGCGCGAGAAACTCGAGCGTGAAATGAAGACCAAGAACCTGGAGCTTGCGGATATGATCAGAGAACGTGACCGTGCCCTGCATGACCGTGACCGTACAACTGGCACTAACAAGGAGGAGCTGGAAAAGTTGAAGCGTGAGCTGCGGCTTGCTATTGAGCGTGCAGAAAATGCAGAGAGACAGAAGGGATCGGAGATTTCGTCCTTGCTGTCCAAGTATAACCGTGAGATGGCGGATCTCGAGGAGGCATTACGCGTATGTCCTTCCTTCAGACTTGAGAGTTCTTTTATTTGTCGTATGCTAACTTGAATAGAACAAAACGCGTGCTTTGGAAGAGTATACCTCCAAGCGCGGCGAGCTTAGTGAAGACCACGAACTTGCTTTGCGTGAAAAGGATGAGGAGATTGAAGTGTACAAGTCTGGCATGGAGCAGGCTTTGATGGAACTCGAGGAGCTGAAATTGGTATGCTTCTTTCCTAGGTATTACGACAGGAAACTTTACTGATATTGAGTAGAGCCAAGGAGACGTGGACCACGCGCTCGACTCTCAAATCGACGAAGTCCTTCACGGAACGGTGGCCAAGATCAACAACATTATCGACTCTGTGCTGCAAAGCGGTGTCCAACGTGTAGACGATGCGTTGTACGAATTAGAATCTTCGATGCAGGCCGGTAACCAGAACGCTTCTCCTGCCTATGTCCTTTCGCAAGTCGAAAAAGCTTCTGCCTCTGCTACGGAATTTTCTACTGCTTTCAACAACTTTATTGCCGACGGACCAAACAGTTCACACGCTGAGATCATTCGCACGGTTTCCGTCTTCTCAGGCTCGATTGCCGATGTACTGAGCAACACCAAGGGTCTCACTCGCTTTGCAACAGACGACAAGAACTCTGATCAACTGGTCAACGCTGCCCGCAAGCCTGCCCAGGCCACAATCCGATTCCTCCGTGGCCTGCAATCATTCCGCCTCGAAGGTCTTGAGCCCCTGCAAAAGACCGACGTCGTGATCAACAACAACCTCGAAGTCCAGCGCGACCTCCAGACCCTCTCCAAATTCGTCGACACCTTCGCCCCCAAGGGTAGCAAGCTCAGCACCTCTGGCGACCTGGGCGATCTGGTCGACCAAGAACTCGAAAAAGCCGCCAACGCTATCGACGCTGCTGTCGAGCGCCTCGCCCGCCTCCGCAAGAAGCCGCGCGATGGCTACACCACCTACGAACTCCGCGTCAACGACACCATCCTCGAAGCCGCGCTGGCCATCACCAACGCCATCGCCGAACTCATCAAAGCCGCCACCGAATCCCAACAAGAAATCGTTCGCGAAGGCCGCGGCTCCTCGTCACGAACAGCGTTCTACAAAAAGAACAACCGCTGGACGGAAGGTTTGATCTCCGCCGCCAAAGCAGTCGCCACATCGACGAACCGATTGATCGAGACCGCCGATGGTGTTATTTCAGGCCGCAACTCTCCTGAGCAGCTGATCGTGGCAAGTAACGACGTAGCAGCCAGCACGGCCCAATTAGTCGCCGCATCGCGTGTCAAAGCGACATTCATGAGCAAGACACAAGAACGCCTTGAGACAGCCTCCAAAGCCGTCGGCGCCGCATGCAGAAGTCTCGTGCGCCAAGTACAAGCCATCATCGCAGAGAAGAACAAGGACGAAGGCGAATCAGTCGATTACTCGAAGCTAAGTGGCCATGAATTCAAAGTTCGCGAGATGGAGCAGCAGGTTTGTCCCCCACCCTTTTCTTCGCCTTTTTTTTCCTTTGTATCCCTCGAGTTATGGGTTTGGGGCTAATTTGATATAGGTCGAAATCCTTCAACTCGAAAACGCACTCTCACGCGCAAGGACAAGATTGGGAGAAATGCGCAAGATTTCGTATCAGGAGGAGTAATCCCATCCCACCCCATCCCTTCCCTAGGCCTATGCTTTCTCTATTTGTTCTTTGCTGTCGCACTTTGAGCTTGTTTCCTGCCCTCCTTTCGTTACGTTCTTTTGGTTTTTTGTTTCTATATGTACAGGAGATACGTTCGTCTATCGCTTATATCATTTCAATTCATTTTCATTTTCTTTACCTTAACCTCAAGTGCTATATTATTGCAGTTATGTATGTTTGTATTGTGTCTAGTAAAACTTCCTCCTACCTGCCTGCGCCGCCCATGATGCGTATTCCGGATTGTATTTATTGTGTCCATGTATCTCCTCTTCGGTCCTGGTTTTAATTAAGTGTTGGATTGGGGGAGGTCAAAATGTTATCATAGCGTTCAGCTACCTACATAGGTATCAAGCAGTGTGATTCATTTATTCTATATTCTATATACGTACTATGGACTTCCGGGTTGGAGGTTATTGATGCGTTTCGCGTGTGGAGGAGTTGTATCTAGCTACGAAATACGGGTCCTGGATGTTTCAAGTTCAGGGGGTTCGGTCATGGCTGGGGTGTCTTGGGGTTGTTCGTATAAGTATCTACTAGGTAGAGAGCGCTGTGACTACCTACCTGGTAGCTGGGTACTTAGCTTAGATACGTATCTACGCTCTAACACAAGTACATCGCTGGGTACCTAGGTATAGAAACATGTCTAGCCCGAGAGCCTTGACGACAAGCCATTCCGAATGAGCATAGCCTACGTACCCTGGCTACCTGAACCTGCACGAACGATCAACCAGTCTCGATCTCGATAATATTCTTCAGGTATCAGGATATCAGTCATCGGCAGGCATTGCACGGATGCCTCTACATACGGATTCTTATTCCCGGCCGGCCCGGCCCGTCCAACGTGCATTGCAGTCTATATCTCTGGTGGAAACATGCATATTCCCTAGCATGAACTCATATAACACCCTCTACACTCTAGATCTGCAAATGCATCTGTAAGACTAGCAGGGAGAGACATGTGTGCCAATTTGGCAAATAGGTGAATCGGATGGAAGCCTGCCGCGCCGGAGGGCTAGTTCATAGACGAGTTCGTGTTGTTGATATCGAGGCTTGACGACTTCGTAACCAAAAGAGAGCCTTTGCAGAGATGAGCCTTATGCAAGATTCAGAATCGAGTATGTCATTCTCATAGCCGGGTCTGGGTTTGAGCTATGAGCATATGCGCCTCCAGCCAATATCGGTACCGAAACATAAACTAATCAAACCCCAGCTCATTATTATCCATGGCTTGCGTGCCAGTATGTGGTTAAGGTTTCCAATTCAATGGGACGCTGTTTCATTCGTCGATAGCCAATGTGGCCTATATTTGCTTTTCCGGGGAAGTCTGGATCATACACTGTCGATTGCGATTCGGCCTACACTTTACTATACAGAGGCTGCCCTGCTGGCTTGAAGAAACTCGGTACGTAGCCTACAGGTTCTTGGTCAGCCATATCAAATGATTAGCCGCCCTAATTGATTGAAGAAGCCTTCAAGAAGGGAGCTTGCAGCCAGTAGTGTCAAGCATGCATTCATTCTCCGCCTGCAGCCTTCCATTTTCAATCCTCTGTGCACGGCCCCATTTACCCGGCAACTTTATCACGACGTTCTTTGTTCCGCCTCCACTCTCCACCATTCCTTCTCACGAGCAAGAGCTGTTACACGTCGTGCCAGGTGTCACCAGACCGTTGAAGAGTTTGTCCGGCTGAGTAGGTTACACTTCGATACCCGTCCGCTTTGAGTAACGTCGAAGGATTAGATCGATGGCATGCACGATGCACAAGTATTGGCGAATATCGGCATGTATGACCACGAGAACGAGGTAGCGCTTTTGACTGTCGGAACTTTCAACTCGTATAATCTCGAAATAATTGACAGCCATGATCTCACCCCGGTCATAGCTCGGGATAGTTGCAGGCTTGCAGCCAGCTCCATCCTGCAACGTGAAAACTGCAGGGACTAAAACAACCTGCAGATGTAGAGTATCTCATTCAACACAACATCTCGGACTGGCCTCTTCCTCCTGCAGATCTCGCGTGGCTTTGTGACACTAGGATCCATATTAAGTAATCGCGGCGATGTAGCATTACTTTCTTCTCTTTCCCCGAACCACCAATGGCGTAGGTCTAGTGACGTTGACCACAAAGAGAGTGGCAGTGAAAGACAAAGAAAGGGAGCATAAGCAGCGTTCCAAGCTTCGATTGCCCCGACCCGTCAAATTGCACAAGTCCAGACTTGTTTGGGGAGCGCCGGAGCGAGCAGGTTATTGCGTCGTAAAAAATAGCGCCTAAATTGATTTCGAATCAACGTCCCGGAAGACGATGTACACGTCAAATTCGAGGCACTTTCTTCTCTTGGAAATGATTATCGATTCGGATATTTTGAATTAGAAGCCATAGCCGCCGTTGATACAGTCCGTATTCCTGAAGGAACCATCTGCGCTAGATGAGCTGTCGGTTCGACCGTGTTGTTTCCGGCTTGCGATATCGATATTCACGGACACGATCTTCTGAACTGGGTCGTCTTCGAGCTCCAACTGACGTGTCCTGTGCAGAAAAACAAGCCACAGTTAGCAATGCACAACAAGTACGTACTACGTAGCCAGCAGAGAGGAGGAGCTCGTGTGGTCAAACCTGTAGACTGGGAGAGTCAATCGACGTTAGGACAAGACTAGACGTGTCTTTGGTCGAAAACAGACATGACGCCGAGCTCTGAGAGACGCCACGCATGATATGAAAGCAGGCGAGATAGCTTGGGACTCGAGAAGACGGCGGAAGTGCTGGTTGAGGTCGAAGATTGGAGAGGTGCAAGAGGGAAGTTGCATACGCGCCGACAACGACAGCAAGAAGATGGATGAATCGAGGCAGCTGCAGCATGACTACCTTAGACTGCGTGCTTAGAGAGAAGATGGATTTCATCGTTAACTAATTTCATTCTCATTACTGTAGCTAAGCTAGACTACCTAATTAAAGCCATCTTCACCGCCAAGTCTTGTCCATCGGAAACTGTCTGGAAATAAGAACATAAGAAAAGAAAATGAAAACCATCCTAGCCTCCGTAGAGAGCCATCACCATTCACCATTAGTTCTGATTGTATGCCATTGCCCTTGTCATCACCCATGATTCATCATCGCGTAAACCACGCCTACACATGCGCCTTTTGACCCGACTGCCGTGTAAAGTATGATCCGTTTCGCCGTCCATGCAGTAAGCCCGCTCGCCCTGATCTTTTTTTTTGTCGATTTTGTCTTTGATTTTTTTTTTTGCTTTTTTTTTTCTTTTTGATTCGTCGATAGCGTCTGTGCGACCGAAAACGGAGGGCTTGCGGACAAAGAGAAAAAAGAAAGAAAGAAACATCATAGCCATGCCATAGAAAGAAAGAAAGAAGAAAGAATGCATGGAGAAGGAAAGAACATCCAAGCACTTGCAGAAAGATCACCAATAATCAACCTCGCCGTTGTCGTAGATAGAAAGAGTTCGCTGATCAATATGTCGACAGACCGCAGCCAATGAGTTGGGAGAGCAGCGGACCTGAATTGAGAAGTAATCATGTGGGAGCACGACGATGAATAGCAGTATTTTCAAAATACACCAAATCTGGACTTTGGTGATGCTAGATCTTGGTACTTCCTTCTCAAATCGGGCATTCTGAGCGATCTGTCACATTTCAACTAGAGAATAAGTTAGTAAACTCAGGTGTGGTGGGATCAATTGACTTACAAGCTTCATCTGTCATGATAGAGATGCATGCCTGCATTGCGTGGTACGCTCTGCGGCTTCGGATCAACCAGTTGCCTAACACATATTAGGAGAATTCAAATGATGACATTGTTTTGCGTTCACTTAGACTCACGGAAGACAAGGATGTCGTAAGGATATGCTCGAGTGCTTCTGATGACAACTCTAAGCTCGTCCAATGTCATGTTTGGTTGCTTGTCTAGAAGATGATAGAAGATCATTTGAGTGCGACGACGCCATTCGTGACCGCGATGGTCCACTCTCAAGAAGTTGTAGTGTTCGGCAATGAGTTTTCTGGGACACCGGTTAGACTTGATATTGGAGAAACTCTTAGGCGGTACTTACGTTAGATAGTATTCCCGTAGCCCACCCCGAAAAATGTGGTGATAGCCGAAGCGTTTGGTGTATGCCATGAGTTGAGTATGACCAAGTTGTTCGTATTTCAGCATCTTGTTGTGAGCTTCAAGATTTGTTTTGGCATCGACTTTCCCTTCGAAGTCTTTGGGCAAGAAAGTGAAGATCTCAAAGGGATGAGCTTCGAAGTCAGACATGGCTGGTACAATGTGGAAGTCTATGACTGCATCCTCGATCTGCTTTCCCCAGCGCTCAACGAGTGTCGAAGGCTCAGGGTTGGGACTGATGATAGAAGGCTGAGGAAGAACCAGCTCGCCTCTACACATAGCAGTAGTCTGCGCCATAAGACGATAGGGATTGTGGTGCTGGCCGTAGAAATTGATGACATAGTAGGCCTGAAGGCGACGCGAAGGAGGGGTAGATGGGTTTAGTTGCATCTGACGAAGCCACACGAGCAACGTTCCAACTTCGTCGCCCAGCTTGTCTGGTGGCTCTTGTGATGGGAGGGAGGTTTGATGATTTAAAGACATTTTTTGATGAGGCACGGGTGATAGATTGATAAAGACGAGGAAGAGAAATCTGAGAAGATGTAAGGAGGAGGTGAGTGAAGAGAAGGCAGGGGAAGATGGATGAAGAGAAGATGAGGGAAGGGTAAGATAGTGAGTGGGTAAGTGTCAAAGTGAAGGCTGGGTCAGATATAATAGAGTCAATAGACTCAATAGACTCAATAGAGTGCCTCGGTGGCTGGGAAAAGTCTAACTGAAACAGAGTGAACGTTTGTAGGGGATGGGTCCGTTGGAGAGGAGGCGTTGACTTGCATTTGTTTGATCAACAAAGAAAACCGCATGCCTATCCGGGTTTAAGAACCACTCAAGGGTCTCCACCCTCCTGTCAAGTCCTCTAGTTAAATATCATCCTTGCCCACCTTTGATAATTTATATCTATTCCAAGATCTTCCTCTCATTCAAATTCACCATCTCATTACACTTGAATATCTTCATTTCGCCCCACGGACCGTCAGAATTCAGCCAAGAACAATAACGCCTCTCCTCATTCATACAAAGCTCCATAAATTGTCAGAATGGAGTCGTACGCTGTTGATCCTGAAGCTGGGATGGCTACCAGTGCAGCAGAGTTCATTTGGAATGAAGCCATCATGAATTTCCATCTGACTGACAACGAGATACTACTCCCAGTCAACATCACAGCCATCATTGGATCTTCGAGTATCGAGCAACTCAAATTGCAACTATCGTGAGACTATCCATCTGAGCATGTATATACATGAGCTAATCTCTTTTCCAGGGCATTTCTGGGGCGTCCTTGTGTGGCTTTCGTTGACGAGTCTCTGGAATGCGTTCGAATTCTAGCACGGCCAGAATTCAAGGGTCTAGGATCGGTCACTGACAACATGGTGCTCGCTCAAACGTCAAATGGAGGACAATTGGTACTCAACGATCATTCGGTCAGATCTTCTGAAATGATGGACAAGAAGAGCGAAAAGCGCAACAAAGTTCCTCGACCCCCTAATGCTTTCATTCTCTATCGCAAGCATTATCACTCCATTCTCAAAGGACAAGATCCCAATATGCACAACAATGACATCTGTGAGTAAATGGAGTCAATCACAAATATTTCAACACAGTTCTGACGATTCCAAGCTGTCACTGTAGGGTCGCTTTGGAACAACGAGTCAGAGGAGGTCAAGACTCACTTCAGAGCACTCGCTGCTGAGGCAAAGCGTGAACATGCCCTGAAGTATCCAGATTATCAATACGCTCCACGCAAACCCTGTGAGAAGAAACGCCGAAACTCTCGCAAACCATCTGGAAGTTCTGATTTCGATGCATTCACTGAAGATGAAGAGGAGCATTCCCTTCAAACTCCATGCGAATCTCCAGTGAATTCCAGCCCCTCTACTGTGGCCAGCGGACAAAAGCAGGACGATTTCGCCGATCAGACAATGGAAGAACTGATGGCTTTTGTTGCTGTTCCCTCTCCTCCTTCTGAAGCCTACAACTATGCAGACTTTGATCGTACTGAGTACAACGCCTGGGTCACCAATGCCGGTGCTTCACAAAGAATGGCAGCGGTCAGGCAATACAATGCTGAAGCTCAGGCTCGGGCTCATATGCAAGCTCGAGGTTCAAACAATCGACGCAGACGCTGAGAGAGTGAGCGCTCATGGTTCTCACTGGCACTGTTACGATTTGTGAGCTTGGTATATGGAAGCTCGACATGTCGCTGTTTTTGCTCAACCCATCATCACGAATCAGACATTTCATGGGCATATCTTATATAGCAAGTGTATTTCAGTCGCCATTGGTTCGAGCTATCTTCATCAGTACTCATCGTCTTCTTCCATCTCATCTTCGATCACCACATGTCATCTCCAAGTTCAAAAATCAAATCAGAGGTTGCCTTCCACCATTCACCACCCAACCTCAACAAAAAACCCTCACAAAAAAATATCGAAAAACCCAACAAAACCCTCGACCAAAAAAAAAAAAAAAACAGACAGAAAACTCATCAAAAACAACAAATCGCATGATTCCGCATTGCCAGTTCGACTTTCTCGGTTTTCCCTGCATCCATCCTCACCATCTCATCTGGCAATACATCCAAACCTGAAAAGGGGCAGAGAAACAGTCAACGACAAGCATAGTCCGATGTTGGATATCATTCGATTGCTCAAAGAAAAAAAAACTTCATTCTTTCATGCTTTCATTTCAATTCGGTTACTCGGTCGTTCTCGCAAGCGTTCGTTCAATTTTCTTCGATCTGCGTTCGTTCGTTCTTCGGCTTTTCTTCTTTTCGCATGCATGTTCTTCGCTTCAGTCTATTCTCGCATGCTTCGTCACGGTTTTACGCTTCTCTTTTCACGCAACATCATGGTCCGCACGGCTTAACGATTTTCTAATCCAACGAACTTACGACAATTGGTCGAGCCCACACTTTTCCCCTTTTCCGCTTTTCGATGGACAATGAATGTGGCTCACGACTCTTTTCTTACACTTTACACTTTTTTTTCTTCTCTCTTTTACATTACAATGATTGTTACGATACCCCGATCACTTCTTTTCTTTTTTTTCCTTCTTCGATAAACCGGTTTCGGCAAATGGGGGACGGGATGGGCGATACGGTTTTGCTTTTTAGACACTTTGGGGATGGAAACGACTGGGGGGAGAGCAGAGAGAGGGGGGAATCTTAGGATGGGAGGAAAGATCTGGGGGAAGAAGGTTATGGAGATGTTTCATGGTTATGGCTACGTTATTACGTATGGCTTCTAATGGGTGGAGGAGGAAAAAAAGGGGTTGATTGTCAGGGGAAACAGAAGTGGTTTGCTTTGGTGGGAGAGGTAGCTTTAGATTGAGAATAGTCAATGGGACGTTAATTCAGAAAATCCGCCTTCTTTTTACGCTATGTAGATGTATGTGTAGATGTGTAGATACATGGATGCCTTGGGAGTCGGGTGTAGACTGGATTGCTGGCTGGCAGGACAAGGACGCCTGGATAGACTGTTCAAAGCAATGTCGACAGGAATTTCGCACCCTATGCACCAATTTCTTCTACCTATGCACAGGTTCTGAAGAGCCATGATATATCGAAAATCTGGGGGTTGGGGAGAAAGATTCTGGAGGCCCACCACAGGAAAATATCTCCGAGTCACGAGCCTACCCTGAAACAAGACATGAAGAATTTTTCCTTTTTGACTTTCGGCGAACAAACGCGTGGGGATGGCCAGCCACTCAACGGTTTTTTGATAGGATCCACAAGGCTGACAATGGGCTTGTAGTTATTGTTTGATAGTAAGTCACGAGGCAGGAAGAAGGCGATAGAACCGAGAGAGGCTGGTTGATTGGTTGCGAGGACGAATAGGTGAGAATCTATTGTGGCTGGGGACAAAATGATCGTTTGATTGAAGTCGGTAGATAACGGTGGAAGATTCGAGACTGGAGATCTGCCTGGATATTAAAGCGTTTGCCAGGTTGCCAGGGAAATCTCGTGGCTGGGAGACCTTCAAGAACAAAAGATGGCCGGGCAACAACAAGATTTGCAGAGTCAGATGACCAGTGTTTCGCATTCGTTTGTCGGAGAGAAAAATTTTTCTTGTCTATTGACGAACTTGGTGCTGAATAGAAAAGAAGGGGCTGGTCTCTGCTTGCTTGCTTCGAAGTGGCCGGGGGAAGGCCGTTGGACTTGAGGCACGTGCTCTGGAAGGAACTTTTTGATATTGACGTGATCTGGCCAAGTCTTCACGTGCAGTCGTTTGTCACGAACCTCCAGGTTGAAGAATTTTCAGGCCCCAGCCATGCTCGTGGCGCAGTCTCTCGATGAAGGCGACAGAGGGGTTGATGTCATGTGTAGAGTGTTTCTGGGGAGGGCCCCTATTGGTGTTTGTCCTACTCGTCTGTCTGCCAATGGAAAGTCCTACGATAAAAAAAAATATTCATGCCATTCTATTCAGATGTCGAGGCTCAGCGAGAGACGTTGTTCGTCTGACATCGCGATAGCTCCATATATGCCTTCGAATTCAACCTAGCATCACGCACCTCCGTCCTGTCCATTCCAATCACTAGCCCAGATGAATGTCTTGCATCGCCATTGCGTCCCCTTCTCGCTTTGTCCAGTTGGACCCAACGGTCGTGAGCACATCCAGAAAGATCGACCACAGTTGATACCTGGTTTCTTTGTCGTGAGCATGATACAGGGTTCCTGATGTTCTTCGCATCTTGGTGTTGCTTTCTTGGTGAATAGTTTTGACCATGACTCCTTGCTGACTATCGGATCAATCACAGTCTCGTCTGTTGACTCCGTCGTTGTGCCGTTATCTGTCGTCGTCACCTGGGAGGGTTGGCTTGGCTTTTGTGGTGATGAGGGTACAGGGGGTATGAACTTTGTAGGACTGGATCCCAATGCATCTTCCAAGCCAGGAGCACTGGCTTGTTGCGCGTTTTTTGCATCGTGACTATCTTGCGTTTTCTTCGGTTTGAAGAAGCCCATCAAGCTCTGCTGTCCCTTCCCGGTCGTGTTTGGATCCGACTTGCCGCCAGATTTACTTCTCTTGGGAGGTGGTGCAGCTGCATTTTCTTTTCGTGGTCGCTTAGAAGCTCCGTTTGCTGAAGTATCGGACGTTTGCTCAGAGTTAGATTGGGACTTGTACAACTCGGGCTTGGACGGGCTCTGGAAAGGCTCAACTGTGTTCGTCGAAGCAGATTCAGATGGAACCGGGACAAATGTTTCATTTATAGCATTGGTGATTGCCACGCTATTCTCCTTGAAGGATGAAGATGGCTTGCGAGTAAACATGTCTTTGATGCTTCGTCGCTGGGTAAACTCCGGAATGAGACGTCCAGATAGAGGTAACAGATCCTTTGCTGAGTATTCACGCTGTCGAATTCCATTTACAAACACGCCGGGAGGGTTGACAATATCTTTGATATCAACTTCGTTGCCGTCTAAAAGCACCTTCTCCTTGAATATCGCATATACGGGACAATGATCAGAGCCCTGGGCAAGTCAGTATAGCGTCGTAGAAGATCCGAAAAACATACCATTAGACCCTCTTGTATGTTACCCTCGCTCCACCAATCTTTCATATCCAAACTGCTCAATATGTAGTCTATTCTCGCGCCATAGTTTCCCGGCCGTGCATTCACCCGCGTTTCCCAACAAGTATACATCCCTCTCCGATCAGGATGAAATGAACGACAAATATCATGTAGCACCGGGACTTCTCTCCCCAAGTCTCGTTGACCCAGCACTTTAGCACCCTCGACTAACTGGTTGAAGATTCGGCGTACAGGGCTTGAGACGAATTCGTCTTCGCTTCCGGTTCCTTTGCGTATAGCTTCTGTGAGGTGGGCAGAATCTATCTCGCCAGCGGAAATATTGAGGTCGCCGGCGACGATGACCCTTTTACCCATAGCAACGAGGTTTCGTATGCGAGTATCCAGGAGAGTAATAAAGCCTTGGCGGAAATCATCTCGTGTCTCGTCGCGAGCAGCTGGGCAATATAGCCCGAGAAGAACGAAGGCGGGGAACTCTACAATAACACATCGCCCTTCACAGTCGAGTACTGCCGGATCGGTTTGCAGTTCGGAAAGCTGTTCCATCGAAGGATAACCTCCAATCTGCTGGTCATCCGGTAAATGGCGGTATGGAGTGGTAGAGTTTGGAGGACACAACAAGCCGGTGATGCCTTCTTCTGCCCGGATGGGAGTGCACGTTTCATTGCGTGTGTAGATCACCACTCCGGAATAGCCTATACATGTAAGCTTGTATCGTACACTACAGGTCTTGGCGAGACATACCTTTCTTATGCCTGGGAAGACTGAAATAGCAGTCCCAGCCCGGCACAAGGACCATGTCATCCCGGAGGTCTTTTCGTTGAATCTTGGTTTCCTGAAAGATCACAATATCTGCTTCCAGGGTATCAAACATTGCCTGCCAGATATAAGTATTTCTCTTGAACAATGACGGAGAGTGCTCACATTGAATGATCGATTGTCTCTCCATGGCTGGTACCCGAAAGGGTTTCTGTAGAGAAGGACATCAGCATTAATCTGTGGACGTGATAGTATACGTATCTACTTGCCGTATTCCGTTGACTGTCCGATGCATTAGCTTGTGAAGATCAAGAATCGAAGACATCAAAACATACCGTTCCATGTCGTTATCCGGAAGCCCATGGCGACGATCCAGCTTCGTCTTACATACTAGACCGAGAGACAACTTGCTCTGTTCGGTCACTCGGATGAAAAGGAATCATCAAGTAGTTGAGATAATCGCGTCTGAGATGTCGTCAACGCGGCAGTTGGCGCGAAATCCCGTGACTTGGCTGCATATTAAAGATGATCACGTTGCTGCCTCAGGCCGCCAGTCGGGTGATGTCACTCTTGGCGCTGACATAAGCATTTCGATGTCTTGGCGTGGGCGCATGAAGTTCGGCTCCGGCTCTCCGGCGAATCACGGGGCCAAACTAATGGATTTCGTCAGACCACCCGAACCTTCACACTTCAACTTCAAGATCCCTTCCCTCAGTTGTGTGCAGCTCCAATCCCCCCAGTTGATCCTCCTAACCATGCTTCCTCAACGCAACATGCAACGCCTTGGCCTCCGCTTGGCCAAGCAGGCCCGTCCTACTCCTGCTCGCAACATCGTCCAGCGCCGTTTCAACAGCACCCAGAACAAGCCCGACTGGCTTGTCGACAACGCGTTCAACCGTGAGCGTGAGAATGTCAAGCACCACGCCGCTTCTACCAGCAGTACGTCTTTTGACTCCGCTGGAGATATGATTCCGGATAATCTGGTTTAAAATGGTCAATTGCTAACTATCGCGCAGCTCTCTGGTTGAGACTTTCCATCTTGTACGTACCCGATCGACCCATCGTATGACATTGCTACTTCTTGGCTGATATACCCCGTCAGTGCTGTTATCCCCTGCCTCATTGGCGGTAGCATCAACGCCTACAACTTGTGGAACGAGCACTGGGAGCACTGGAACCACATGCCCCCTCTCGAGGAGCGTACCGAGTATGCTTACCAGAACATCCGCACCAAGAACTTCCCCTGGGGTGACGGTGACAAGGTATGTCCAATCATAGCAATTTCAGGAATTTAGCTAACGTGATATATAGACCATCTTGTAAGTTGGAATCAGTTGATGCAAACTGCATCAACACCGTACTGCGGCAGATACTAACTTCACAACAGCTGGAACAGCGAGGTCAACTACCACAACCCCGACAAGGCCTAAACGTCTTCTATTGACTGACTGTCTGAGAGAACACCCGATACCTTCCGACATGCCAGCGGTCTCAGACAAGTTCTCTATAACTGGCTTGAACCGGGAACCGGCTTGGATATAAGAGAGAAAAAACGGGCCGGCCCAAAACCCAAAGTTGATAGCTCTACAAAGCTGTCGTCGTGCTTTGCTGTCATTCCATGTTCATTTCCTTTGTATGTAACTTAGATTCAATGAAAGGGATGGTTTCCTGTCAATACATTCGAAGTTTGGCTATTTTGTATGGCTCTGGGAAGCTTGACCGACATTGGTCGGTCTAGGTAAGAGGTGATAGTAGGAGGGAAACAATGGTTTCGTCTTGATTGCGTGGTTTATCTCTGAGCTAACTGCGAATAGATTCTAGGATCATGAATCAGCTCTATATTATATTGTCTTTGCATCGTCATCGATACATATATTACGCAGTGAGCCTTATGACCAGTACTGCGCGAAAGAGCATCATCCTAATTCACGCTTGCAGCATACTTCAAAGGTCGATCTCCCACTTCAGCCATTGAACACACTATCTCCGCCACAGGAGTAGGGAAAGTCGCTTTCAAATATGCCGCCACAAGATCGATACCATTCGTGATACCACCTACAACAGATCAGACCCAATCAACATTATTTGAGATTAGGAGGAATGATACATACCACCAGTCCAAATATGCCCGTCTTGCACCACTCTCACCGAATCATCCCACGTCGCATTCGGAAACTCCTCTTTTAGCACAGGCAAAAATGCCCTAGGCCCCGTCACATGTCTCCCTTCATATATCCCCGAGCGAGCTGTCACGAAAGCACCACTACAAATCACCAGAAACGTCGTCTTATTCTCATGATGCGCTCGCACAAACGCTTGGGTCTTTTCATCTGGGATCGTGGTTGGCTCGGGGCCTGGAATGACCAGGATATCGAGGTTTCCGGGACTGACGTCGCCATCATCAATGGTATGGGTAAGACATACGCCGGCTGTGGAGGTGACCTGTACTGCATTCGAAGCGTTGCTGGTTGTCAGTGCGGTAGCTGATGGGCAACCGATGTAGTAGAGTTTGAGTGGGCGGGCCAAGTCGATGATTTCTTGGGGAAGACCGCAGATGGCAAGGTATTCGGGCGTGGTCATGCCGAAGAGGTCGACGGCGGCTAGGTCGAGGAGTTGGACTATGCCGGTGAAGAGGATGCCGACGCGGAGTTCTTTGGACATGTTGATTATTATGCTGTGGTGAAATCAATTGACAAGTTGGGCAAGGATGTTTGTGAAAAAGTCATTGTAGTTTTCGAACCTCGAGGACCTCGGGAGCTGCGATACGTTATATATCAATTGGCACAGCTCAAGCCCAGAGGACTTGGAACTAAGACGGCACCGCATTCCGCGCCCTAGACAAGATTACTTTCAGAGAGAAGTATATGTCCGTTTATTTGACGAGCGGAGTGACGGTAGACAAACGCCGCTCTAGCATGAGGCGACATTCTTCTACCCCGTTACCCAGCTAGGAAGTAGAGGGGTGTAATCTTACAGCGTAATTTCGGTAATATTACCCGCCACTTCGTCGGAAATATGTTCCTCCGAAGCGGCAAGAAAGGAAGGTGGGCTGAAGGAGACACAGCACGCTGATTGGCTGCCCGCCGCCCATCACGTGGTTCCTGACCCGATGAATTCGATGTTCTTCGAATGTTCATGCCTTCCCCTGCCTGCCATAACATTCTCTGTGGCAATGGCTTGAGTACGTGGATGTTGGTCGAGTATAAGCATTCGGATGTATCGGATGCTTACATGAATTACTCGTCTTTTGTCTCTGGTCTACAAATTGTGAGTGCCGACCCTATCCGTTCTTCAGCCCGGGTTTAGTACGCTTCGAATCCGGCAGCGTCACGAGGTTTCAGTCGACATATTGCACGATTGATTCTTCCCCGGGTTTCAGAATCTGCGTCGTCCCATTTTTTTATGCTACGGAATTGGGCGAGAATTGAAGAAATTGAAAGGCGCTGTTGTTAATCATTGAACTATATAGTGCGTACTACCAGCTAACTCGTGTAGATGATTACAGATGATCTTGTCTATACGAAAGTTATCTCCTTCGGCTTGCTTTGCGGGCCGAATATTCCAAAATGAGCAGCGCTCGTGATGCGCAAAACTTTGCAGTACGTTTGCTATTTGGGCCGGTTGTTATGTTGTTGCTAACATGATTTAGTGTGATGAATGCAGAGCGAGAAAGTCAAGGGTAACCCTTCCATGTCAGGATACCGCTAGCGTCAACTAACTTGGTAAAGTGCTCCAAAGGAAAGCCAAAATGTCTTCAATGTTTGAAACTTGGCAAAGAATGTATCTACAGTCCAAAGATTGTTCGGAGTCCATTAACACGACAGTAAGTTCGGTCTTTTGTTGCGGCTTATCAGTCATTAACACTTATGCAGACATCTTACATATGTGGAGGACCGGCTGAATGCCGTTGAGACGGCGTTGAGCAAGTTATTTCCTGGCGGTGATTTGGACAGCGTTGTGGGCTCTCTACTCCAGGACCATGACCCTCATCAGCGGAAGTCAGTGTCGCCATCTGTCTCTTCAAAAGAGTCCCCACGCCCTCGACCGGAGAGCAAGCATTCGGAGCCCGCTTTGGAAGCTGTCCCACAACAAGCTGATGGGTTCGACTGGGCTGAGCGGGAAGTCTCGCTCGGCGACCTCTCTGATGGCATGGCCGCTTTGTCTATCAGGCCTGAAGGAGCTGGCTATTTTGGAGCATCATCTAGTGTTGTCCCGCTACGCGCCATCACAGAACATGGCTTCGATCTGAATATTCCCTCACCCGGTGGATCGGGGTATCACAGAACCGCACCACTCAAGTCCCAGTTGATCAGTTCGGCTCCATCGGGATTGGTGGAACAGGCGTTTATTGATTCATATTTCTTGAATTATCACAGCAGTTACCCGTTCGTCCACGAAAGTACGTTTCGGGCACAATACCACGAGCAGATACCACGGCCTCATGGACCAGTATGGCATATTCTTCTCAACACCATTCTTGCTCTTGGTGCATGGTGTATTGGCGACGACAGTTCAGATTTGGATATCACATTCTATCAAGAAGCCAGGAGTTACTTGCAACAAACGTCGGTATTTGAGATGGGAAATATCACCCTTGTGCAAGCATTGGTGCTGCTCAGTAACTACACGCAAAAGCGAAACAAACCTAATACAGGCTGGAATTACTTGGGTCTGGCTGTACGAATGTCAATGAGTCTTGGCATACATAAAGAGTTTCCAGGCTGGAAGATCAGTCTGCTACAACGAGAGATCCGCAGACGCCTGTGGTGGGGAGTCTTCATGTTCGACAGCGGCGCAGCAAAAACGTTTGGACGACCGATTCTGCTTCCAGACGAAACCATAATGGACGCACATCATGTTCTGAATATTCACGAGGAATCTCTCACACCAGCTACTACGACGTTACCGCCTGAAGTCAATGGACCAACCATATATTCCGGACTCATAGCACAGGCGAACTTCCATTTAAAGACCAACCACGTCTATCAGCAACTACTCGTCTCTAGCCCGAGCATCTCCACAGCAGAGGCGCAAGAATTGCAAAGGCCCATGGAGGAATGGTTCGACGGACTACCTTATTATTTAAAGAGCGCTATACCCGACGAGCCGGATTGGTTGGCATTGATGCGAAATCGACTAATGTGGCGAGACATGAACATGAGAATGCTTATATATAGACCTATCGTTCTCCGTTGGGCCTCGGAACGTTGGAAAGCGACGGAGAATACAGTCGAACCTGAAGATGAAGCAGAGAAAGAATGTAGACTCCGCTGCTTACAATATGCCAGAGCCACGATTTCGTGCATGATGGAGTATATGGAAACCCACATGTGCACTCGACTCGGCGCCTGGTACATTTTGTATTTCCTGTTTCAGGCCGTTCTTATCCCCATCATCTTCCTCATGACCGATCCTACTTCGCCCGATGCCGCATCATGGTACCAAGACGTGGAGACTACAAAGACTATACTGAGTCATCCGACGCTAAGCAACAACTGGGTAGCTTTGCGCTGCCTTGACGTGATTACCCGTCTCTGCTCGCCTGCATCGTTAGCCGAAAGCCAGTCTAATATGCAGACCCAGTTTATGATGCAACCGGAGGGCCATCTGTTTACCAACCAGGCTTTTGGTCTCTTTCAGAGTGAGATGAGCGGCCCGGGTGGAGTCGGAATTGGACCGCCTCATACTGGAATAGATTTTACTGAATGGGTGAACTATCCGGGCCAAGAAAACAGCTATACATGAACTCCTACGCATTTATACGATCCTAACACGAAATTCAAGGAGTGGTCGATGTGAATATTTGTTTTGATATTTACTCTTGGAGGATATGTTGTTTCCTCACGGAAACATACATGCCATATATAACGTTTTTGGCCTAAGCAGCGTATGCTCAGACTGATTGCGTGACACGAAACAACCATATCATCGGTGCGCGGGATCTGACAGGTCGCATCAAGTCGCCTTTAAGGCATCAGCATATCCAACTGGAGCACTCTAGTACAATCCCTGAGCATGCTCCTGCTGCACGATATCATCCTTGAGCACTTCTGGCTAACAAGCGGAACACCGCGTAACTGGGCCTCGATATGGACAATACGCTCCTTCTCCTCGTGGGCCGCGGTATCGCCAAAGATGAGATCCATATCTTCGAGAGTCTGCAACACATGGCAAATTAGTTATAGTCAACGGCATGATGCAATAGCAAAAATGAGTTTATTGTACATACCTTCCCTCTTGTTTCTGGAATCACAAAGAACGTGAATGCAAAGGCAATCAGACAAAACACCGCGAAGAAGAGATATGTGCCCCAAGTAATGGACGAAAGCATGTCGGGCGTAACCAGGCCGATGATGCTATCCTGATTAGTTCCCTCAAAACATTAAGTAGGACGATTATAAACTCACAAATTGCACATCCATGTCGCCGAAGTCGTAATCGAAATAGCCTTCGACCTAATCGAAAGATTGAAAATCTCCGAGGGGAGAACCCATCCAATCGGCGCTACATACATATCACCCATCAACACATACCACCTATTATGAATCTAAAGAAGGAGGAGGCGGAGGAGGCGGAGGGGGAACGTACCAAAAGAATACGAAAAATTAACATCATAAACATAAATAAATGCAATCCCCGCCCAACCAGCACTCTTGTGATCCACAAGCGCACTCCCATACGCACCAATAATACCAGCCACAATCACCAACGAGACACAAGTACCGATTGCGCCGCACATGAGTAAAGGGCGACGACCGACTCGGTCAATGAAGAACAAAGCGGGTAAGGTGGATAGACAGTTTATGATGCCATAGACGCCTGTGGCGAGGAGGGAGGTTGTGTTTCCGTTGAGACCGAGTTGGGAGAAGATTGTGGGGGCGTAGTATATCATTGCTATCAACATTCGATCAGTCGGATTGTCTATAAAAATAGCAGATGGGAGAGAGATAGGGACGGCAAGCGTACCGTTACAACCCATAAACTGCTGAAAGAACATAACCGCACATCCAATCGCCAACCTTTTGAATCTGGGCCAGGACGTCACCAGCGAGACATACTGCGCAATCTCGAGTCTGATGCCAGAGAGTTCAGGCCATTTGTCTTTCGCGAAGGAATTCTCGAGCATAATTGAAGCCTTGATCTCGAGATACTCCTTGACGACGTCTGGATCATCACATTGGGTCTTGCGACGTAATCTACACAACGTCACGAGCGCATCGTCGTCACGCTCATACATAAGTAGCCACCGCGGCGAGTCCGGGAAGAACAGCATCCCCACTCCCAACGCTAAAGCGGGGATGATTTGAAGCGCAAAGGGCAGACGCCAGGATGCTTCGGATTGACCCGTACATTTGCCGTCTGCGGGGATATCGGTGTAAGGATTGAAAGTTGGTTTGGATGGGGTGGTGGTGCTGCCGCCTGTGTAGGGGATTGAGGGGGCGCAGCGGGTGCCGCCGATGTAGTTTGCGCCGTAGTCGATCCAGAAGCTGATTAGGATGCCGATTGTGATTGATACTGTTGTCGTTAGTCTGGGGATATCAGAGAGAGAAGGGAGGGGGAAGGCGCACGTTGTTGAAGGACGACGAGACTTCCTCTAATCTCAGGTACGGAGATCTACTATCGTCAGATATTCTTCCTCTACCTCTTATCGGGCATGGGGGAGTACCTCAGAAATAAACAAAGGCACAATCTGCGTCAACTGCCCAATCGCCAAACCAGCCACAGCCCTACCGGCAAACAACATCGGAATATTCTGCGCACTGCACTGTATCGCCGACCCAACAGTAAAAATCACCACTGCAATCAACGTTGACGCCTTGCGGCCGAGGCGATCGGCAATAGGACCGTTGCAAAGGGATCCGAACCATGCCGCTAAACATGTCAGCCTGTCTGTACCTGCGCAGCTTACCAGAAGGGAAGAGAAGGGGGAGTACCGAGTAGAAGCGTAGAAACGAACCAGCCCTCAAAGTTACTATCAGTGTAGATGCGTGGAAAGCGGGCTCCGAATGACTGCATGGTCAGGATGCCCGAGACGACGCCTTGGTCATAGCCGAAGAGGAGACCGCCGAGTGTTGAGAACTGTCATCTGTCAGTATGGCTGGTCGAATGCCTGATGGAAGGGAAAATGTGACCTACGAGAGCAACACCGAAGAGATAGGGGTTCTTGACGAGATATGTGACACCCCCTTTTGCTGGCGTATCGCCAGTCGTCTGCTCTGGAGAAGACATCGCGACTTTCGTCAGGCTTGACACAAAGACAAAATATGCCTCACATAGAGCAAATCACCAAACAGCACGAGTGTTCAATGTTGATTGAACACTAGAACGAGTCACCAGCCGATTTTATAACCATCTAAAACACATCGGATCGGGAAGGCCGGCTTCCTGCTTCTCCTTCCAGCCTTCGTCTCGAAACTGGAATACTGTATGGCTTTCCCCAGACAGTCCACTTCCCTCCCCAGCGTACGTAGTAGAAAGATCTTCGTCACGACTCCTCGATCCAAATTTCGGACCACAGTACTCCGATCTATTAGGCTCAGCAGCTCTCACCAAAGCGGGGATACCGTCTCGAAAGGTGATCGACTCTTCGAGTACGATTCAGAGGGTGATTCTTGTGAAGAATGGGATCCACATCAGCATGCTGATGTTCTGAACCTTATGAGGTTATACGCACTACAATCAGGAACTAGGTTCGCAGTGCTCCGAGAGTATACTTAGCATTCTCTCCACTTCGGAGTACCTTGATCTTTTGACAGGGTTTTGGGTGATCTTTTCAAGTCGTGTGATCTCAGTCGGAGGTTTGCCCGTGGGGTTTTGTCGTGTTGGTCGGAGATCGTTCCGTTCATGCGGAGTGCGAAAACGGCGATCTTTTTCTTTTTCTTTTTGGTCACCAAGTCAAGTCGTAGATGAAAACGGATATACCTTGGTCTATATTTCATTTATGTGAACGAGTTGATTGTTTCAAAACTTCCAGATCGACCAAATGGTATACAAACTCCGTGTAGTGCAAGTACGTAGTGCAAGATAGTACGATGTACAAGGTATTATCAAAACGCCATAATAGTCCACCTACCAATCCAACCGCTCATCACGCCGTTCCAATTCCCTAATAACAGGCTCCAAAACTGATGTTGAGCTTTTCCAATTACTCATCTCTCGTGTCCTCGAATAAAAAACCGGACAATCCTTGCTGTCGCAACTAACATCGTCTCCAAAAGGGACGCCCATGCATGACCGACAGATTTTGTGAAGATTACTTGTACGTCGCTCGGCTTGTTGGAGTTGGGATGTCAACTTGAATAAAGAGATGTGAGGTTGACTGGCACAGCTGTTGCATAGCGGCAGGTCGTTGTTGTTGTCTTGGAGTTTATATTTGCAGATTAGACATGTTGACGATTTCATGTATGATTCGAGAGTCTTCTTGGAGATTGCTGCGTTGTTGTTGCTGCCTCCTAACCCCGTGAATGCTCCCTCGATACGACGGATTCGTTGTATCTTGGGCATCTCGTCGTACCACTGTCGTACATTGGCGCCGACAAGATTGAAAATTCGCTCTAGAGGAGGAATGAGGTTTTTCGTAATATAGTACTCAGCGTCCAGCTCGAGATGGGCATTGTTTAGTAACACTTCAGGAGCGACGCAGCGATCGATAAGTCTTGCTCCAGGTGCACCAGTAACAACGACATATGGAACGCGTTCGCCATACTGTGGCTCGAGTCGTGGATCCTCTAGCATCTTTTTGGTACTGATCAATGCTCCTGCAGGAAGTGTGCCCTTTTCGCTATACGTCCCGAGTCTGACTTCACGCGCAAAACAGAAATCCTGAACGGAAACTCTGCCTTGCATGATCTTGAGGCACTGTTTCTGAAAGTAGCCCTTGACTCGACTCAAATCTGCTGTCCGGAACAAAATCTTCAATGCTTTCTCCTCAATCTTCTGCTCTGCAGGTGTACCGTCACGTCGAACAGTCTCGATTCCCTTTGCGTCAAAGTCAGGCTCGACTTGATTTCGATGCTCGTACTTGAACCCAACGTATCGCTTCTTTGCAAGTAGCACACACGGATGATAGACCTTCTCAAACTTGAGTTTTACCGGACGCGGGTTCATCTTTGTCACTGCTTTGGAAATTTCCTCGCCAATTGTAAAAGCTTCGTCGCGTGTTCGTCCTTTTAGGGAAATGAACAAACTATCGGTATCTCCGTACACAACCTCAGCGCCCCATCGATCGACCGAGTGAATGAAAGCAATTGCCCTTTCGAGAGTTTCTCGCGCCGTCTGGACAATACTATCCGCAACCTCCGAGCATGGCATTCGACCAGAGAAAGAGGCCGATGTATAGCCATAAGTAACATTCGCGATCATTTTCAAAGCCAACTGACGATGGTTCAGTAACTGCTGCAAAGTTTTGTCATCCTTGTCTGCCTTCATGCCACTCTTCACCATCACTCGAGTTTCCAGAATCTCGCTCAACATTCGCGCAAGTAAAGATTTCCGAATCTCGGGTTTGGCATAAATCATACCGTTGGGCGCGATATTAACGTGATCTTTCAACAATTCAAGGATTCTTTCCTGTCGCTCGTACTCTGTAAACCCCATCTTGCCCCGTCCCCGCCAGTTGTCAAGTCTTCCGAGAAAAGTGGAGTAGCAGTAATTATATGCTATGATGATGCTAGGATATAGTGACTGAAAGTCCAACACGAGTAAAGGACTTGTATAAAAGTCGCTTTGAGGCTCCATGACAAGCGGTAGGCATTCAAGAGCATTCTGTTGGCCGACCTGTTTCCGGCTAGGACTTATCAACATGAAGTTCTCCGGCTTGGCGATTCGAAACATCAATGATTCCACTTTGAACTGTGATCCGCGAGAAAAGACTGAGAAAAAGTCCACACCGAGTAACCGAGCTTGTTCGCTGGTCCGTGGTATTAGTTCGTTGGTATCCAGGATCTCCAAGTCCAACTGTATACGCGAGAGATAGTATTCCACGACCTTCATAATATCGCGAGGCTTGCTACTAGTAAACCATCGAGTAAGATCTCTGAATGGATAATGAGGAATCCGTCTATGCAATAGATGAAATACAACATTCTCCATGGTGTACCCCAGCAGATTCAATTCGCTTCTCATAGCTCGCCAGATGTTGATCATATGTCGACCCGTAACAGAAATAGAGGATGTGTTGTTGAATCCCCATCTATCGCTATCCTTGCCGAACCTCCCATGTGCAGAAGTCTTGACTCGCGAGAGTTCATTGCACAAATCGTACTCGTATTTCAACCGCGCTCTTTCAATGAGATAACCCCAAGATCCATTGTGAACTTCATAGCCTGTAATGATATCCGGATCATGGGATCGCACAATATCAACCAAACTCGTGATTAGGTCGAGTTCAGACGCTTCGGTTTGTATTTCAACAGACAAAGATGCAGCCACTGGAACTAGGATATCCGCTGGTTGTGCCAGAATACCCAAGTGCACGCCTTCTAAATGACCGTTGACGTCCACATCCTCGTCATTCGACCGAAGACTCCAAAACACGCAGCTTATCTCGTCCTCTTCTGGGTTCGGAGCCAAGCCCTCTCGTGTATTGACATGAACCTCCAAGCTCATCACGCTCATGTACTGCATTTGATGCTCCACGCTGGTAGATTGTAGTTTCTGGGAGTACTTGAAACCATATGGATTCCTTTGAGTGGCACCTTCAATCTGCGACATGACATTTGGCTTTGATGATGGTAATGAAAGTCGGGGGACTTCCGATTCTTTTTCTTGAGCTTTCTCTTCATTTCCAAACCATTCAACAACCTCACTGCGAGTCGGAGGAAGTTGAGCAAACTCCCAGACTCGTGCCGAAGACAATTCACGAAGCTTTCGATCCTCCTTTCTTTGTTCATCAAGACTTGAAATAGGTGGCAAGTTCTCGGTAAACATATGTATGTTACGACCTTGTCGATCAAACTCGGGCAAATAGCGTATTGAGTTGCTGACCAAGCGAAAGTCACGTCCAGCATATTCGCGTGATCGTTCTGGTACGTCATTGTCGTCACTATAATATGCTTTCTGATAGACAACTGCTGGTCGTCCCTCGTCTTGGATGCTTGCCCTGACTTCAGCTGTGGTTGGACATGGAAAACGATAGGAAAGCAGTCTGCGATTGGCGGGAATATCGAAAGCCTCATAGATATCACTCATCTGGCCAGACATATGCGGAAGTGTCTCTGTATTATCACTGCTTTCCAAGGTAGGCTCCGAGGAAGACTTTTCCACTCCGTTGCTTTCTCGAGAATCATGGTCTGCCGAGACCTGAGAAAGCTGCGAATTTTCTTTGGACAGCCCACTTCTCTGGCTGAAACGTAGGACAGTCATAGGATCGTTCGGATCTTTGACGACGGGAAACGAAAGTCGTTGATTTTGGCTAGCGTGGACAGTCTTCTGAGAAGAGTCAAGTCCATTTTGTGGATGCAAAGAAGGAGTGTCATCAGGTCCGATACGTTCGCCATCTTGTTCGGCTTCTTGCAGGATTGCAGCTACATCGAATGACGAAAAGCTCTCATCTTGTCGTTTCGGCGTTGACTCATCCTTTGAAGCATCGTCACATACAATTTTTGGACGCTTCTTGAGGCGTTCTTCTGGGGAGTTCACAATTCCAGTCCGAGTCCGTTTGGATAGGTGAGACTGAGCTGCATTCAAGTATCTTCGATGTGGGTCTTCCTGGTCTACCTTCTTATCTTGTTGCCTTCTCGTAGCATCATTTTCGCTCATTCCCTCCGCAAGGGCATCAAACACCTCATCATCGATCTGAAAGGAGCTGCTGGGTAGGCCATCATCGTCGTTTTCGTATCCATCTTCCGGATCGGAGTATTCGCCTTCAAATTCATTATCGACATCAAATCCATCAGAGAAAATCGTGGTATCATAAGCGCTCGCACCCGCGGCGTTATCAGCATCCGCAAGGGCAATTTGAGTCATCAGCGGTTCCAGTTTCTGTGGATAAAGATCCTCCACACTATCGATCGCTGATTGAATCGTGTCTTCCATGGCATCATGCTTGACATATTCATCAAAAGAGACGGCAGTGGTATCATCAGCTTTTTTCTCCTCGTCAATCACCCTGAGTAAATGCTCTCGAAACTCCTCTTCGTGTATCCAGCCAGCCTTATTCTGGTCCCGCGGACTAGCCGACATAGAAACAAGCTCTTCAGCTGTGAACGGACTGCTGCCTGGATCCTTTATTCCCAGTCTTTTCTTGCGCCTGCGCGTCTCGTCCTGCCATAGACCAGCCATACTATGGACGAGTTTCTCTTCTGCTGATATTGGATGCTTCCGCTCGATGAAATCATGGTGAAGCGGCCGTTCCTTGACTGCATTTCGATTAAGAATATCCTGCACACATACATCGACCTCCAATGTGCAATGACTCTGCTTTGGTAGGACGTCCGCGCTGGTGATGTTCTCCGGGGGTATGGTTCGATCATGCCATCGATGATCCAAATTCGATAAGTCGAGATACTCTGGGACTGGAGACCGGAACTTGACTTTGGCGCAGTCCATATAGGCGCAGCCGTACAAGTTGTAATCGCACATCCATTGCGGCACAAATTGGAGGTGACTTTCATAAGGTTGTAGCGAGGCTTTCATTACCGCTCCTTGACGTAAAAGATCGGCCAGCCGAATAATGTTCATGGGATTTAAGAGGTATATTTTCAAGTAGTACCGATAGCCAACGTGATAACCATAGAATGGGATGCCCTTGACCAGGGAGATATGGGCGACATACGCGATTCTTCTATCGTAGGCATTCTGGCGGTAGCTGTTTGCCAAAGCGTGGTCGATGGATGCATGTAAATTTCGAATCGCGTTGTTCACTATTCTCCAAATGTAAGCCCCGTCCTCGCCTTCAGGTATGCAGTCCTACCTTCCTCCTGTCCGAGGGCGCCTCTATATTCGATATATAGGTATGGAAAAGCTCCATGTATATGAACACAGACCTTCTGGCCGGTCTCCGTGGCACCGAAAGCTCGAATCACCGGGACCTTGGGTCGCGCAGTCCGTTGTGAAGCTCCATTCGTAAAAGGAACTGGTGGATCGAATTCAGTCGGCACTGCCTGATAATCATCGATGCAGTTTAAGCGGACGTGAAAGATGTCCATCGTATGTATGAGAACAATATTCACAGGCGCAAACCATGGTGTTGCACATTATCCTGTCCAAAAAGTAAAAGAATAAGACAAAACACTCATCGTGGAGTCATAAACGCGTTGAAGTCAAGGTTGAAACATTCCGCGATGCAGTCAACAATGCATGACGTGCATTACTGCCACTAGACCGTATGGGTTAGTTTCGATCCTAAGGCCGCAGTCTTGGCAGTCTTGGCGGACAAAGCTTGATCGACACCTGAGGCAACTGACGCTAAATCAACGGCGACTTCCTCTTCCAACCAGGTCACTCGAGCTTCAATTTCAGGAGCTGTCTGCTCCATCCTCTTACTTTCTATACATCTCACTCACTCTATTTCGAAAGCCTCGAATTTAGGTTTGTATTCATCATGTCTCGCAAACCCACCGACGTGGCGTCCAAAGAGCGCAACGAGTACATCCCATCCTTCATCGCAAAGAAACCCTTTTATATCGACGACGAATCCTCCGACGCCGACTACCTCGAGCATCAGCGTCTTCAAAAGCAAGCCGCAGACTCAAAATGGTACGAGCGAGGAAAGCGCGCCGGCCCAGCCGCCACCAAATACCGAAAAGGTGCATGTGAAAACTGTGGTGCCATGACACACAAAACCAAAGAATGCCTCAGCCGGCCGAGGAAACTCGGCGCAAAATGGACCGGAAAGGATATTCAGGCGGATGAAATTGTGCAGGATGTTGATCTTGGTTGGGATGCGAAGCGAGATCGGTGGAATGGTTACGATGCGAAGGAATATCGAAACGTGGTTGAGGAATACGAAGAGCTTGAGAATCTCAAAAAGAGCGCAAAGAAAGCGACCGGCGGCGAGGAGGATGATGAGGAGGGAGATCAAGAAGAAGCGCGATATGCTGAAGAATCCGATATGGGTCGACAACAGAGTACGGCTACGAGGAACCTACGTCTCCGTGAAGACACGGCGAAATATCTTTTGAACCTGGACCTTGATTCAGCCAAATACGATCCCAAAACTCGCTCGATGATTGGTTTAGGAGCACAAGCAGATCAGACATCGGCGCTAGTTGCTGAGGAGAATTTTATTCGTGCTTCCGGAGATGCTGCGGAATTCGAGAGAGCGCAAAAATATGCATGGGAATCGCAGGAAAGAGGCGATACGCAAATTCATCTTCAAGCCAACCCTACTTCTGGTGAAATACTGCGGAAACGAGAGCAAGCCGAGGCGGAAGCCAAACGTGAAGCGCAACGAAAAGCTCTGTTGGAAAAGTATGGTGGCGAAGAGCACATGAAAGCAGCTCCCTTGCGCGAAGCTGCCGTCATCGAAAACGAGCGCTTTGTTGAATACGACGAGACTGGCGCGATCAAAGGAGCACCAAAGAAGGCAGTCAAATCGAAATACGCCGAAGACGTACTCATCAACAACCACAAATCGGTGTGGGGTAGCTGGTGGTACAACTTTACATGGGGTTATGCATGCTGTCACTCTACGGTTAAGAATAGTTATTGTACTGGCGAGGATGGCAAGAGGGCTTTTGAGAATACTCAGAAGCTGGCCATTCTCGATACCTTGAATCACGAAGAAGAGCCTGAAGAGGAGCCACCGAAAGAAGAGGAGGAAGCTACCAAGCCAGTGGATATTGAGAAGAGGAAACGAGATCTGCATGCGCTCCAGCAGGGTGTTGACGAGGAAGAGCTCGAATCATATAAACGAAGTCGGTTGGCTGCAGCAGATCCTATGGCTGCCTTTTTAGGAAAGGACGAGTTGATAAAGTAGCGTTTTATCACTCGTCAAGATTGTACTTATCAGTTGTGGATGGATTCTTACGCATAGTAACAGCATAGTAGCAGCATAACCGGCGTTTTTGAATATACCCAAATAGTGACTTTGACAAGCACTACGCTTTCTTCCTTTATCATCTTTATCTACCTAGCAACTCGTCGGGTACGACAAAGTCATCATGAATAAGATATGTGTATGAATTTTTGCTTGCCAGTTGTGTGTCGGATTCAATGTTGCAACATTGAAACCAACATTACAACAAAAGTGGGCGAGGCTCCTTATTCGATATATATAAACCCCTCGTACCAACAACCAACATTGAACACACATAAATTTGAAACCTCAATTTCCAAGATTAAAAATTGTTATTGTCTCAATTCTGAATTCATCTCGAGTATCGAACTAGCTTCTATCTTTTTCATCACCAATTTATCTATACGTGGCCTAATCAACACCAAAATGTCCGTCCGGGTCTTGATCTACGCCTACAGAAAACCCAGCCTCTCTCTTGAGGACTTCAAAAAGCATTACGAAGAACACGTAAACCTCATCAAGCGTCTCACCGGAGACGATTTCCCTTTATCTCACAAACGCTACTACATTGCGCGCACACTCGTTAGCAGCGAAGACAGCAAAAACATCACAGGCACTGAGCGCAACCCTACTACACCTGCGATTGTATTTGCGGGCCAACAATCGGACTTTGATTTCGATGCCTATGCCGAATTGACGTTTGCGAGTCAAGAGGCTCTTCAAATCTTTACCGCCAAAGTGCAGGCGCCTGATGCTGCGGCTCAGGTTTCGGCTGATGAGGAGAAGTTTTTGGATCGGTCGAAGCTGGGTATTGCTATGTTGGGCGATGTTATCGAGACGACCAAGTAATGTTCAGCGGTTCTATGAGAATATCCCAAGTCATTGCTCGTATATAGTGTGAAGCATATAGTTACATAATGGATTCAAGTCCTGGCTCTCCCGAATTCACTCCCTGCTTAATATGCTGAAATATCGTTCATATCTCTCATCGCGTCTTTTGACAGATTCTGAAATCGTCTTTCGGCGTTCACACAGAAAGTAGACATTCTTATTAATAGCGCCACCCGGTCCTGGGAGCCTCAGCAGTCGACAACATGCTCCGGGATTTGTCCATAGAGGGGTCCACTGAGTTCCCTCCAAGTGTCTGTCCTGGTTACTTGAGCCGAAGCTTTTGGAGCCAAAAGATATGCGTCCCTGTTCAGGGACATACTCAATATGGGAGTAAGCAATGACACTCAAGCTTTTCAGCATTGGGTATGAGCGGAGGTATTAGTATATAGGGACATCATGCTGGCTGGTATCGGCCGAATTCTTTTTACAGAATATACAAGCAAACTGCGTGGTCACTCGTTACTATGCATTCTTCTGCCATTCATCGCTCGCCCTCGGCGTGGGTGCTGTTGCGGCAGTCATTGGAAAGGGTGACGATTCCGACGATGTACGTCTCGACGAGCGTGACATTTTGCTCACACGTGCAGTCTCTAGCTGCTGCTCGGATATTCTGATGTGACCCAATATGCCAGCAATTGGGTCTTTCAGCAGTTCATCCTGTCACTGTCAATGTGACCAGCCGCCCCCAGACCTCACCGACGACGACAGTGTACCAGACCGTGACAACCCCTGTGGATGTCACTGCTTTAGTCACTGAGACCTTAGAATTAGTCACTGGCGGCACGGTTGCAAGCGTACAGACAATCGATATCTTGGCTAGACTGACGTACACCATGTCCTTGGAGTACATGAATTGGAACCCTGTGCCAGCAGGGTCGATTGTCCGTTGTTACGATGTCACAACAACCTGGTCACCGGTGGTAAATTTGGTGGACTTCTGGATGTTTTGCGTCGGACGCTTTTACTGCGACAAGCTCGCAGACCACGTTCATGTGTTATATTCAGGCTGGTGGTTCGTGGGATTTCACCATGACACCGTTTGACATTCGCTGTTAGAGAAGCCAGCTTGGAAGATAGTCCAACGCTTGATGGTTTCATGTTATATTTGATCTGCTGGCTAGATCGTAAATGGCACCTAGAGTATCAACTCACCCTGTAATATACCCAATTCTTCTCCTGATAAGTATGTGCTCAAAAATAAACAAAAAGCAGACAGAATATTGAAGTCTAAGCGATAGCCAATAGGAAGACATACAACGCGGACCAATAACAGCCCGCTGAACTGATACGGCGCTAATCCCAAAGCAGCCGCAAAGTAGGGCTAAACCTAGCCGTTGACCACACACGCTAAGCGACCAAATCAGTCCGGCCCCGTCGAACTTCGCGATTGCTGCGACGACTGAACGACGACGACATCGACAAACCCCCTTCAGCGGAAAAGGTGCGTCTCTCTTTACACTCAACATTATTCAATCTTCAAGAGTCAATTTACTAATATTTTCTTGTGCTGAATTACAGATCCCTTGATTCAAAATGAGTACGTCGATATACCTACACTCGCACCATACTATTTGACACCGATCGATAAAACGCAAGGACAAAACTGACAATGTGCTATAGCGAAGGGTACCTCCAGCTTTGGTAAGCGTCACAACAAGACGCACACGCTCTGCCGACGATGCGGTTAGTACTTTCAATCCTGTGCATATGCAAAATACGTTTCGGTCAAGAAGGGAACTCGAGTCGGGTCTGGAGGATATCGATCGAACAGTCGTTGGGAAGGAGACAATTGGGCTGGATGGATATCCTCGCAGACGAGACGAAAGGACTCTTCGACGAATGGAAAAAGAAAGTGAGGAGGAAAATAATGCTAACGTGATTTTTCTCGACAAACAGGAAAGCGTTCTTTCCACATCCAGAAGAGCACCTGCGCCAACTGCGGCTACCCTGCTGCTAAGGTCCGAAAGTGTACGACCACCTCTTACCACCCGAAAAAAATTCATAACAGATTCTAATGCAGAGAACAGACAACTGGAGCGAAAAAGCCAAGCGCCGCAAGACCACCGGCACCGGCCGCATGCGTTACCTCAAGACCGTCGACCGCAAATTCCAAAATGGTTTCCAGACCGGTACTCCCAAGGGTGCCCGTGGCCCTACGACTGCTTAAACTATTTGATCAACGAAAAACGGATAGTTTGAGATTTTAGTTGTTTCGCTTAATGAAAACCCTTTTTCAATTTCCTTCCTCTTTTTTAAAGACTCGGCCATGCTTTTTTTACGCGCGAAACAAGTTTGAAACGGAGTTGGGCAAAAATTTATTCATTCTGTGACGGAAGAAGAAAAGGAAGGAATTATTCCCGTGGTGTGTGCATGTTGTCGGATATGATGGACGACACGAGGGGGCTGTGTGTGTATGTCCGGATATGACAGGTTATTTTTTCGATCTGTCTGTCATTCAGCTGACGGCCGTGAAAAGGCTGCTCAGCTCTATGATTCCTGTTGGTAGCAACGAAAATGGAATCATTCATGTCAATCCAAAACAAATCATGGCATTTCTTATATCTGGAGAAATGAACTGAAAATTCAAAATACTAACTCCACGGGAACCGGATCGAATGGTATCTATTTCTATTCTTCTCTATGTGATGATCGACAGTTGACTCCGGCGGACACATACGTATAGTTGGAGTTGGTGTTATACCTCCCCCCTCCCAAAAACCCTAACCCCCCCATCCCTCTGCACAAAATACAATACCTCTTTCTCCGCAATCTCTCCGTCCTCTTTCCCCTCTTGCCCGATCTCAGGTTCGTATCCCCCACCCCGACTCATCCTCAAAACACCGCTTACATCCTTCGCGGCCCCCGTATCCAGCGTGCGTAGCTGTAATACCATATCCGCGCGATGCGCCAATTCGACCACAAAAGAAGCATGATTTTTCTCGAGGGGCGTTGCGGCCGCGCTGGTATTTTCGATAGGTGTAAGAGTGTAGGGATTTGCGTTGTGGATGAGCGGGGAGTCGGCGGAGGTCGTTATTATCGTCGACAAAACATGCTGCAGTAGTGAAAGTAAGCCTTTTTTTGTGTTTGAAAGAAAGGGATGAGGGGGAAACGAACTTGTTGTAATCCCATAACCCACTCCGATATATCATTTGCATCAATGCCGGGGGTTGTGGCGAGGATGAGATCTGGTTGATCTAATATTAAGAGAATATCGTTCCCATCTTCATCATCTTGTCCGTCTTCGCCGGTTTCGTTTGTGCGATCGGGTTTTGGGAGTGATTGTATAACGGAGAGAATGTCGTTCTCTAATTGATTCAGCGCGGTGATTCCTTGGCCAGAGATGTGTAATTGTTTTTGCTGTGGAGGAGAGGTCTTCGTTGGAGAAGGTATTCCTGCCGTCGGCAATGGAGAAGAAGAAAAAGACGGAGGAGGAGGAGGAGGAGCACGAGGACTCGCCGGACCGCGCATTGGAATTGATCGTCCAGATCCCATCGCCGGACCGGACCTTATACTCCCTTGCTGCTGCTGTGGCTGCGATTGTAGCGGCTGTCGCGGCGCATCAAACAACCCACTCAACCCATCCACAAACCTGAGCCTATCCCCATCCACGAACCGCTGCAAATCAAGTCCCTACGCCCCAACAAACAACACAGTCAGCCAAATCCCCCCTCATCTCACTCTCATTCCAAAAAAGCAGAGAATAGAAGACGAACCAATCTCTTCCCCTCCCCCCTCCAGAACAACCATTCTCTCAAAAAGCTTATGAGGACGATGCGCTTTGCTCTCCTCCTTCTCCTCTTCCCCCGTCCACCCTCTTGATGCAATTCATTGTGTTCTGGTGTGGCTGATAATATGGAATGTAAATATCGTAGCACCAACCAGTTGGGCGTCGCCGCGAGAACGGACGTGATTATCGTGAGCGATTGGGCGGAGTGCGTGGAGTGCGAGAGATACGGAGTAAGTAGATGCGGGATTGGGGGCTGGGAGGGCATTTTTCTCTTTCCCTTCTTCTCCCCTTTTATAGTTGTATAATCTATTGAACCGAGGAAGTCGTTGTAGTTGTTATCGTGAGTTGAGGATAAATGACGTTGATAGAAAAAAAAAAAGTTTCGGCGGGGAATTTAATTGGTTCATGCGGGGTAGCTTTAAAATGCGTATCAAAGTGATCAAGTCTTATCTCCATTCCTAATCTATGCAACTACCTACGTATCATGAAATCAAGGATATGCTCGAAGCAAACTGCTAATCATCTCCATCAGAGTCAAAAAGCATGTCTTCCAGAACATCAAGAGCACTTGGCTTGGCCTGAGCTCCGTCTTCGACGATTTCAACCTCTTCGTCGGGGTTAATCTCGGATTGATCGGTGGCATCTTCGGCAGTGTCATCTTTGTTCGAAATGGAGGACCAGTCTGTTGTGTCGGAGTTCTCTTTCTCCGCATCTGAATTGACCTGCTCATTCTCTATTTCCTGCTCCGAGTCCACACGTTCTTCTCTCTTGTCCTCCTGAGCGTTCTGAGGCATATCCGGTTCAACAGCAGCAGCAGATATTCCCCCCTCTCCAGCAGAATCATCAAAATAACGAAGAGCAACCCGCCCAAGAGTATCAGGGAACAACCACGCAAAACTGATCATAGGAAGATTTTCCGGCTTCGGTTTGACATTTGTATCGGGATTGATCTTTCGGAACTCGGCCTGCGCTGCAATGACTTCGTCGTTGGTGACCTTGTAAATCGCAACTGCCACCGGCTTAATGTGATCAAAGTCACGACCGCCGACTTTATCATAGCATTCTTTTTGGAATCGATCCTTGAGAGCTTTGGTGATTCCGCCGAGCTCCTCGTGGAATTTGTAGTCCTTGCTCAGGTTTGCGTGGCTTAGGACGAATGTGGACCAGACTTCGAACTCGGTGCGGATTTCGTGTTGTGCCATGATGCGTTTCAATGCCAGATCGTAGTCGACTTTCAACTCTCTGGCGAACTGCATTATGTCGTCGGGTACTGTGATACCACATTCTAGCACACGCTTGTCAAACGGCATATCGAAATCCGGATGAAAGTCGACTCGATCAACGGCGTCGTAGAGCTGTCCCAGAATCTTCTTCGACTGGTATATCTGATCCTTTGGCTTGTAGTTTTTCTTCATGAAGTGCGGCCATCTTCTGGGACGCAAGTCCCGAGGAAGATACGCCGGCTCGCCCGTCTTGTTGTAGTCGACTGCGTTTGAATGCAGTTGCGCCAAACGTATGCATTTCGCAGACTCCACTCCATCCATCAAAAAATCAGACCACGCCAAATGCGCATGAGCAATCTTGGGAAGAGAATCGTTCTTCATGTAATTTACAAAGAACGTAGTGACGTCGTTGACCGTAACAGGTCTGTCAAGGTTGACGCCTTTGATCGGAGCATAGTCCATGGGTGTTCGAAACCATTCATTTGGAACGAGGTCTGGATCCCAAATCACCAAGTAATCGTCACCATCCAAGTCGCCTCCAGAGCACATACTAGCAACATCACGGTCTCCAAGCTGTGGAAGCACAACAACGTCTTTAAGGTGAGCAAGTTCTGGGCGATCAACTGCTCTGACGACCCGTATATCACCAGGATGTAATGATGGGTTGCGAGCAAGAATGCAAACACCTTCAATCACTCGATACTTCTTCTCGTCTGCACGATACACCTGAAGGAATATCTCCGGCAACGCCTTGAGTTTGGACTCTCGGGACGAATGCGGGCCCTTCGTCTTTTCGTAAGAGAAACCCTGCAGCGTGGCGGTCTCGTCCATAACACCAAGCACACAAGCCCCATCTTCGATTGTGATCTTGGCCTTTTCTTTCAGATATTTCACCGACCATGCCTTCCACAGCGTGATAATAGAAGTCATAAAGGGATCTTTGGCTTGTAGAAATCCGTCAGAAACCATCTTCGAAAGGACAAGTGTCATCTCATGGGGATCGATGTATTTTTGAAGGAGTCGCATAGCAGTTCTATCGTCATGTGTAGCCTCATCCAAGCTTGAGACCATCTTCTGAAGTTTGTCATGGAACACTTCGTCCTCCACTCCAAGCGACGAAAGAACGGCAATCAGCTGGCGGTTCAATGTGGCCGAGGAGAATTGTGACCACCGAATGATTTCCAGACCTTGGTGATTGGCCGGGAACTTCTCCTGACTGGGACGAATCTGAATTTCACGCCCACGCGGTTCATCTGAGAGGACGAGCATGCCCTTGCACCCTCCTAGACGGAACTGATATGCTGAAGGAGGCTCTCTGTCTGGAGTTCTGATCTTCAGCTCTTGCTGTGTCATTTGTGCCAAAAAGCGTGAAATCCTACCCACGCCGTCTGAGAAAGTGTACCCTCCTCGCTTCACATCAGGTATGCGCTTCAAATCGACCGTACAAGTGTTGATAGCTCGGGTGGTCGAGAAACATTGACCCAGTCTTGCTGCATATTTCGCAATGTTCCTGATATCCGAAAACTCTCCCATCCATGCGCGAATATTGGCGGCGGTGACATGTGCGTCAGATGCAAAGAAGTACGCGCCATGTTCTCGAAACTGAGAATTACCAAACGCAAGAAACTCGTATGTCCGGTCACCCAATATAATACCATTAGACATGGTCCGCTTGATGCGATTGAAGATCTCGTCCATGGTGTCATGGTGGGTAGAGTTGATACGGCCTTCGAACTTTTCGTCTTTGAATCGCACGCGCAAGAAACGATCAGCGTGTTCTGAGTATCGACGAAGAACGCGGTTGGTAATTTCCATTGATGGGGTGTTCCAGTATATCGTCGAAGGAGTCACAGTAGCTGTGCGGACCATGCAGCAGTAACTTGGGATATTCCTTCTTGTGACGCCCTTGGGAAACAGAATGTCAAAAATCTTCATCGCATCCCAGTAGACCTTCTTGTCCGTGGCGATATGTTCCAACAAGGTAAGTGCTTTCCTTTCTTCCATGTCTTTGAGCCTTTGAACGAATTCTGGCTTGGCAGCAGTGTACTCGCTGATATAGCCATGAGAAATGCACACTTCAAGCTGGTAACGAACCGGAAAAGGGAGATGAATGAACAATTTGTCAAACAGATCGTTAAATGTAGATGACCCTGAACTATCGGGCTCATCGCAAATGTCCCACACCACAGGGACTGGCAGAGTGCGAGGGACCTCCACCTTGAACTCGTCATCGATCTTAATCTCGATATTGAAATCTCTCAAGGCTTTGCACAACAACCTATAAGATTTCGAATGAATGGAGTCCTGTCCATAGGTTATCCGAATCGCATTCCATCGCCCAATATCAATGATTGGGTTCCTCTTGCGCAAACTGATAGGAAGGATGCCCCAGTTCCCATGTCGGTGGACAATATCAGTCTGGCGGTACCAGCAATCCATTGACCTCCATCCGTTCTTCGAGTCAAGACCACTGAAACTAGACTCAACATTGTACAGATGGCGATGATACAGCGGAGGACTCTCGAATCGCAGAATATGCGACACCGAATCCGAAGAATCGTCGCTTTCGATGCGTTGGTACAGAGTCGACAGCTGAGCAAAGGGCACTTTCAATCGATAGTGAGTCATGGCTGAGACACGATTAGTGGATTGTATCGAAGTATGGAAAAATACGAGTAGCTGTCGTTGTTTCAGGTCCACCGTCAATCTGGGATGTTCGTCCGGCGTCTTTTGAAGATGGCGCATGAGAAGCATCGAATTGGGTCCTATCATCGGACCAAAGTCGATTGTCGTAATGGGAATGTTCTATGCCTTAATCAGTTCTTGCCCTTTCAACAAGGTCAGCTAGAGTAGGCATACAAATTCAGCAGGATACAACTCATCCGGATCCACGGGACTCGGAACTCGCATATCCCTCTCTTCAAAGTGAGGCAGGACTCTAATCCTCGCCTTCCGTTCCCCGGGTAAATTGAGCTGCCAGTGCCCAGTTCTCCAAAAGTCCGTCTGCGGAGGTGGTCTACGCAACATCAGCAACAACCCTTCCCACTATAAAGCACTTGAAGGGCCCGAAGAGACAAACCTAAACCGTATCCTCCCCTTCCCATTACGTCTCCCAGCATCATCTTCATACAAATCAATCGCAAAGATATTTCCCTGCCGATTAAACGCCGTCCAGATCGTAAACGCAGTCACTTCGTCGGGGACGTGGAACAAATTGACCGCGAAGGAGTCCCATGTCTGCCAGATTGGTTTAATGGCTTTGTGGGATGGATTTTCTCTAAGTTTAATAGCCATTGGCGACGATGCTGCTGATAATATAGAGGAGGAAGATTTGTTGGGGGAGGAATTGTTGCTGTTGCTGTTGCTGTTACTCCTATTACGCCTGTGGCTGCTGTGGCTGCTGTAGCTATTCTTCTTGTTTGGGGAGGGTGATTTCTTGTAGTAAGGAGGTCGGCGAGGAGTAATTGTAGTTGGAGCAGTAGGAGGAGGAGTGGCCATGATGTCTGTCTCCCGAGGAAGGAGCGACCCAGGGCTGGGTCAGGTGAGGCGCGTATCCCTAGCCCTGATCAAGAGGATATGACTATCTGGTGAGATGAAGACGATTGAAAGTCCACTGAAGTGCAAGAAGTGATCTCAGTACGACACGAATGAGAGATGTAAGAAGTGTAAGATCCAAATCACCAACACATTCGACGACAGCGTATACGAGCACCTCAAGACTACCAGAAAAGAATAAGAATAAGAAGAATAATGTCGAACTGAATCAAACATGACTATTCCCTTTCATTGTCCATCCATCTCTTCATGAAACTATTTTGAGGTCGTCGGGGGCCCAATCGGGTAATCCGGATGAGACACTTTTTGTCGGTTTGTCCCTTCAGAATCGGTGGATCAATGAAAAGAATACTTGCCCTTGATAAAGGCAGTCATACGACCTGCAGTTGATGTTGAATGAATGTATTGAGTCCTGATAAGTTTAGAGTGAATGGAGGCTCGGAGAATAAAGGGTAAAGGGTGCAACACGCGCTGTTTGGATATGACGTAGGGTGATTCAGGGGAAACAAAAACAGTCATTGAGCATTTATTTCAGGGCTGTGGACAAAGTCACTATTTATAACCATACATCACTCACTGCATAAAAGCTTTGACTCATTTTATTGTTTTAGACAAGGCGCCTTATTAGTAGTGTAACCGTGCGTTGTCTGATATCTGATGAAAACAAGGTTTGTCTGACACCAGGTAACCAATCAAGTGACCACTCATCTGTGGTAACCTGCTCTAGGTAGGTAAGGCTGTACTGAATACTTTGAAACACCATAAGCAAAAGAGAAACAAATCATGGGGTATCATCTTCACAACTGGTCATCACTCATTCATCACATTCACACTCATCGTGCCACGGTACTCGTCAAAAGATCCTCATCCTCAAAATCCAAGTCCAAATCCAAATCTGTAATGTTGATATTCGCCTGAGATTCAATCTGCGTTTGTTGATCAAGTTTATCATGCTCGGCATCCTTGGGATTAGTCGACGGAGGTGACTTTTTAGGGCTATTCCTATCAAGATTGCCAAGGGGTTGTCGTCTGACTCCAGAGAGACCCTCGATCGCTCTTTCTTGGGTGCTGGAAAAATAAGTGGTGTTCTCATCGTTGACGAAACTCGTTGCTTGGGAAAAGCGATGACTGCGTCTGCGGGTTGTAATTGTCGCATCTTGATTGAAGAACGACTCCGTACTTGGCAGAGGAATAGCTGGATATGAAGACTGTGTTTGCGTCGTAGTCGTCTCGGTTTGTGAGGGTGACTGTGCCTGTAGTAGACTCAGACGGGTCGATCGACGAACAGGTTCTTTAGCCTTTGAAGGGCCAGCCGCTGGCTGTTTTTTGCTGTTGTCGTCTTTCTCTTTGGTAAAACCCATCACGCTCATCAAGCGACTAATATGCTCTTGGGCTTCGCTAAATTCGCGAGTCTTTGCTGCCCGTTCATTCCGAAGCGCCTCCACCTTGAACCTGTTAGTATCATAAACATTGTGCCTGGACCAAGAGAAAATACCTTCTTCTCCAAGTATTGTATCTTCTTGTTTCTGGCGCGAAGTTCTTTTTCGGCATTGGCAGCTGTATTTGCTGCGTCATGTCGCAGAGTAGACATTTCAAGCTGGTGTCGTTCCGCTAGATGCTGAGCCTGAGATGAATTAATATGTATCTCTTCAGTACAATGATGGATGTACTTACTCGATTCTGGGCTTCAGACACCTGATCTTTGCATTTTGTCTCCATATCAGCCATACTGCTTTTGTACTTTTGATGTGCTTCCTCGAGAGCCGACATTGATTTTTCCCAGTTCGACTGTGCCTGCTCCAGCTATTCAGGGTTAGAAAGTGCCAAGTGATGTAGGCGACATGACTTACCTTATCTTTCAGCATTTGATTCTTGTTCTGAAGGTCTTTGTTGGTCTCGCCCAATGTAATAATCCGATTATCCTTTTCGACATTTGTCGATTCCCCTATTTCCATAACTTGCTGCAACTTGGTGACCTCATGTCGAAGCACGTCACAGTCTTGCGCAGCATCTTTTTGTAGTTGTGCCATTTCTTGACGTAGATTATCATAGTCTCGGGAGACCGCCTGATGGCGCTCTGCGCCAGCATCCACGGCTTCCTTAAGTTGCGCCCTTTCCTTGGACACGGCCTCTATCTCTAGCTGCTGCTCTTCCAGGAGATCATCTCTCTCAGCAACCGTGGCCATGAGATCCAATTCACGATCACGTGCTTTTGAATTTGCCATCTCTATACCATCCCGCGCTTCCTTTCGGGCTGTGTCAAGCTCTGTCTGTAGCGCGTCCACTTGGTCGGTCAGATGCACGATCTGAAATGAATAATCCCTAACCTGTGCAACAGATTCGTCAAGTTGTTTTCTAAGAGCGTTCACCATCTCAGCGGACTGCCGGATTTGCTGTTCAAGCTGCTGATTCAAATGTCTAGAAGCCTCTAGCTGTTGATTTAATTCTTCCCGTTCCCGGACTGCAACTGCTAAAGGCTCCTCGACGTTGCTGCACCTGTTCTCAAAATCTTGTAACATTGCTTCCATCTGTTGAATGACTGTTTCATGAGATGTTCTGGCATTCTCTAGAAGAAGATTGGCAACTTTGGACCTCCATTCGTGACTAGAACCTTCCGTATTGTCTATCGCCGTGGTTTTTGCCACTTTCTGAGAAAAGCATCCGTTCCTCTCGGGTTCCTTCAGTTGAGAAAAGAAACAGAGTCTGGATGTTGCAGCATTCTCTTGAAGAGACCTGAGAAAAAAGTCAAACAGCCCATGATAACAGGAAAATATCTTTTGGCTCTCGGCGCCTTCAGCGTCAATTGCCGAATGAATGCAGCCTAACCATTCGAAGAAAAGTTTGTCTCTCTCCGAGGAAGTAGCCGTGCAACAAACGTGAGACTCTTCACATCGAGGAGATCCCTTGTGAGTTGAGAACTCTTGGGTATAATCACGTAAAATTCCCATACTTAGTTCAGATTCAGAAAGTCGCCTTAGAAAGGAGCGGCGAAGATCCGAGGCTCTTTCCGACTTTCTTAATGTCGAAATAAGCAGCTGCCTGATTTTGAGCTTTGTTAGACCTGGCAAGTGCTTGTCGTTATCGGGTCCTAACCCGTGAATAGTGGAGAGGCAGAAACCCAAATACTCGGTGTCGTAGTAAATCAATAATCGGTCAAAGAGAATGTCTCTCACCAATTCTGGCAAAGCATTCACCACATTATATGTGGGTTGGGTGTAAAGCTGCTCGCGTATTGATTGGTAGACCTCCCCTGGCAACGTTAACCATTGTGAAAATGTTATGAGTAAAGCCAAGCCCTGCAATTAATTAGTCAAACCCCGTCTCGAATAAGAATCGACGTACAGTAACTTGTAGCTCAGCATCTATACCCGGTCGTTTCAGTTTCTCGCACAGCTTGGCCAGCTTTGGCGAGTTAGCACTCAGCCAAGTCCTTCTGAGCTCGTCATCAATCTCATGACATATTTCTATTGCCAGTCTCACGAGCAAGATGCGCTCGTTTAGTATATACCCATTCGAGGAGGTTGAACATGCCATCACAGCTGATATAACAACCAGGTCAAGGGTCTTGTTAGAGCTTTTGGGGCCGAAAATCTGACAAATATTTCCTAGCCACTGTGGCTGTCTTTGTGTGGTATCTCTGGGCTTCCAAAGTTTGCGTATGCGTGTGAAGGTAGCCAAAGACAGCAATGTCCCTAAAGGGTCGTTCAGATTTCTCAAAATCTTGGTTCCTTCATGCTGAAATGCTTCCATCAGATCATTGGGCAGCAGCTGGATTAGGTCTGCATTACCAAGGAGTCCTTGCATAACATCATATAGCGGCTTGATTTTTGCTGCACAAGGGTTTTGCGCGACGTCGCCAAGTAGCTTGGTCAAGAAGACGGGAACTTGTGCTGGAGCGGCAATGTTCTGGGGCAAGGGATTTGAGAGCAAGGACACGCAAATGTTGAGATCCTATCCGGTCAGTCCAACTATGGTGTTTGAAAGTATTGATGAAGTAAACCTACATCCTCGTTTCCATCTTCAATAGCGCGATGAAGCGATTGATCTAGCAAAGCTGGCTCGCGATCAAGTAGAGCATCTCGTACAGTTTCAATAGAACCTACATTGCCGGTCAGTCTTGGACATGGAAGGGGGTTTGACTGTTCATACCGAATCTTGCTAGAAGCTTGTTCGAAGTCGGTCGTTGCTCAAGAAGCACTGCTGCCAAAAGCGACACCTGACAAGGCTTGCAATCTACCCACTGGCGGAGAGTAGCGTCCGAAGCATAGTCAACATCGCGATCGATCCTCTATTGCCATCAGTATCAGGCTTATCTTGCTAAGTCTTTCTTATTGAACCACGCACATGTAGGTCAGGGGTGTACGGTGCGGTAACAGCACGCTCTATTCCTTCGACAAGGAGTCGGATATCAGTCTTGTTGTCAGCCTCCATTGCTGTCGGCCGATATCAAAATTGATGCTGGTTGGTGTGATCGGTCAAATCGATGACCTTTGGCCGATATATCGGCGTAAACAAACCAGTACTCCGAAGTAGAGTTTGGTTGCAAGCATCCAGTCGATGTCCTCCCAATGATTCGTTTCAAGCGGATCTAGTTGAATATATCCAAAACGTAGTCAAGTTGTCCGAGAGTATGACTTGTCGTCTTCATGGTGGTGGTGAGGTCAGAGGATGAATTCTTTCTTCTGTTCCCCTCCGCAGTTGCCCCGTCAACCACCAGTGCAGATGGACACCTCAGGCAGCAACTGCACAACCACCATGATGTCAGGCATCTTACAATGATTATATTCTTATAACTGGTTTCTTCTTTCTCATTGACTACCGCCATAGCGCATACAATCTCTCGACATCGAAAAGCAGCAGGGGTAGAGTGCCCTCTACTTAACTAAGAGCAATCGGCCACAATGCCGAGCCTAAGTTTGGCCAATCTGAGATCCGTGGGGTAAATGAAGATATCAATTGAAGATGCCACGCAGATCCTACACTGCTTGGAAAGATTATAGGCAAAGGTCATGTGAGTCTATATAATTCTGATGGTATTACCGAATGGTACCATTCACCTTAAAAGCATGCCATCGAGGGCCCTTTTGGCCGTCAAATTGGTTAAGCGGCGTCTCGGCCGAGCATCTCCAACGCATCCCACGCGGACTCCAGCCAGTTCGGGGTAGAATATAAGCTCCCCATTCTCCCATTTTCTATCAAAGCTCTTCCTCTCATTTTCCTTGTTCTTTCTGTTCTAAATGATTGTCGGATAGTTTGTCGTTTTCTTTACGTTGAAACCCTTCATTTCGTATATACCGGTCAATTGATGACAGCATGAGGGCCAGTCTTCCCCTCAGGAATTTCTCCGCATCTTGTCGCAGCCAGGTTCGCCCCACGCTCACCAAGTCTCTCCGGACGAGGAATACTCAGACCACGCACTCGAGAAGATGGAATAGTAGCAATACTTCTTCTGGAAATACGTCCTGGACTACTACTCGTGCTTTGGCTCTAGCCACCGTTGTCGGCGCCGGAGCTTATGTCGCTGCTTCTGCACGTTCGACGTCGCCGGTCACAGAATCGGCAACGGCGGCCGCAAAGGATCCTACTTATGGAGATATTACACAGTTCGAGAAGGTACCAACCACCGTCTAACAATTTATGCATGAACACTAAATTGTGGTAGGCAATTGCTGAACTTCGAGCTGAACTTGGAGAAGACGCCATCAGCACCGACGACGACGACCTCCACGAACACGGCTACTCAGAATGGTCAACCGTCAACGCCGAGCGACTCCCAGTCGCCATCGCATACCCCAGATCCACCGAAGAAGTCTCCAAAATCGCCAAAGTCTGCCACAAATACCGAATGCCCATGGTCCCTTACTCCGGCGGCTCTAGTCTCGAGGCCAATTTCTCCGCTCCTTACGGGGGTATGACTATCGACTTTGCATTTATGGACAAGATTTTGGAAGTGCATGCAGATGATCTGGACGTCGTGGTGCAACCGTCTGTCCCCTGGATGCAACTGAATGGCGACTTGGCTCACACTGGTCTCTTCTTCCCTGTGGATCCCGGTCCATCGGCCAAGATTGGTGGTATGGTCGGTACTAACTGCAGTGGTACCAATGCAGTCCGCTACGGTACCATGAAAGACTGGGTGATCAACCTGACAGTAGTCTTGGCCGATGGACGCATTATCAAGACCAGGAGACGACCTCGCAAGACTTCTGCAGGCTACAACTTGACTGGCATGTTCGTTGGTTCGGAAGGCACATTGGGTATCGTGACCGAAATCACACTTAAACTTGCCCCCATTCCGGATGAATTGCGTGTCGGCATTGTGACTTTCCCTACCGTTCGAGATGCTGCTGCCGCTGCCATGCAGGTGATTCGCAAGTCTATCCCTGTACAGGCAATGGAGATCATGGACGAAGTGCAAATGAACGTCATCAACCGTGCCGGTGGTACGGGACGAACATGGAGAGAGGAGCCAACCCTTTTCTTCAAATTCTCCGGCACAACCGCCCAGGTTGCAGACAGTATTCAGAACACCAAGAACATTGCACAAAACAACAAGTCCACATCATTTGAGTTCGCCAAAGACGATCAAGAAGCGCATGCGCTTTGGTCGGCACGCAAGGAGTCTCTCTGGAGTAATCTGGCTTTGCGTCCTGAGGGAGGCGAAGTCTGGTCTACCGATGTCGCGGTGCCTCTATCTCGGCTTCCGGACATTATCGGTGCGTCTACCATCCTCTTTCTGTGACCTATATACTGACCGTTATAGAAAAATCCAAGGAGCAACTCGATGACCTGAATATCTTTGCCAGTATCTTGGGACACATTGGCGACGGCAATTTCCACAGCAGTATTCTGTACAGCCGCAAAAACCCCGAGGAGACAGCCCGTGTCGAGAAGGTGGTTCACGACATGGTCGATCGTGCCATTGAGATGGACGGCTCCTGCACAGTACGCCTAATCGCCCCTCAAAGATCAAGCAACAGACTAACATGTATTATCAGGGCGAACACGGCATCGGTCTAGGCAAAAAAGAATACCTCATCAAGGAACTTGGCCCCGACACAATCGACATCATGCGCAGCGTCAAACGTGCGCTTGATCCGCACTGGTTGATGAACCCGGGCAAGATCTTTGAGTACTCCCGGGACAGCAAACCCGTTGACACGACGGATATTGAGTCTGCGCGTTTGGTGGGTGCAGAGAAGAAGAAGGGCAATTGATTTGGTATATAGATTGTACCATCATGTTGATCTTGTGCGTTGACGTGGTATATAGAAAAGTATTTGAGGCTGTAGTTACAGCATAGCGTGTACATATGTCGATTGAATTGCAGTTTTTGGAAAGCTTGCTATTTCCTCATTATAACGCAATATTTGAGTTCTTGTACACTGTAGTGAATAGATTTGTATACAATAAAGTGGTTAGGGCAGAAAAAAGTGAGTCAGTGGAACGAGTGGGGGAAGGTTATGACTCCCCGCAGATGCGATATCGCAATTCGTCAACTTCAAAAATTTCCATCAAGGTTTGTATACAACATACAACTTGTGCAATTGCTGTCGGTGCAATATCATTTTGCGGGATACGCTGAATAAGTGAGTATAAGCAATACTTGCATATTTATTTTCCCCCATTGCATTGAGTCCGCGTCTTTTTTGGTGGTGCCGAAACCGGCACAGGTACATTCGTCTGCTTCAAGATGGTACCCAAGTGTCTACCTTGCGTTCGCCACTTCTGCTCTGTTGCACTATATTCTATCTTCATATAATTTGAAGCATTGATGCTAACATCGTTTATGGAATAGACACCCATCTCAATCGCAAGAAACGGAAAACAGAGCAACACGGGGTCGCCCTTTATCAAAATGTCAATCACAACCACAGTCACAAAAAAGAAATGCGGTGTCCTCGGAGCCACAGGCTCAGTAGGCCAACGATTTATTCTGCTCCTTGCTGACCACCCAAACCTGGTCCTACACAAAGTCGGCGCCTCGTCTCGCTCCGCCGGAAAGAAATACAAGGATGCCGTGAAATGGAAGCAGGCCATGCCCATGTCCAAGGAGCTCAGCGAATTGATTGTCCAAGACTGCACGGCGGACAAGTTTGCGGACTGTGATCTTGTGTTTTCTGGATTGGATAGTGATATTGCCGGTGATGTCGGTGAGAACCATACCTCCCAACCCAAAAGAAGCCGTTGAAGTACTGACTATCGTAGAAATGGAATTCATCAAAGCCGAAATTCCCATCTTCTCCAACGCCAAAAACTACCGCAAACACCCTCTCGTGCCCCTCGTCGTCCCCACCGTCAACCCTTCGCACCTCGAACTCATCCCCCATCAACGCAAAGAATTCGGTCTCAAAAAGGGTTTCCTAGTATGCAACTCCAACTGCGCCGTTATTGGAATTGTCATCCCTTTTGCCGCTCTACAAGCCAAGTTTGGCGCTGTTGAAGAGGTTGAGATCTTTACGGAGCAGGCCGTTTCGGGAGCTGGATACCCTGGTGTGCCCTCCATGGATATTGTGGATAATGTGATTCCTTTCATCAGCGGAGAGGAGGATAAGCTTGAGAACGAGGCGCAGAAGATTCTGGGTGGTCTCAATGCCGAGGCTACGGCTTTCCAGGAACAATCTGGTCTACGAGTAGGTGCTACATGTACGCGTGTCGGTGTCACAGATGGCCACATGGCATTCGTCTCTCTACGATTCAAAAACAGAGACTCCATCCCCAGTGCGGAACAGGTCAAGCAGGCTCTACGAGAATACCAGTCCGAAGCTCAGAAACTGGGTGCCCATTCCGCGCCCGAACACGCGATTGTCGTCTTCGATGAGCCCGATCGTCCTCAGCCACGACTTGATCGCAACATCTCCGGTGGATATGCGGTCAGTGTTGGACGCGTGCGTGAGGGTGCGCCGGGAGGTCATTTTGATATTCGGTTTGCTTGTTTGTCGCACAATACTGTCATTGGGGCTGCGGGGTCGTCTATTTTGAATGCGGAGGTTGCCATCATCAAGGGATACCTTTAAACATATACATGTACATGATATACATAGCAAATTCGTTTCTGTTCATTCGCTTTGCTCTGTAATTCAAGAAAATAGAAGGCGGCAGAAAGCGGCAGTAAAAGTCTAACAGACAACACGTGACTCGCACACCCTAAGCGGCCCCAATCCGGACTAGTCCGCCCACACGGCCCACTCGCTTAGCGAAGACTCCTGCTTTAGTTCATTCAACATCAAATTCTCTGCGATTCTTCTTCTCCGCGACAGACACTTCGACAATCATCAACGGTAAAGTCTACAAACCGTCAAGATGCCTCGTGGACCGTAAGTTTGTTGCAATTATGCCATTTAATGAAGTTGAATTGTGATTTGCATCACAATTCTCATTCTCGACGATCAGAATGACCATGACTGACTGTTCGCAGTAAGAAACACCAGAAGCGCTTGAGCGCCCCGGCGCACTGGCTGTTGGACAAGATGTCCGGCACCTATGCTCCTCGCGCCTCCGCCGGTCCTCACAAGCTCCGTGACTGCCTTCCCTTGATCGTCTTCATCCGCAACCGGTTCGTCCTCTGACACCCGAAAAATGAAAACACAAACTGACCCTGGTATAGTCTCAAGTACGCCTTGAACGGCCGCGAAACCAAGGCCATCCTCATGCAGCGTCTCGTCCAGGTCGACGGCAAGGTCCGCACCGACCCTACCTTCCCCGCTGGTTTCATGGACGTCATCTCCATCGAGAAGACCGGCGAGAACTTCCGTCTCATCTACGACACCAAGGGCCGCTTCACTGTGCACCGCATCCAGGCCGAGGAGGCTGAATACAAGCTCGGCAAGGTCAAGCGTGTTCAGCTTGGCAAGGGCGGGATCCCATTCTTGGTTACGCACGATGCGAGAACGTGAGTCTTGACTCTCCGTGAAAGTTCTCTGCGTCATTCAGTCGTTGGACCAAGCTTTGGTTGATCGGCGGAGGACGATATGAACTTGTAAGATTCATTTGCTGCTGGACAAAATGTGCTAATTTTGGTTTATAGCATCCGCTACCCCGACCCCCTGATCAAGGTCAACGACACTGTCAAGATTGACCTTGCTACCGGCAAGATCTCCGACTTCATCAAGTTCGACACTGGTGTCATCGCCATGGTCACCGGTGGTCGTAACATGGGTCGTGTCGGTGTCATCACCCACCGTGAGCGCCACGATGGTGGTTTCAACATTGTCCACATCAAGGATGCCGTTGACAACACCTTCGCTACCCGTGAATCCAACGTTTTCGTCATTGGTCAGGACAAGCCCTGGATCTCCCTCCCCAAGGGCAAGGGTGTCAAGCTTTCCATTGCCGAGGAGCGTGACCGCCGCCGTGCTTATGCTATTGCTCAGTAAATTCTTTCTGACTCTAGTATGAAAAAAAAAAAAAAGAAAAGAAAAGAGGACGAACTTGGGATGATACCAGTGCCTACTTTCCAACATTCGGTCGAAAAGTACTACAACTGTTAGACTTACAAGTTCAACAGATTGTATGCCAGGTCGGTTCAGGAAGATTGTTTTTCTTGAGAAATAGAAGAATTCATCGAATTGACGAGTTAATGACACCCCCCCCACCGAGACAGTTAAGTCGCGGACTGTTTGTAGCGTGACAATGATATAATAGTATTTCTTGCTCAACTGTTCCAAGTATCCATCTGTACCATCCCGAGAGTGTAGTTGTAGAAGCTCACCAATACTCATCCGAACTATCACCCTCCTGCTCATCCAAACACTGATTACACTCCTCATCCGCAAGCCGATTCCTCTCCCTCGGAATCCACGTATCCTCACCCTGCCTTCTCGCAACATCATCCTCCAGCCCCGACGCCATCCCTAATCCAATCCTGATTCACAACCGGCTCCCCCCTACTATTAATCCACCCATTCCTACTCCACTTATAAATCCAATCCGTCATACACCCCACCGCATACTTACTATCTGAGAAAATCTCTACATCCAGGTACGGCCTCCCATCAAGCTCTTCATATTCTTCGAGCGCGAGTTCGAGTGCCATGATTAGAGCGGTGACTTCGGCGCGTTTGGCTGGTGGGTGCTTCGTCGTTGGGGCCTGAGGTGACGATGCGTGTCCAGCTGTGTTGTAGTTCCCCGAGCCGTGTTGGATGCATTCCATGCTGCTGCGGCGCCGATGGCGTTGGGGGAACCGTTTCCGCGGCAGCCGCTGTCGACGTAGATTTTCATTGTGTGGACCATTTTCTTTTGATCGTGAGATGGCCTTGTAGACTGTCGTAGGGTCGAGGATGGGAGGTGAGCGGGTGGGTGAGTTGAATGTCTGCAGGATCTGGGTCGAGGGGTGTGAGTGACTATGGATCGATAGTAGCAGAACTCAGGGGACAACTCTCTGCATGAAAGAAAACGGTATGCTCCAGATGTTGAGGGGGTACTCAACAGTGCGCAGGTGAGATCCAGAGGAGGAAACTTGGATACACCACAATTTGATTTTGGATATGCCCGGCTGAGACAACAAGCCGAAATCTGACTGGAGGCATATCCATTGATAAGGTTTCAACTTGATGGTACTCATGGTAGGAGGGAGTGATCCGCTATCTTTTGATACATTTCCATGGACGAGTTTCGACTTTGGATGTATAAGTGGGAATAGCTTCATGCTATCTTTGTCATAGGATACGGTCATTTACCGGCAACACCAGATACGATAATATTAAACCGCAATACGGCGTAGAGTTAATCGTACATTTAATAAATAACATAACAAGAAGAATCATAGTGATAATAATGGGTTTGCTCTCACTCTCCGGCAGCTCCTCCTGCTTGTCTATCGCATTGGTACAAGTTTGATCCGCCATCCGTAGCACAGTGCACTTAGCCTCTCACGTACGGATGTTGAATAATACATGAAAAGATAATAGATTCTGAGTAATGCATGCAATTCCCTGTCGTCGAGGATCCAGTGATCTAGAATCTGTTTGCACCATTCTCTAACGACTCGCAGAATGCCACAGACGCTGGTAACGAATGTGTCTGCCGAAACTCGAGGCAAGTCAAGCCCATGCTAGCCTTCAGCAAGCCGAATAAAAGAAATCGTAAGATACCTTCTCATCACGCGGACTGTTAGCGCAATCAGAAGGTACAATACAGCAAGAATGTATTCTTACGGTGGGTCTTCTCTCCTCTCCTTCCCTCTGTGCTGTTTCTCGATTTCTTCTCCGTACAATTTCCCTCCATTCTGCATCCATCGCCTCATTGCATAATCGATCTGCAAGCTCGTTCTCTGACCTCGGGATCCAAGTATATCTGACACGAGCGAAATGGAGAAACTCATTCTCCAAGTCAAGCGTTCGCTTTATCAATTTCCAGTTTGCAACTGGAGTACCATCCGAATGCCTCCATCCATTACGTTCCCACCTGTCTGCCCATTCTGTCATACATCCAATGGCATACTTCGAATCGGAGAAAATCTCAATATCGAGCCGTGGAATGCGACTATTGTCTTCCCTCAGTTGTTCCTTGAGGAGTTCGAACGCGTGGCCGATCGCGACGAGCTCTGCACGTTGGTTGGTGGGCGCAAATCCATCCATGTCGGGGTTTGGTAAATGAGTCACGTAGTCTTTTCGTTCTCCCCATCTTCTCATGATCCAGGCTGCTGCTGCGCCGATGGAGTCTGGGGTTCCATTGCCTCTGCAGCCGCCATCGACGTAGATTTTTGCGGCGAGGGCCATGGTGAACGTTGGCAATGAGATACTGTAATAGTGTCTCTTGAAAGCGGGATGGGAAATATGAGCGTGGTGATGAAGTGAGAGCGCAGAAGTTGACCACTATTTGTCAGGACGGAAGATGCTGTATGCCAGGAATCTGAATTGTTCTAAGTGATGTTGACAGAAGAAGAAAGAAAGGCAAGAGCAAAGAAACACTCCAGTGTTTGATATAGAATGTGACCAGTCATTGATGGCAGGAATGTGCAAAGCTAAATTGACGATACGGAAAGATCCGCCCTCACTAGCTTCATGCTTTCTTCAATATCTCCTGATGATACATCCAACTGGCATCATTACCAATACCAAAAATTACTATCGGAAGACGAATCCCAAATAGGGTGAAAACCACAGCATTGCCACAAATTCTCGTCTTCTGATGCATTTCGGTCTTGGTGGCCGTCAATGTACCGGGCAAAACAGTAGCTACAACCAACATTTACAAGCTTTTGAGCATGCTCTTAAGGCAATTTGAGTTTGAGTTGGCTAGCGACCTGGAGCGTATGAATGTAGCTAAGGGTTTGTACAAGGGCCAGATTCCGGATATGGTCAGTGTTGGGATAAGTGGACTTAAGGGCCCGTTGCTAGTGAAAGCTAAGAGCAGATAGCAGCCCTAAATACTAGATGACCTATACATGTGTTTCGCGTCTATATGTATTGGAAGTGTAAAAGGGATGTACAGTCAGAGACCAGGGCTACCTAGGTAGAAGAAGTAGCAACATGACCAATATATATATATATGGATACTGGTTGAAGTTTGAACAAATCTAAAAGGGAATAACCGTTAATATACATAGTAGACAATAGTAAGTCATTCACATTAAAAGAATATAACCAGCCTGTAGACAGCGTGTAGGGTGCCAGCACAGGATATCGAGATACCCGAATTTATTAGTGATTGAATATCTAGAAAAATGTTTCCTCATTCCAGGTATAGTCTAGTTACCTGTCACTGAGTGAATGGTATTGAAAATTGAACGTTTCCGGGAAATACGTGCAATGATAAGAACTGCGAATTAATTGTCGGCAAATCTCTGCGCCAACGAATACACCGACAAGTCTGAAAAACTTTCGTGTGTTGGGACAGGAATTGCCGCCGTTGTGACGAATGTACCTGTCTTGGGTGCTTCTGTGAATTTTTCCCACGAAGAGGAGGAGATCGGCGTTATCAGCTCTTTGATCTGACTTGGCAAAAGACCCATATCTCGACTTTCCTGCCATAATTTACGAGAGGCATCAAACGCCTTTTCTATTAGGCCACGTCGCAGGTCTTCAAATGCACGAAACGCGTCTTGCAAGGGGGAGTCATAATATCGGGTGAGGATCTGAGAAAAAAGGATAGCGTCTTCAAGTGCATATGTCGAAGACTCATCTCGGGGTGGCATCTACAATTCGAGAAAACGAAAAGTTAGCACCTTAGTTGCGAGTCAATCCAACAGCAAGCGTGGAATGCACATGATACATACAGCATGTGCAGCATCTCCCAGTAATAAAATACGGTCAATGTGCCACTTTCGACCGGGTTGGACTTGGTATACAGGATAAAGCATCCAGTCCCGTGGCTTGTCTATCATCTCACGGAGACACGGTTGCGTACATTGCCTAGACCGCTCGCGAACCATATACCGGAGGGCAGTCGTCATTGCTTGACTGGTCAATTGGAACTCCATTCCAGAGCCGGCGCGGTGCTGGTCTACGACATGTTGGCTGACAGGCAGAATAGCTGCGATGAAGATCTTGTCGCGATTCTGATCGCAAAAGGTTGTCAGCAGCGATATCTGCCGTGAGAGATTCATGGCTGTGGTTTGGAAATAGAACGGCGACTTGATGGTACAGGCGTCAAAGGTAGATTGAATGAAGGAAATGCCGGTGTACTCTGCAACGTTTTGGGGGTCGACGATTCGGGTGCGAGTGGCTGAATGGACGCCATCGCATCCCAGCACTAAGTCTCCCATTGCAGTTGTTCCGTCGTCGAAACGAAGAGTAACGCGATTAGCATCATTCTCATCAGGGGATCCGTCAACGAGTTTTTTATTATAGTGGATGGAGATATTCTCTAGCTTCTCAATCACCGCGACCATTGCAATCGTAAGACTGGAGCGCATTACTCTCCGGGCGACAAAACGGCCATAATTGTTTCCGTCTTCGTCGGTAAATCGGACCTGGCCTAAAGAACGGCAAGTACGCAATGAGAACAGGTCGACAGAACCGACCTGGATGCCGCCTTCTGACCCCAGCTTATCAAGTTCAGACAGAACGCCTAGTTCATCAAGCAGCTTCTGTGCCATGGGCGTGAGACTGACAGCTCCTCCGGACGTAGACAGCTGCTCTTTACGCTCGAAGATGGAGACCCGGATATCGGCATTGTGGGGCATGAGGTTCTTGTGGAGGGCAATGGCACTGGCCAGGCCAGCGGTGCCAGCGCCCACTATGAGGATTTCTCTCAACATGCGAGAAAACAGAGAGGAGTTGTAGAGACGACGGGTATAGTTGATGCGATATCAAGGACATGAGCTGCAGAAAGCGACCAGAAGAGGAGGAGAAAGAAAGAAAGGAGGAAGCCGTGAGGGATATGGAGAAAAGAGGGACAAAACGCATATAGTTAACTATGTACATACGTAGTACGAGTAATGATTTACCGAGCTAAAGCCGGTGTGGAATCTGCTCGGAGATGGCTCTGGTTGGCCGAGCTTATCAGAACCGCGTCGGATCACCGATTTGTCCTCCGGCAGTTCCTTCAGCGGTATATTAACTAACATTCCCCACTACTCCTACTGCGCAACATCTCTGGTTTTTGTATTGTTGGTATCATCAGGAGAGCCATCCATGGCATTACTCTTCATCAAATTGTCATCGCTACGAGGATTGCAGGGCCTGGCTCGAGATGGATGATATTCAAGAGCCCAGCGCTTCTCGCCTTTTCGAACGCCTGTCGCAGCTCTCCCGTTACTCGTGGGATCGTTCCATCGAGCCTTACTACTCGACCTACGACCACTGGCATATTTTTGGCCATCGACACTCCACTGAATATGACTCTTCAACTTCGACGACAACCCCTCCGGGGTCGTCGTTGCTGGCTGGCAGCTCTCCAAGAATCCGAATGGGAGCGTCGCCTCTTTCCGCGCATAGCGAATCCAATGCTGGAGGCCAAACCTCGGTTCCAGTTGTAGCTCGTGTGTCAACACACGTTCTGAGATTGGAACGAGAATTTCATCTTCTCAAATCAATGGCACGAGCTTCCGATCCGCAAGAGAATCATCACACCATGATTCCAATCGAGCTAATTCGGCTGTCGGATAATTCTGCAGACGCCAACCCTCTCATCGCGTCCATTTTCGAGTCTCCTGGCCCGGACATACTGCCCAAATGTATACCGCTCAACCCCTCCTTCTTCTCGGCTATGGGAGAACACGGTGAGAGAACCCAGACTCCCATTGCAGTATTTCTCGACTTCGCCATTAACGCATGTGATTGTCTGCAACATCTTCACCACGAACAGCAAATAATCCACGGCGAAATTCGGGGTGATACGTTCCATTTTAACCACGTAACCGGTGTTGTGAAACTCCTCCACAGCGGAAACGGCGCAGGATCATTTGATAATATCCTTGGTGGCGGCTGGGTTTCATTTTCTAAAGATCCGGCAGTTAGAAACAAATTACAGTTTATTGCTCCCGAACAGACTGGCCGGTTACCTGCAGAGCCAGATAGCCGAGCAGACATCTATGCCCTTGGCATTCTTTTTTGGATGATGCTCGTTGGTAAGCCCGCCTTTGGTGGCACTGATCCAGTCGATATCGTCCAGAGTGCCCTGAGCAACAGGCTGCCAACGGTTACTTCGCAACGGATGGACGTTCCTGACGCCATATCGGACGTGATTCTGAAAATGACACGTAAAGCGGCCCCTGAACGGTATCATACGGTTTCATCGATAAGACGGGACCTCTCACAGATTCGTCAACTACTCGAAAGTGGTAACATTGATGATCTAAAAACCTTCCAGATAGCACAGCATAATCCCTCATCCTTCTTCACCTTACCTTCGCATATGTTCGGTCGGAGTTCAGAATTCAATACAATTATCGACGTCGTCAAGAAAGTAAGTTCCTATCAAGAGCTTATGTTGGCAAAGAATTCAAGTCGGTTGTACACACTTGACTCGAATTCCTCCAGAAGCGGAAGCTATCATGAGAACGTGGAAGTCGAGTCCATTTCCTCCAGCTCTGGCTCTACTACGCTGAGGACTATGTCGGGAAGCCGTTCCAATCAAGCCAAGCTCACTGTTTCTCAAGACTCTCATTCTACCAAGGAAATTCCGGACAGCCACATACCTAGAAACTCCAACATGCATGATCATGTAGATCCGTTGAATTCTCTACGCAAAAATTGGGTTGCACAGAGCTTTCGTCGCAATGGCCGGTGTGAAGTTATTACAATAACAGGTGAAATGGGAATAGGTAAAACCGATCTGCTGAACCGTATACAACCAGCCGTTCGAGAAGAGGGATACATTTCTATGGCTCGCCTTGATCCAGCTCAAAAAATACCTTTCGAGCCCTTTAGAGACATCCTTGCCAGTCTCCTCAGTCAGATCTTTTCTGAAGGTGATGTAACAACAGAATATCACAGTTGCGTTCGTGCATCTTTGCAACCAATATGGCCAACGTTTCGTAAGGTTCTTGAACTACCTGAAAATCTTCTTTCACTAGGTAGGCAAACTGTTCGGCCTGAATCTCTGAACGTCTCGGCGACTCCACAAATTTCATCAACCAACGGAGAGCTACACAGAAGTGAACTTCATTCAGATTCAGGTTCGGACAATAACCCAAGCCAAAGCGATTTCTTCCTTTCCAACGCCGCCTCCAAGAACTTGCGATTGACGGAGACGTTTCTTCGGATCCTCCGAATACTATCCCAATACAAAATGATCTGCATATGCATAGACGACATCCATTTTGCTGATGATGAGTCCCTTGAATTAATCCTCAACATCGTGAAGGCGAGGCATTCTTGTGTATTGATACTCTCCGGCAGCCCGTCCGAGCTCAGGTCTGAAAGTATTAAGTCGCTTTTTGAGATAGGGACTCCCAGAGTTACGAGGATTGTCCTGAATCCCTTGGAAGAGGATGAAATCATGGGTTACGTGGCAGCCACAATGCATCAAGACCCTAATTCGAGTTTGAAACCCCTCGTAGCTGTTATTCAGGAGAAAAGTCGAGGGAATCCATACTACATGCGGATCATATTAAGTACATGCTACAAGAAGAACTATATCTGGTTTTCCGGGAAGAATAACCGATGGGAATTTGACTTGAATCAGATATTTACCGAATTTTTGACCTCTTCAGCTGGAGAAGAACTCGGCTTCCCCTTCCTTCAAAGAAGTTTAGAAAAACTTCCTGCTCCAGCGCGTGCGATTTTAGTCTGGGGCTCTCTTTTGGGTACTACTTTTTCGTTCTCTGTGTTGCGGAGAGTCTTGGCCAGTCCATTACTATCCCTCGATGCGGAAAGTAATGGCCAAGGTAATGGGAACTCCTCTTCTATAGATCTCATCAGGCGATCGGAGGCAGATTTAGTGGATGGGTTACGATTTCTCCTTCAGGAACATATTATCGTTCCCTGGGAGACAGATGATAAATTTCGGTACTGTCGACATTCTAGGATATGGAAGAAGAATATGCAAGCTAACTAATTGGAGCAGATTTGTCCATGATAGACTGGTACAAGTTGTACCCACTCTCAGGGGAAGTGATATGGTGGAGAGAATGCACTTCATTATTACCGAGGCCATGATAAAATCGGCACCTGATTCCGAAAGTCGTTATGCATTGGGACATCATATCGCCCTTGCGTCACGTCTGATAGAGGAATCTGTTACTGGTAGAATCGAGTATAGGAGGGTTCTATGGGACGCCGCTCAACTTGCTGCTCAAACTGGTGCTGGGTCAACTGCTTTGTGGCTCTTCCGTCATTGTCTCAACCTTCTTCAGGCCAATCCTTGGGATGCCGACGCGCCGGACGTGGACTTGAATGAGACTTTATCATTACATGTAGCTGCTGCGGAAGCTTTCTGGTCTCAGGGTCACGTCGAGCAGTCCAAGAAATTGCTCAACCAGGTGTTTTTGAATTCCACGAGCCCGATACACAGGTCCCGGGCGTGGGTGGTAAAAGCAAAAATACATTCACAAAATGGGAACCACCGTCACGCGATGGAATCGTTACTTACATGCCTGGATGAGCTCGGTGTCCATTTGCGGGAGCCTACAACCTTCGAGCAATGTGATGTCGAATACGGGAAGCTGAAAGCTTGCATTGACGTGGACTTTTACCCAACAGCCGTCCAAGAGGATGTCGACATGAGCGCAATTGGAACAGTGCTGGCTGATGCAATGGTAGTAACTTATTGGGATGATGCGTTGGCCTTCTATCGAATGGCGATTGAGATGGTTAAACTACACGTCGATCGTGGTGGTTTTATCCACGTCATCATCGGCTGTACTCATCTGGCGATGATTGCTTTTAGTCGATTCCGGGACTTCGATACAGCAGTGAGACTCAGCGATTTGGCACAAAGCCTCACCGACAGTTGCACAGAGACATGGCTCAAACATAGGGCTGCCATGATATACAACTTGTTCGTGAGTCACTTAAGAGTCTCCATGGAATCATCTCTGCCTGTCCTCGAAACTCTAATTGAATCATCACTGTTGTCTGGCGATCCTTATGTCGCATTAATGAGCTTGTCGTCGATGGCAATGACTCGACTATATTTGGGACACGACATGGCGCAGTTAGAGATGTTTTGCGATGAAAGTCCTATGGATATTCCAGAGTGGCCCAGTGACACTCGCGCGGGTGCCACCATAATTGGCGTGCGGCAAGTTACGCGGAGCTTGCAAGGAAAAACTGCGTGGCAGAGTGCTGAAGATGTCATGTCAGATGATAATCATGAATCATATGAGTTCGTAGCGTTCTTAGAAAGCCACGCGAGTAACCCTGATTGCCCTCGCAATATTTATCATGGACTATCGATGATCCCTCTCTATGTGTTCGGACATCATCTGAAGGCCATTGAGGTAGGCAAGTCCTTACTGGACACTGTTCCCAGCTTATGGTCAATTCGAGTGAGATACGCCGCGATATTTTACTTGGCACTCTCTTTGCTCACGGTCAAACTTCAAAAGACCATGGAAGATGCTCAAGAGGATCTGCAGACTGTGCTCGAACTCAAGGACGAGATCGACTTTGCGCGAAGGGCGTGTAACGCAAATTACGGAATGTGGTCATTATTACTAGACGCATTGATCTACGAAGTCCGTAGTGATACCACTTCTGCTCTTCAGGCATATGAAGCAGCTCTCGATCACTGTCATATTCACGGATGGCCCCTTGAGGAAGCTCTTACTCTCGAGCTGCAAGGCGAATTCTTTATTCGACTTGGTATCAAAAGGGTGGCGTGTTCAGTGATACAGGAAGCCATTATCGCATGGTCTGCAATTAGTGCCACTGGGAAGGCGGCACAAGTTGCTGAAAAACATGAATGGTTGCTCAAAACCTTTAAATCCTTGAAAACTGTCGACGTTGGGTGCCAAACGCTAGAAGAGGGACTTGCACTTAATCCTACAGCCACACAAGGCATAGCGGAATCGCATAATATCATTGAGCACGATAAGCAGCAACTGTGGATTGCGAAGAAGACAAAAGCTCAAAACGATCGATTTCTGGATATTTCAAGTGTTGGCCTAGGTGGGTCCGAATCTCATAAGTATTTTTTTTCTATGGATTTCTAACGAGTTGACGTTCAACAGATATCATTGATTTGTCCATAATCTTGGAATCAAGCCAGGTCATGTCCTCTGAGTTACGAATACACAAACTCCTCACAAGAATGGTTGAGATCTTACTGGAAGCATGCAACGGCGCTAATATAGCGGTCATAGCGAAAGATTTTGAGGGCATCGGATTCGCAGTTGCTGCAGTAGGAGACCTCGAACACGGGAACAGCTCATATGCTGATGGTTTACCATTCTCTGAGATGAAAGACAATATTGCCCAGCATGTCTCGCACTACGTCATACGAACAAACGAGGTCGTCCTCATTCAAAACATCCTAGAAGACGACCGCTTCCCTAATGTCACCGACACTTACAAGACCAAATATCCTCTGGGCAGATCTGTGATTGCATTACCCATATTACACATGGATAATCTTATAGGCGTCATTCAGATCGAAGGCAGCCCGTCCTCATTCACTCAGAGAAATGTTGTTGTCTTAGAGTTGCTTTGCAACCAGATCGGCATTTCCCTTGCAAACGCCATGCTTTTCCACGAAGTAAATAAGGTGTCCGCTTCTAACGTAACGATGATTGAAGCGCAAAAGCATGCGCTTGTTCAAGCTCGTCAAGCTGAAGAAATTGCCAGGGTTGCTGAGGCGGAAGCCATCCATAATATCAAGTTGAAAGAAGAGGCAGCAAACGCGAAGTCCACGTTCCTCGCCAACATATCTCATGATCTACGCACCCCAATGAATGGAATTATAGGTCTATCTGATCTATTGAGAGAAACGAATTTAAGTAAGGAGCAAGGCGAATATATGGAGTCAATTCGGATTTGCGCAGACACTCTTCTAGCATTGATCAACGACATATTGGATTTCTCGAAACTTGAAGTGGGTAAAATGAAACTGTCAATAGTATCTATGAATTTGAAAGATACTATATCTGAGGTATTGCATGCACTATTCCATGCTAATCGGGACAAAAAGTTGAAAACGGTTGAGAATCTGGACCAAATTCCTCCAGATCTGGTGGTTCTCGGCGATCCTGTGCGACTACATCAAATCATTATGAATCTTCTCAGCAATAGCTACAAGTTCACACCCAACGGATCCGTCAGCGTCAGTGGCAAAGTAACCCGAGCAGGAAAACGCCGAATTCGTCTGGAATGCTCAGTATCTGATACCGGGATCGGAATTTCAGATGAACAAAAGTCACGATTGTTCAAACCTTTTTCTCAAGCGGACAGCTCTACGGCAAGGTCGTACGGAGGAAGTGGTCTTGGCCTCAGTATTTGTAAGGCGATTATCGAAGACGTCCTCGGTGGAACAATCTCGCTTGAATCCACTTTGGGAGTGGGCACAACTGTTACCTTCCACATACCCTTTCACAAGGCTCCCAAACTCACCAGGGAAAAAGATCAATTGCCGTTGCCGATCACCACAACTGAGGCCGCAAGCGAACGAGAGATTCAGGAATTACCACAATCAATGATCCGCGACCTCAAAGCGATTCCCCCTGGTCAAATTCGAGTTTGCATTGCTGAAGATAATCTCATAAACCAAAAGATTGCTGTCAAGATCGTTACTAGCCTAGGGCTACAGTGTGAAGCTTACAGTGACGGTCGACAGGCTGTTGATGCTGTGCGAAGGCATTCCAATGAGGGCAAACCCTTCCACATGGTGCTAATGGATGTGCAAATGCCCGTTATGGACGGATACGATGCCACTCGTGAACTACGCAATGACCCAGATCCCAACGTGAAGGAGGTCTTGATAATTGCCTTAACTGCAAGTACAATCGAGGGCGACCGAGAGAAGTGCTTTCATGTTGGAATGAACAACTATCTCTCCAAACCAGTCAAACTAGCTACGCTGAGAGGAATGTTGAGCAATTATCTCTCGGTGAAGTCTTGACACGGTCCGGTTTGATTTGGGTGTGAACAGTCCAAGGATATCCGAGCAAGAAGAGCATGGGGAGATGTCAAAACTCCAGATACAAATGACCATTATGTACGATACCAACGAAACCTTACGTCGCGAAATAACCCAAGCAACCAGTGGACAAGATGTGGTGGTGGTGATGGTGATTGATATATGTTGCTCAACTCCCATAAAATTGCAATGCTGCGTGTGGTATGAAGCCTAGACCTGTTCTGGAGTTTGTCTAGAATCAAATTGTGGGATAACATCTGGAATGTTTGTATCATGATCTTTCCTTGTTGTGAATACATGTGTTTTTATCCGTCAGAAGTATTGCAGTTTTGTAATAGAGGTCATACGACGAAGTGGTATGACATTTGCCTGAGACGAAATGTTCACATACGTGCATTATGGAGTACCTTGGGAGATGCTATCACGAACCGAGGAACCTTGAAGCCGTAAGGCATCAGCTAACTTATACATAAATTCAATAGACTCAATGATTCTAAGGTAAAGTGGACTATGACATATTCGCATACCTCAAAGGAAACACATTCATTCTGGTGCAATACGACGATTTTGATCCCCTGGATGATTTTGGTGACTGGCTAGGCGATGATACAGAAGACGAGGACGCTATAAGCCCAGAAGAGGTGAAAATATGGGCAGCAAAATATAGAAGAGCAGATTTTAGCAATTACTATCGGAAGACGAATCCCAAATAGCCCAGTACCTCCCTCTCTCCGCCCCTCCCATCTTTGCCTCTTTTCTCTCTCCTCTCTCCTAGCTTCCGAAATATAGAATCATATGTATCTGGTTGAAAGAAAAGAAAAGCAAAAGGTAAGAAACATCCCAGTCTATGATATGGAATGTCCCGGCTGATACAAACCCCCGAAACTTGGGCGGAGGCTGATTCAACGGTACGATCCACTGTCTTTGTTGATGAATATCCTCAGTATGAACTCCAGATGTCTAATTTCATTTGCATGGGAATAGCTCGACGCTGTCTATGAATTGATCGTCGTATGTCGACACATGATATGTCAAGAAGGATTTGCCCAAGACCAAGACCTCAACACCAACCAGCAACCCTGATGATACCCAGCCAAAACACATCATAGCACCACTAGTAATAATCATCATCAGAAGAAGAATCATGATACCTGCGATTCTGCCTTTCCTGAGCATCCATCGCCTGGTTACATGCTTCATCCGCAACCTCATTCTCTGACCTAGGGATCCAGGTGTATTTCACAGATCCAATCTCCTCGACCCGATCATCCAAATTCGACGCCTCCTCAATCAAGTCTCGATTCGCAACCTCGTTTCCAGCAGAGTTTGTCCATCCGTTCCGACACCACTTGTAGATCCATGTATTCATACAATTCACCGCATACTTGGAATCCGAGAAGATCTCCACATCCATTTGGGGCAATAGGTCCAGGTCGTCTTCGTACTTTTCCAACGCGAGTTCGAGCGCCATGATGATGGCTGTGATTTCGGCACGTTGGTTGGTAGGGTTGTAGGTGATATTGCGCTTCCAGATTTTGTATTTGCCGTATTTGTTCTTCACGCAGGCTGCTGCTGCGGCGACGGCGTTCGAACGACCATTTCTGCGGCAACCGCCGTCGACGTAGATTTTCATGATGTACACCATCTTTTCGAGGTTGGATGATGTCCTCCGGCTAGGTAGAAAGGGGAGGGTGAGTCGAGCCTCTGCAAGTGAATCCAAACCTAGTGCCTTGGATTTTCTCAGTGGAAAGTGTCTTAATATTGAAATAAAAAGTGGGGGAGTGAGAGCGAGATTTGACTCAAATATGGGCAATGGAACAAAGAGCCGACAGCCAGGCGGCCGATAGGTCACACTTGACTTAGACGGTAAGATCCGCTGTCTTTTCTTTTTCTCTCCATACTTCTGAAATGTCGGAGATATCCGTATAATAAAGTATCTTTGTACGCATGGGAATAACTTTATACTCTCTTTGTAAGCTTGTTTAACTTGAATCAGAAACAGACTGCCATACAGTCAACGAGCTGAAAATGGTGGTAATACGACATCGGGATCATCGGGCCTCGGATCATTCACTATTTGGGGATGTGCTCGCCTGTACTTTACGGTGTTGGATTAGTTCTTCGGAGATAATCTCTCACTATCAATTTGTCTCGGAAAGTATACATGTACCTCAGTATATATAAAGAGCCAAAGGAGTTCAGTTGTGATGCAAACATTGAACCGAAATCTGACAATTTTGGTCATTTTCGTCTTTTATCATCTTATATAGTTGAGGTTACCTCTTTGTATACATGCATGGGAATAGCTTCACTTTTAGTTTGTTTAGTTCGTTTCTGTTTCTGGTAAATTTACCAATACCAAACTGTCTCAGACATACCAAAATACCGCCCACTAATTTTGGCAGCTTCAATTCTCCGTGTGTATGGAAGTAGAACATTCGAATACTGACTGGGCACGTATGCGACGTCGTTATGTACTTTTAGGGCTTCGACCATGCAAGCTGTATCTTGCATACACGAACAAAGCCATTGTCATCATCATCACTTCCAACCTTGGAAGGTAAGAACTGGATTCTAGGAATGAGGATCCATCCTTACTATAATTCTGGTTGTTACATGTCTCAAGCTTACACATGTACATATGTATGCTTGACATTTTCTTGAAGGGTTCATGGAGGCGTTGGCTCCACTGACTGTAGGTCGGGCATATATACGGGGTGTCTTCTGATGTTCAATGTACGCGATACCTACTGAACATAGGCATTGGGAGTAGATGTCTAGGTATCAGGTACGTCACCTCAATTCCACAGTCTAGACTAATCTATCGGTAGATCCCTGTCAATCATCCTGCCAGCCCACAGTAAAACACATACCTACATGCATATAGGCCCCGAGGTCACACGTACTACACACATTTTCTAAATCATATACAGTTGAGAAACCATGCATGAACCAATAAGGGAGCTCTCCATTTTAACAGTGGCAACCGTTGACAAACCAAAAGTATCGATTCATACATCCCTCCGTGCCCGAACAATACCGTAAATTCTGAATTGATCCAAGTCAACTACCGAAGCTATGTCCAATGGCATTAGAGTCTGGTGATAGGGCTTGAACATAGTTCCATCAAGTAAGATTTTACTTGCTTGTGAAGATTGATTAGTTTCCAGATTTGCTATTACTTTATGTTTAGTATATAATTGGAATTAGAGGAAGAGCTCGGTCAGGTTTCTCAGGTAATGCAGGCAGTGGTGCCTGATACCTGATCTACTCATCAAGCCTGATACGTTGAAGAATCGTGTCCGATAGCTCGTCGATACATCTTTGTACACAAATATAAACCTTGATATGAGCAGATCTCATATGCCTGAGTTTCATACATTGCGTCGACCCAAAGTCTCAAGGTATGGAGGTACGTAAGTAGTCGGGTATGCCGGATGCAAGGAATCTCCAACGTTGAGCACTGACTTGGTCGCGCTTGTAGTAGGATCCTTGAAGAAGAAATATAGGTAGCAATAGCATGCATGAAGCCAAAACGAAAAAAGCGTCAGGTGACCCTAGCATCAGACAGATTCCTGGGTATGACCTGGTAATAAAATGTTGACTGCATTGCTGCACACGTATGTATCCAAAAGACCAAAAAGCAGAAAACAACAAATTGAAACATCGAAGCAACATGTATATGGCGCAGGGATATATGGATATGGTACCAAAGAACAACAGAACGAACGCCGTAACATTGAAGCAAGCAAGCAAGCAAGCAACTAAAAACAAGCAACATTCTACATGTCGTGATTCGCATCTTGTCCTCTTTCTCTCTATAATGGTATATGATGATGATACTGCTCAAAAACACCCAAGCAATGGCTATCAAAAGAACAAACGTAAGTACTTTGCGCAAAACCATGATAAGAGACAACAGATCAGAGAGACAGGCGGAACAGCCAAAAGCAACCGGAACAGAAATTTCAAATCAATATCCAGCAATGCGTTGTATATCGGACTGATTGGAAACAGTAAACCCCTAAAACGGCAAGAGACAAAAAGACAGGCAGGCATTCTGATAGTATCAGATTGGTCGGCTGACAAGCAAACAAGTGATCACAGATCAAGCTAGTTAAGTTCAAGAGTGTGTTTATACATGAGAGAATTTAATAAAACAAAAGATCCGAAAAACGTAAGGAAAAAGGTTAGGTCGTGGTGGTGAACAACTCATCAAGAGCCGCCTCGCCATGTTGTCGGTATTCGATGATGTGTGGAAACAGGAAGGGTATTCCGGGTGTAACTTTCATTGCGTGTCGGTATGAGGCGTAATTATTGGAAGAGTCTGATAGGTAGGATACGTTTTGTGGTGTGAGGGAATAGACGCTGACTGTCTGGGGTTGGGCAATGTTGGATGTGGTGGTGATGGGGGCGGTTGAGTTAACCCAGAGAAAGTTTATGCTGATGTGTTGGAGGCCGTGAATCAGCGCGAGGGTTGAATTATAGTTTCGCATGTTATGAAGTATCTATATCTGTCAGCTGACATCCCCGTGAGTCAAGGAGCTGATACTCACCTGAATACATTCCTGAATGGATTGCAAAGATTCCGGCATGGCAGTGCAATACTCTCTAACAGCCATGACCAAATCACACCATCGCGTATGCAAGATCTCAGCAATCGGATTCTGTTCGTCCATGAGCTGTTCACGCGACAATTGAGCAAACATTGACTGATCGGAGCGAGTCAATGACCGTGCCAAATCTGTCGGTGAAAGAGCCGCTAATAAGTCGTCCAGATATTTTGCTCGGGTATCTAGCCTCTTGTTCCAGTCCACATTGGGTACATGGATGTATGTCTGACGAAATCGGATGGCAATGACACTGAGCTTTTTCAAGATCGATATCAGATTGGCGGGATATTTCTGAAACAAGTCTTGTATAGGACCGGCAATGAAATCGAGACTTGACTTGCTGGTTTGCTGGAGTTCTTCTCCATCTGAGAAGTGATTGAGACATTGCACAATAGCCTTGTGGGCGAATGGGCTTTTTTGTCGAAGCAACTGTATACTATCATTAGTAACGAACACCTCGATAAAAGAAAAAAAGGCCTACCTTCTCGACTTCCCGGTACTTGGGAAGCTCGTATTGATGGGCTTGCAAATGGCTGAGAAGAATGATATAAAGAGCATTATGCTGCAAAAAGAACCAATCTGCTTCAGCCGCCGGGAACCCCAACGAGCATCTCACCCACGCCTCAAACGGCACCGCCTTGAAATGCATCTGACTCTCAGCCTCAATCTCATCCGCGATCACCGACGGCTCGGGCCCCCGAAGAGCTTGCGACGGATACCAACTCCACTGCAAGTTCATTGGCATTGTCGCCTGACACCTTCTCAAAATCTCCTCGACTTTCTGACTCTGCGTCAAAGTAGGGATGTATTGTAACTGCATGGGAGGTAGCAGAGAGTTCAAAAATGTCTCGAGAACATTGCCATTGCGTCGATGCAAAATCATGCGGGGTTGATCGCTATCATGGAAGAAACCGAATCGAATGACCAGACTGATTTGGCGAACGTCAAAACTCCACAGCACGGTTTGAGCATCATCTTCCCACCATCGCTGATAGAGATGCTGGAAACTTGGGATTTCGGATGCCGCGGTGAATAGTAACGGGTAGGTCTGTAGTTGACTGTTTTGTGCCATGTCCACGTTCATAGTTGTGATCTGGCTCTCATTTGCGACCTCTTGCCCTCTATAGGAAGAAGATGATGCTCTAGCAGCATCAAAAGAAGAATCGTAATGACCTGCCGAAGAAGTCGTCGTCGGCGGCATATAGTTTCCAGACATTTCAGGAGCAAAAGAAGAACCAAGATAATAAGACTCATCCCCTAAATCTGAAGTCGAAGTCGGGATCGACACTGGATGATATACCCACGAATCATCGGGAGCTGCTGTCATCATAATTGCCAAACCACCAATTGAATACTCAACCGTTGAAAGCGTTATCTGATTTGAGAAGTTTCTGTTTCTGTCTGACGGGTGTTCAAGACAATAGCAGTGTTACCGACATGCCCATTGCGTCACCTACTCGAGAACCAGTGGGCATGGCATGACATGACCGGCTTTGATTGAAATGGTTGAATAGGAAATATGGGTATCTCCGCGTGTGTTCCGTCTGTAGTCGTCCGTCTCGGCTGGAATTTGAATGTTTATGTATGTACGTATTGGTGTCCAGTAGCAGAATAAGGCGACGAGCCGGTGAGAGAGTTGAGACGACACACGAAGAGGTGAGGTGAGATGAGTTGTGCTGTGCAGTAGCCAGTCCGTGGTGGCGGGCAGGTTCTAGGCGCTCGCTGTCTTGGAAATAACTAGTTACCTATTCGTTACCAGGGGCGGTGCAGCCAGCTGCATATGTATGAACCCCGGCAAGAAGAAATAGAATCTGCTGGACAGCTGTTAGGCCTGGTACAGCATATGTCGGAGGTGCCGTTGAGTCTGTACACTGGTCCGTCGTCGGTTTGACGGATACAAAAAGAAAGCTGCAGCCAGAGAAGCAATAGCTGGGTTTGCCACGCGTTGGACGGGTTCTATTTCTTTCTGTCCCTCTCTTTTCCTCTCGTAACGTCTTGGCCAGTCAGATACAAAAGCGAAGCATAAACAGAATGGTTGGATAGAGGAGGGGTGGACCGTACCTTATCTTGTTTAGTGTAGCTCCACTAAACGGCAGTTTCTGTATGTATTGCGCTATGTACTGCACCTAAAATATCGGCACCGTATTGAATCATAGAGACATAGACTGGACCGCGGACATCCATTCGGAGAGACCGTCGGAGGTATAAAAAAGGATAAAAATCAAAAGGCAGAGCCTGAGAGGTGAGAAGAGGGGTGGACATTTTTTCGCAGGTGGGTACAAAGTAGGGCAGCTCGGTAAGTACGGGACTAACACCTACATAGTACTATGTAGTTTTAGGGCTAGTATTTGTGTAATGGTATGGATCCTGGTTTCTGGATTCGCACTAACCAGATTGGCTCTTTTAGATTAGCACGTACTATGTAGGATCAAGGAAGCGAATTTTTGGTTGCGACGCGGTTTGCCAGTCCGCCCGGAGATCGCAGCATGTACTATGTTGGTAGGATGTACCGGTATGGTAATTACGGTAAATTACGTACGGGTCTGATGTATGACCCGAGACGCTGGATCAGAAGCCCTCTGTTGGGTTTGACCCACCAACTAATTATTATTATGCGCTGATTCTTGACTTCATAGAAAGTGGACATGGGCAACGAATGTTCAGATTCAGTTACTAGTAGTTGATCGAGGACCTGCTTCTGCTCATTGTTTACCAGCCCGGATTAGTCGGACTCAACGGACGACGATATACTACTCCAACTAAAGTAAGTAGTTCTACTTTGTTACGTCGTACATTTCAACTGTTGTCCTCGGTTTACAATACTTACGCCGAGTCTACGAGCACTCTGTTCTAAGCGTGGTATTGTATGTATTACAGTTCTGTCGAATTACCCCCGTCCAACAATTCCGTACCACATCCACATTACCGCCTGACCCGCCTTTTATCATTTTGGCCAAGTATTGTCGTATCAAGGTATGGCGTCCTTTTTTAGATCAGACCGTATCACCACCAGCAATGCTTAATCTCTAGTGGTCAGTGTTCCCTTGTTTGAAACGGCTTGTTCGAATCCATGAATGTCATTCGGCGCAAAAGTATTTTTACGATTGGAGCGCTTCCCGGCCATCTAAAAGAAGAAATAAGTGTAACCAATAATAGGACAATCTTAGGACTTATTTCCAACTTTTTGCATCTTCATTGTTAAATTCTTCGTGTGCATGGCTTGAGAACGGGGCCTGCCAGAAAGGATCAAAAAACGGCCTGTCGTCGCCCACCATGTGAAAAAAAAAAAGAAATGAGAGTCGTGAACGTTAGAGGTGGAGAGAGGCGGTCAGAGAGAAAAGCAAAAAAGGAAGACTGAATAAATACGTAACGTTTCCTGGTTGCAGGTGAGTTGAGCAACCATCTAACGCCAGACGATGCGCATCATACTTGAGAGAGCAGACAGACCGCCATTGCGAGAAGTGACATGACTTGCCTGTTCGCGAAGATAAGAAACGCAACGACATTCAATGAACACCGGTGAACGAAGAAAGCCATACGTGTGGTCATACCGGCCATTCCTGGTCTTTCATAATGTAGTTTCATTGTAAGAACCAGGATGATCAATATCATCTTCTTTATCTCCCTTCCCAAGGTTCTACCGTTATTGTTTTCAAAGGAGTTGACGATTATAGAAATCATCAAAGAAGATCCAAATGCTGCCTTCCAGAAAAAATAAATGAATCCTCCAGCGGATGTGGCTGCTTACTGCCTCAGCCATAGTTATGTATTGTGCCGGAATACCCACTCCATACGGAGTACAAAGCTTTACTAGTCGACGTTTTCGAACATTTTTCTCGTTTCTTCTTTCTTTTCCACATCAATCACTTATCTCACGCACGTGGCTATGTTTGTATAAAGTGGTTTGTGCTCCGTATTATGATTGCGTGCTGGAACCGAGACTCGAGGACGGCTACGTACTGCCGTAGTACGCACTATTAAATGACAGGTCTGCTGCCCAAACGTAGTAATTTCCACATTGATTGTTGATCATCGGATCTGTCTTTAAGTTCATTCTAGTGATAGTAACCCTCCTTGACGCCCAACGGAAGCGAGTGAAGCATGATTCGTTTGATCAACATTGTGTCAGATTCAAAATATTAATTGCATAATGATAATGGCAAAGATAACTTAACTTATAAGATAAAAGGACGATCCATTGATTATCCCTATCAGGCGAATGAATGTCAAAACTATTGTAAAATACCAGATAGAAACTTGGGTACGGCAAAACACTGACTCAAGATACGAATTCCCCGAATTTGCCGGCATCAAAGCAAACTTTGTTCGATGCATCCATTATCGGGACGTTGCATTTCTTCAACCCTAAGTAACAAACTAAGTACGGAGTAGTTAGACTTTAAGACGCTGTTATTCTTTCATAATCTCTGTTTCAACCTTCAAGTTTCTGGCATCTCGGTTGACTAGTAGAGTAACTCCCGCTTCACTTTTTAGAGTTCGTTGAAAAATGTTACCGAATACGCAAACTTTAAAAAATACGAGAAAAGGGGCGGGGGGAGGGGCAAGTGACAAGGAAGCGTGAATCGGCGAGCTATCCGTCCCAAAGATTCGGGTATGAGCCCGTCGGCTGGCTCCGGAATTATCAAAAAGGATTCATTCAATCCTGGAATGCTCATTAGTACGTTTCAACAGTCGTTGGAGATTGATGAATCACTTCTTTTGGTAGTTCTTTGCTTGATAAGTGCGTCATGTTATTACAACATATTATACACGTGATTTATGACTATGCAATCTACCTCAATACGATTATTCTTGGAAGAAAGAATAGCAACTAGTTGAGCAGGATTTTTTGATCACGAGGTACCGTCTTTTAAAGCGATACGCTTGCCGGATGAGGAAGGAGATAGATAAGCATGAGATGTTGTTCCTATCCGAAAATCAGTACGGAGATGCGATTGTCATATGCATCTTGTACATTAATTGGCTCTTTAGACACTGTACTTAGCGAACATTACTGCTGCTAGTCAAGATAGGGTGGGAAAGTAAAGTTATCTGACATGAAGTAAGAGTATCATCCCACCCAATCTTCAAAAAGTCGTATGCAAGATGAAGATGGGACGATTTCCGATTTCCGGTACCGAAGGAACGGACCGTTGTTAGCCGGCCCGTACCATACTGTACCGTACCATGGAAGGCGGGTTACCATTCTACGCAAACACTGTACCGCGTCGTAATGGCCTCAAGAGGGCCAAAGGCAAGAATAGTTAGATGTTTAATACTGACCGTGAGATGGACCCAACCAACCCAACCCAACCAACTAAAAAGGTCAGCAGCCCATGCGGTCATAGACCCATAACTAGTTGTGGCTTGTCCCCATAGCAGCTGAGATAGTACCCAGAAAACTGAGTTTTGTTATTAGGTGTCAGGCGCCACTCTTCCTGTATTTGCCGTCATATAGGTACCAAGCGAGGCGCATGTTTCAAAGACCAATGCGCACCGAGTCATCGACTCAGGAACAGGCTTAGCGGGTGGCAAGGATAGCCACTTCCTCTCTGCTTTCTGCTTTCATACCGCGAAATGTCTCTTTTTCCCAGTGCCTTTTTATTGGAGAATTGAGTAGCTGGTGGAAGCCTGGATGGCAAATTTCGGTCGATGATATATTGTCTCAGCTCTCATCGTCCCTTTGATACCCACAACTACTGATACTATGTTTACGGATGGCCACTAATACCGCGATGTTTCGTGTTGTCGTTCTTGTCTGTCGAAATCATTGCATAGCAATGTCTTCGTTAACATGTGATTCTGCGACTATGACTCTATACAGAAAATACCTAGGCAAAACTGCATGCTAGTACGTCCGGCCATACGGAGTACTAACAATGATCTCCAGCGCCGAGCTAAATGCTTACGCAGCCTGGGGCATCTCGTTTCTGGAAAAGTTAGCCAACAACTACGTAGTTTGGGAGGCGTGAATCTAGTAATACCTAAATAAGTAATAGGTTCTTTCCGCATGTCTGAAGCTAACAGTTGATACTCATTCCTTCGGTAGTTGATCTTCGCGTAGTTTCTCCACAGCTGCTACCACCGAGATTAGTCCGAAATGCCTGGAGTACATAATAGATGACGATTCTGTTGATCAATAGGACTGAATCTTTGGAAATGCATAAAAAGAGTACGTAGCAATTGCAACGTTCGATTGCATAGTTATACGTATGTAGACTTAGGACACTGGGCCTCGTATTCTCGGCTCTTTTGAAATACCGTAGCCCTTCAATGCATCAATTGCCGAACCCCCAAGGATGGTGGATACCCCAGTAAATTGTCACGCATTACTTATATCTATTTCTGTCTCGCACTTACGGAACTTACGGAGTAAGACTACTTACCTTGCCTCAAAAGGTCTCAAAAAGTCTTGGTTTTTCTCTCCGGTAAAAACCCAAATTATGCCGGTATTTCCGTCGTCAATTAGTCTTTCCAATTACGGGATTAGTGTGTTCCCAGGGACTCGGTTACCGGGAATTTGACCCCATCTTCATGAGAGATCAAAGCACACATTTTTTCTTTTGCGCACAATTACTTTTTACGTCGTCGTCACCCGGGACCTAGGTCCCAGCCCCCTTGATATTTTGAGTTTGATCCGTATCCTTGGGATTTCTAAAAACCGTTGATTTGGAACCACCAGGGCGATGGGATTCTTATCTAGGCAGGGGCTAGACATGTAGTGAAGCTTTGATGAGTTAGGCTGGAATAAATGCTACCTTACTAAAGATTCGAAAGTACGACGTAATTGCTACCTAGGTAGTACCTGTGAAAAGCTCACCAATGTTTATTCATTCGATTGCTTTTTGAGAGATATGGAAAATAACGCAGATAGAACACTCATAGTCCATTGCGCTCGGTCACTAGTCAAAATAGCTGTGATCATAATGAGGCAATATATCTGATAGCCAAAACTGTGATACATCACATTTCCTTCCCCAGAAAGTTGATGTCTCCCCGATCACGTCCACGTCCCGCCACTCCATTTCCCAAAGAATGATTACTCCTTGATTCGTTGGAGATGCTCTCGCGGACTTGAATCGACTGGTTATTAGATCTCATTCCTGGTTTGCGTGGCAAATGATTGAGTCTATTCCAGTCTGGGCGATACGTAGGACTTTCTCCTCTCGATTCTCGTTACCTTTTCGCGCACCCCCCCTGTGACCAATATGCAAAGCACGACCCCTCTTCTTTTTATTTCTTTCGTGGGTTGTTTCTTTTTCTAGGGGAAGGGGATTCTGGGGTAGTATTATCATGTCAGCTTGTGTATGTTTGTAATTGAGTTGTTATTTCAGTATTGATACGAGCTGTTTTACTTGAGAAAATGGTTATAAAAAGTTCGGACATCCTCGGATTTTGACGTATGTGTTTTATGATGATTTTGATAGGTCTTTCTACACGTGGCAATTCGATGATTGTGGAGGCTGGAGGAGGTATGAATGCATCATATTGACGAACGCAAGAGAAAAACTCCATTTGACATGCTTCCCCGTTGCTATAGGTCAACTTCTAGTAATACAAATCAAACAGACATATGTGCATAGAAAGCGCGTGGGTATCGAGAAACATCGTATATGGACGAGTGGACAATGCTCAAACGTCTTGATGCCGTTTCATCAAGGCAACCAAAATAGCGACAAGCAAAACCAAAACCACAGAAGCAATTTGCGGAACATATGTCTGCAATGAAACGTCTCCCTTTGGAATCATCGTTGTCACCGCGGGCGCCACTTCGGCTATCCTGACAGCTTCCGGTTCAGCCGGCTTAACTGACTCTGCCTGCTCGGACGGTATTTTGATGTCGTCGTCGAATGGAATCTCTTTGACGAACCTCTCTTCTACCTCCGCTAAAGATGTCAGGTCGGTATCAGTAGTCGCAGTTGTCGAGGCACTTTCATCCGTCGACCCCGACCTCAGAGATACATTCGAAGAACCAGCCGATCGACCCAACTCCAACAATAGATTCGCAATATCTTCATGCTCATAACTCCTAGCTATCATAAACGGGGTCCTGCCATACCAATCCTTCCTCCAAAGCTCCGCCCCAGCATCTACCAGCCGACGAACTGCGTTGGCACTACCATCAACGATCGCCAGTTCAAGATACGCATTCAACGAGTTTGTCTCATCAGGCAATTTCGCACCACGCTCGATGAGTAAGACACCGAGCGATTTGTTCAGTGCACCACGCAATTCGAGAGCTGTAGCACCCCACTGATCAAGAGCATCGACATCGGCACCAGCATCAAGGAGGATTTCCCCGGCTTCAGGACAGACATACAGAGCCGCTAGATGCAATGGTGTTCGTCCGTAATTGTTCGTGGCGTTGAGATCGGCACCACGAGAAATCAATTGACGCATGATTTCTTCGTTGTTATTCGCAACGGCATGATGAAGAGCTGTTTCGCCCATATCTGGATCTTTGCCATTGATGTCTTCGTTCAATTCTCCAGATAGACGCTCTGTGGCTTCGTGGGTCAAATTGGCATAGGCCAATGCCCAGAGGGGAAGAGGCTCGTTATCAACGGACATATCTGTGTCCGTGCGGCGAGGGGGTAAAATTATCGTGCCAGTATCAGTTCGTTTTGGCGGCAGTAAGTCAACTTCATCACTACCAAGTCTCTTCTGCTCTTCTCGCTGTCGTCTAGCATCTCGAAGCAGTTGCAAGATTTCGGTATGGTTTACCTCTCGAGCAATACGGATTGGTGTTCGGCCGAATTTATCTTTGATGGTTGGATCAGCACCATGATCTAGAAGTACTTTGGCTGTAGTCTCGTATCCGAGTCGAGCGACATCGTGCAATGTCGTTTTACCGTTGACATCCTGCAGATTGATATCCAATGTAGGGTCGAATTCGAGCAGAATCTCTATGATTTCCGATCGACCATTACATGCTGCACCATGAAGCATGCCTCGATCAAAACAATCCTTGTGGTGCACGTTTGCGCCGTGCTGAAGTAGTAATTTCACGACTGGGATGGCGTTGTAGTCAATTGCCCGCATGAGCGCTGTTCCCCTAGTACCAACCTCAAGCGCTTCAGTGTTTGCGCCTCTTTCTAATAATGATTCGACGATCTCTGTGTATCCATTCTCCGCGGCATATATTAGAGCGGTTGCACCTCTTTCATCCTGTAGATCAATATCGATGTCGGCTTGAGAAAGAAGAACCTTGACACAATCAAGCGTTCCTGCACTAGCTGCATAGATTAACGCAGTTGCGCCGGCAGGTTCGGAACAGGTTTTGTTGATTTGCAATTGAGGCACTGACACCAGCAATTTAACAATCTCTGTATACCCATCCACGGCCGCACGGATCAATGGAGTAAAGTTATTATGTCTTGCATGTGCAATATTCACGTCCAAATCTTTCTGTTCGACCAGCAACTGAACAAATGCTACTTTATATAGGTCCGTAGCCTTGTAAAGCAGAGAGCAACCAGTATTGTCAACGCAATTGACAGACGCACCGGCTTCGATAAGGACCTTTGCAACATCCACGTCGCCCTGCACTGCGGTGAGCATAAGGGGCGTCTCTCCATTCACATCTTTGATATCAGGGCTGAAGCCCTCTTCAACGAGTTCAGCCACCAGTTTGGTCAACCCCAAATGAGACGCCAAATGTAATTCAGAGCTACCATCTTTGCCAGTCCAACTCGAGTAGCCATCATTGTCCAGGTACCACAAGGCCTGCGTCAAAGCTCCAAAACAGCCCTTATCATGAATCAACCTTCGGGCGCGCTCCCAAAGGTCGTCTCGAGAAGTTTGAACAAGATGCTTACCCCAATGCTTAGCCGCATAGCCCAACAACGGGTACTTTTCGACGCGTTGATCGAAATCAGTCAACTCGGTAGGCCCTGAGCAAGCGCCCATTTTGAATGGTTGAAATAAAAGATAAGTCAAGCAGACTGACGCCAATTTATCCCTTCCTTCTGGGAAATATTGCTCCCAGTTACGGCGGAAAAAGTCCTGCGCCGAATAATGGACGAGTCGAACACAGTCCGATTCGTCGAACTGGACCAATCCGGCACACATTGAAGCGAGAACAGGTGCCTGGATTATAAAGTCTTGGTTGATATCAGCGTCCGTTTCCGTTACAGCAATTGCGTGCTCGATAGCCCCAACATGTAACGGCTCTTCGGCAAAGACTACCCATCTCAAAAAGTCCATTGTTATTTCTCGATGATTCAGTGATAGATCGGCGATGCGGCTCATCGCATCTTTATATGTGCCATCAAGCTCATTTGGCAGTACCTCGAGCGCGGCCATGACGTCTCCCGGTCTCAATTTCGACGTCAGTGTGTCCATGTTGAATCTTGCCAGGAGGAACATTCCACCATTATCATTCACGACAGTGCGTATTATCTTCTCTCTCAGCCCTTCCTTTAGGGCTACACATTTCTGCAAAAATGCAGAAGTTGTGATACGCCATTCCACGTAGGTAAGCAGATCTTCCTCGACGGCGGCGATTTCGATTCGGAAGCTATTGAATTGTTTTATGAGGGAATGTCCATGGCCTTTGCATTGCTTGCCGGCATCAATGCATGACTGACAGATATCGTAATTGGAGTTATCGCATTCGTAGCAATGATATTGATACGGAAGGTTTCCTGCGGCGCATAGATCGCAATAAATTCTACAATCTGTATGAGTAAAATGTCTCATGATATTGTCCAAAGGCCGAGATGTCACCATCAAGTTGACTTTGGCTTCGAGAGAGGTCAGGGTTTCAAGCAAGGTTAAGCGATCATTTTCGTCTCGCAACTCGTCGAGCCCGTCAATGACAATGAATGACCGTGGGAAGTTCTTTAGCTCCTTGTTCAGCACCGATAGCAACTCCTCATGGCCAGGTCTAGTTCGTACTCCGTTGTGTTTTGTGAACATCTCCAACGTGTCGTTAGATTTGACACCATACCTTTGAGCAATCTGCTTGAGAAGACTGCCAAGCAATGAAGATATAGACTGCGAATGCACGTCGTCCCATTTGCAGTACAGCATCAGAACTGCGGCGTCTTTCACTGATTGTTTATCGCTTCGACGGAGGTTGTCCAATTCATCTACCACAATTGCTGACAGGTAAGTCTTTCCAGCGCCGGGAATACCTGGACAGATTAGGATCCCTTTTTCGTGTTCAATCCATTCACGAAAGTCATCATCATCAAGGAACCATTTACAGGTGCCCTCGTGGTGTTCCCGGAAAAGCAGTTGTTGTTTCGCAACGAAATTTAATGGGGATAACCAATCTATCATCTCTCTCACTTGAGCTTCATCCATGACATCTTTTACCGCTTGAGTGGTTTGGTAAATTTCCCTTGTCATGGAATGATTGATCTGCGATAATGCAAATTGTATAGTCTGCTGCATTCGGTGGATCTTTTCAACCACTTTCAGGACGTCTGCCTCAGTGAGTGGCCATGTAAGCGTCTGTTTAATTTTTCCGTAGCCGGACCTGGACTTGAGTTTGGCGTTGAGATCATTCACGAGATCTTCAATTTCTTTGATAATTCCGGTGTCGGCAGCGAATAATGATTGTAGCTCTGCAGGGATAGCATCCTGTCCCTGAGTGTTGGCGATTTGGGCCTGGAGAGCCGTAATGGTCAACCATAAATGCGTGATCTCATTCAACAGCGACAAACGGTCTTTTCCTCCTGATGCAACCGAGCTCAAATAACCTATAATCTGGAAGGCCGCAGTAGCAACTGCCGCGATGCTTGCTGACAGGCTCAGGGGGTCCATGACTGCCACCCCTTGTATGGCAATACATGTTCTGCAATGTAGTCAAGATCTGAATTGAAAGTTCGAGGAAAACCAGCGAAATAAATTAAAAGGCGAGAAGGAAGCTAAACCTTCAAGCTGAAGTCCGGCCCCAGCAGCGTGCATAAGTGTTGTTAACAGGGCGTTCCGTTGCCAATCATCGTCGCAAAGCCCCCGCGAGATAGTGATTAGTGAGCCTTAGTCCCGCACAGCCTGGACTCAGCTCTCCAGGGATTCGCGAAATCATGTTTGGTAAACATTTGTCGATTTGAGAAGCTAGGCCGTTATTGAGGATGGTGGCAAGTTCTCTCCATGGTGGTGTCGGCGCGAAAATCAGCATTGGATACAAAATGAAGGAGTGTTCCGAAGTTGACGATCGCCCAAGTTATTTGACTAGGTCACGAGACTTACTCATTACAAGATCGCCTATCTACCGCCGGGCAGCTTTTTACGTACATATACAGGTCCTATTAATAGCATCGCAACATCCTTAGAAAAGGGGTATACGTATTGCAGAAGTTCACGCAAATCCGCAGAGAGCCAGGCTGTACGGCGCGATGCGTCTGCTACAAGTCTCAATGCTAGTCATGCCATAGTCACATCGGCAGGGTCAGTAGGACTTGGACATAGAACATGCATATATAGGCGATACAATAAGTACGAAACAACCCCGGGACAATTATATACCTTAATCCCTGTCATTATGAACCATCAATCTTGCTTCTTCGATTTGGAGGTTTTGAACCCGAAGAATCCCATGAGATAGGCGACACGATTCACAAACAAGAAAGCTGTAAATCCGATGTTACCCCAGCTAACTGGCGACCATGATGCGACATCAAAGTACAGATCCGGGCCCATGGCGACATAAGTCGCATATAGATGGCCTAGGTCCGCAATCGCCAAAGCCACGACGGCATTGCGCAATACGTGGATCTCAGATGTGCCGTATATGACTCCGAAAGCGAGCATGCCTACGAGGCTATAAATGTTTGCAAGTTGGTAATTCAACGCGAGAACGCTGGGATGGTGCGGTAGCGTAGGAGGATGGGCAAGGGAGGTTTGGCCGGCGATGAAGTTATCCGTGTCGATGATAGGAGCGAGCGTACCGGCGACCCTAGGAAAATGTAAGCATTTGTTGACACTTCAGATGAGGCTGACCCATTTCTCAAGCGTCCGCCAGGATAGGCATCCATGGATTGTTGACTACTCACATGGAGAGTGGCTCCACGATCCCAAAGAGGATATAGGGCCATGTTGGAAATAGGGTTGGCATTGTGGGCGATTGAGCAGTCAATGACTATTTCACATTGCAAGAAACTTAATATATTGATACGATGACTCGTGCAGTCTCCGAATCCATTTCAATTCAAGTCGAATGTCTCAGGTTTCACCCTAATCCGTATCAGACACAGTGCCGGAATAATATTTATCCGAATATAGCCCTAAGGGTTAGGGTTGTTATCTAAAATCTAACATATAGTTACTCCTACTGAATAGATGCTTACCATATAGCTACAGAACTGACTTAGCTATAGAAAGGGGTATAATAGTTTGAGTGTCTCGCCATGACTTAATTGACTCGAGAATTTCGCCGACGGGGGACCTTCGGGGAATTAACACCATTGACACTTGGAGGAAGGCATATCGACACATGAAACACATATTTTCAAGTATAAACGATAGATTGACTATGAAATAGTTTGGAAAACAGAAAGAAGTTATCAGACTGCCCAGAAAAATACTTTCAAAGATAGATCGTGGCAAAGAAACGTGCATGGCGACATGCAGATGGGATCCCAACGGATCAAAAACCACTAATAATAGCTACTAGTTCTTTTTTTGATATTTCCCTCAAATTCAATGGGTGTTCTTACGTCCTGTGTCTTGGATATGGTTGATTCCTGTTTCTAGGTCATATCACCGTACTCAGCAGTCAAGGGCAATGTATCCCAGGATATTAGGGGTATTTCCAGCTCCCTGTTACACGTAGTCATTGTTAGTAGTCCTTGCTATATAATGGCTAATAAGATAGGATTGACCATACCACTTTGATAGCACATCTCGGGAGAGACCTAGAACCGGAGCAGGAGAACTGGGTTGCAGACGAGGTTGCTTGCACGCCTTTTCAAAGTTTCAGTGACCCAGCACACAAGTGTAGGAAGATAAAGTCCTTCGACTTAAATAAAAAATAGACTTAGAATTGTACTTAAATAGATTAATTATAATAAAAAGTAATACTAGTTATCTTGTACTTAAGATTAGAGATATAAAAATACCCTATGCAGAGTAGGGCTGAGCAAGGGTGAGACTATCACTGGTGCAACAGTATGCTGGGGCGATGACGTTGTTGACACAGATCGCAGCCTCAGTAGGGCCAGCGATGGTCATCAAAGTGGCAACGGCGAGCTGATAGAAAGATTTCAATTTTGGAATCGGTCAAGGGTTTATCAGTGTTTTTTCCAAAAAGTAGGTTTGTTGAAGTGAATGACTGAAGAATGATCCTTGACTTTTCCTATGCCTCTGCTGCAGAGCGCCTGGGCTCTATTTATAACTTTTCAATGCCTCCTATCCACATTCAAATGTTGGTAGTACGAAACTCAACTGTATCACCTTCAATAGAAATCCAAGATCACAAGACATCATTACAGAAACACTTTGTATCGATCCGAAAGTGTTCAGATATCTCGTCTATTTACCCCAACTAATTGAAACCAGAGTCTCACAGAGTACGATGTTGCGAACAGAATCAATATAATCATTCTAGCGCCTTAAACTCAGGCTCCGCTACTACTTTGGTGGATAAATGCATCGTAGAAACCTTGTATAATGCGTGTGATGCTCCTGGCGGTATTTGGAGGTGCTTTTATTATGCTGAGAGAACACTAGCGAGCGGGCTGGTTACACCGGGTATACACTGCATTTTAGATCATCTAGGTATATCCAATGTTGGTCTTTGGAATGCTTTTTGCTGAATGATTGAATGAACAACGGCGGCCGGCCGTGGATGTGAATATTTGCTTGAGATCGAGGTTATTGATTGATTGCAGATGCCTTCCTCATATGTATCTATGAAATATGTGCGAGTATAAACCCGGAAGTTAAAAGCTACACAGTTATTAATCAAGATTTAGAGGATTCTGAAGAGTTTCAGAGGGATTTAGCTAGTAAAAATAATAGGATATGAAATGTTCGTTTATATCTGCTCTAACGGGGCGAGCATCCAGGAACCGGAAGTTTCAGACCGCGACCAATTTGAGACGAAGGATCTGTGGGTTGAACATCCCACTCACAAGGGTCTATGGAAGATCATCGGCGGGAGTGATGATTATGTTTGTTTCTCTCATGGAGATGGCATACATACCTCCCTTCTAGAACCGGAAACAACGGCTCATCCACATGTTAGGAACGCCCTAATTGGAGGAAATGGGAGGCTGGCACCGGTACTTCTTGTAGAGCTTGCTGAGAGTTTAAACAATGTCGGAGTTCTTAAGGCTCTGATAGAGGAACTGCGACCTTACGTCGAGAAAGTTAACTTGCAGTGTCATGAAGCCGTTCAGATTTTGTTGGACAGGGTTGTAATTGCTTCAAAGGAGAAGCCAATTATTACAACCATCAAAGGAAGTGTGGCGAGGTTGCAAACCTTGAATTTGTATGAAGATGAGATTGCTGCACTCCTTCCTTAGAGCTCGATAAAGCAAATATCTTGTTACATCCATCGTAAATGGGAATACGGATGATAGATCCCAACAGAATGGAGTGTGTGTCATCTTTCTACTCGTCTCTCTGCATATATCTAACCCATCTATCCTAGAAATGGGGTTTGAGCAAGTCTAAGACAGGTATGAAGATCGAAGATAGTCACAGCTTGCCCTTCAGAACCTCTCCCCTCTTCGTCCCTACTGGCATGCGTGCAACCATGCTCGCCTCCTTCGAAAACCTCAGCATCTCGCCATCCGAGTGCCGACTCCGATACTCCGTCCAAAACTTCTCATCTACCAACCACTCATTGAACCACTTCTGAATCCACCTAGCTGCAGTCCCTGAACACCATCCCACGTTCTCAAAAACAAGCATATGCGATCCATCCTTGAGGATAGCCTTTTCCACCGTCCCACCCTGAACCCCGCCACTGCCGCCCACCCCGGTCCCTGTAATCCGCATCTTCACCTCTTGTGCTTCGGGCGAAGAAAGAAAACTCTTCCCACCGAAAACCCATAGCACACTTGGCCGCAGGAATGGCAAATTCGTCATAGCCGACCAGCACTCTGGTCGAGAGAAGAGATACGGCCGTTGCTTCTCACCATCCCAATCCGGTAGCAATAACCGGTCTAAGTGTTCAGGTTCAAGATTCGGAGTAAAATAACTCCATGACTCCTGATATTTTGTCGTCGTTAATGTCACGGCTTGCGGGCCGACATTAGGGTCTGAAGGATGGTAAAGAGCGGTCGGGACGTTGCGAAGCCCATATTTGAAGTATCTTTCGCGCGCACGAGGGTCCCATTTACGTAGACCTTTTGATAAAGATTCTTCGGCCAGTTCCTGACTGGGCCAGATATCCCGACGCAGACTGGAGTGGAGGCCCGGGTTGGGCCCTCCAAAGGCGGCCTCGAGGATCACGGGTTCGAAGAGGATAAGCGTTGAGAGGAGGCGTGGATGAATTATTGAAAGGTTGACGCTGTATCTCGTATGAGATTCTTCGCATTGAAAAGTGTAACAGGAGGAAGGTAAGCCTACAGTTGTGCGCAACCTATGCTATGTGCGACCCCGATTATGGGACGAGGCATCTCGTCACGAAAATGGTTGATCATGTGGAGGAGATCACGCGAATGGTCGTACCAGTTTGCTTTATGTCATGATCCTTATTAGCTTTTTATTCTTCTTTTTCTTTAGTCGCTCTGCGAAATTTAAGGATACCGGATGAAGGGAACATTGAAAGAAGAGGGAAGAGGTACTTTGGTCACCCTGGATATATTCATTGAGGACCCCGCTTGCTCCCTGGTTTGAGATATCCGCTATCTAGATTCCACGCAGAGGAATCCCTTTACGAATCAATTCGGTATACAGGTCCTGCCAGAGGGGCTCGTAGGCTTCATTTGGGGAACCATTGCCTGGGGACCGACCCTATGATGGTGATTGCGTTTTCCTGGATTGGAGTAGGGCGGTCGATGGGAATATATTGTTTTATGGCGATACGGTGGGGGGTTTCTTGTTTACCCTTAGTACTGTGTGGGTATTCTCTGATGTGTTGACCGGGGATTATATGGTCGATTATCTGGAACGGAAAAGACATTGTGTCTGTTGTGTGGATGTTGACTGTATGTAGAATAAATCCAGTGGAGGCCGAAGGGATGGTATACTAGGCATTTTCCGACAACATTTGAAAGAGTTGACCCGGAAATGATTTCCTTTTATTTCCTGCTTTCTGCTTGGCTGGGGTCTCTTTCTTTATGTCGAGACAAAGAATATCGATTTGACCCCGCACGATATGCATATCCTGGTTCTAATTTCCTTGACTCCAGCTCACTGTGGATTATCCTGACCAGGGACCTTGATGACAAAATGTCCAAAAACGCGTAATCCATCGAAAATATCATTCGGCCAAATTATTTTCCCTACTTCCACGCCTTTCACTTCATTGGATGCCCGGCCGTTCAGCATCGGGGTTTCGTATATCGAGACATCGCGAACCCTAACTCCTAAGGATATATACTAACAACAAGATATCTAGAGGTCGTTCGCGTACTTTGATAAAATCCCAGCCTTCTAGTCGGCCACGGAAAATGTAGAAAACGCAGATTTCGAGGGAAACAACGCTGTAGCTGTCATTTATAAACTGACAGCTAGTTTTAATCAGGATGTCTTTCAGCAAATTAAGCCCGAATATTGACTGTCTACTGCACGTGAGAACTTGGAAACTTTCATCATACTAGATGTATTTGGTATCGAGTTAAGTGAAACGAACATCGTTGTCTTTTTACTGAATGAAGGGAGTTTGTCGAAGTTTCTCCAATCAAAAACTTTCGCGGGCGTTTAGTATAGCAGTTAAGACGTGGCATTCTTCGGAATAGCGCCATCCCTGATCTCCCCGTACGCCGGGATGCTCCAATTTCCGAAGCAGCTTTCCTCGTAATTTGCCTTCACGATGTTTTCTTTCTGCGCCTGAATGAAGGCGGAAATCTCACACCAACCATCATCTCGTTGCCCGCATGCTGAGATGCTTTGACCAAGAGGAACAGTTCTCTGGTTAATGACGAGATGTATGTAGGTTGTTTCTTCGCTCGTGTTTTCATACACACTTTCACCGCAATACCTTGATCGATTCTCTCGTACAGGACCAGGTGCTTTGATGATCTCAAATACAAAGGTGGCCGAGAACGGGACGATATGGCTTCCAATCAACGAACGATCCGCAGAGGGCTTCGTGGGAGAGAGGTATTCCCCAAACTGTGTCAAGCCCAGAGCAGTTAACATTGAGAACATCTCGTTGTCGTGGCTAAAATCGAAGTAGATAGTTTGATTGAGAGGGAAAGTTGTGGCACTCTCATCTAACGATTTATTGAAGCCAATTGAGTCTTCAGGGGGGTTTGGCATTTGTCCCTGCAACCGTGCAATCAATTCCTCGACGAATCCAAGCCCAATGGCGCGGCCAACTGGAGAACCCATACCATAGTTCCCGTATAGGTTCAAGTCGTTAACATACTGGAACCCTTGCCATTCCTCCCAAGAAAACAACACACAAAACGGACTGTAACCAAGTGCAACAGTCTCATATGGGCACATCGATTGTGCGTTGTAGGTGTCGTCAACAGTCCAGTTCAGGCTTCCGGATATTTCATTTCTGAAGCGATTTGTCGCTTTCTGCAAGTATAGCGCGGTCCATTCATCTACTGCGTCGCCCCCCGATGTATTTTTTGCATTGGGACACATATCATTCCCTGCGAGGGAATTGTTAAACCCTGTACTTTCAATAATGACTTCAAGTGTCGCATTGTTAGTCCAATTGGGGCCAAAAAACCCGTTGAGGAAATTCTCGGCCGACTGCAACATCCTCACCATGGTTGTTGTGCGAGCTATGATTTTCGACGCAGAATCGTAGAGCTTTCCATAATTGAACCAATGCAGAATGCCGCTATCGAATAGCTCTTGTCGACCTCGTGCTGTTAGCTCTGCCTGTCCGAGCCGATAGTCCCAAGTGTTCAGAAATTCAAGTTCGCCTGAGAACACGGTGCCGTTGGATCGACACTGCATTATCTTCTTAGCCCAATCGCTGATTGCGGAATTTGACGTCGGATAGCGCGAGCCATGGCGATGCACCATATGGATTTGCGCAATGTTTGCACCAGGAGGGAGAGGATATTCATCCACGCCAAATCCATCAGGGCTGGGTTGGTAAGGACTGTTTTGTATAATATCAGTTTCATCCGTAATAACGATACTTCAGCGAAAGACAATACATACGTCAAAGTCCCCATCCAGCCGAATATGTTCCCGTCATGGGGTTCACCAGATATTGGAAGAGTAGTCACCAACGGCGTGTTTGCGACATAGGTCGGCTGGGAATAGATCGGATTGCTTTGCGCAAGGAATGGAGCGCCTCCTGCTTTGGTAGCACCTGTAGCCTGTTGAGCCCTAATAGTTTTTGATCAAGGTACGCATATTCCATACCTGCAAATGGCCCATAGCTCGTTTGGAAGTAATCCGGGACTTGGGTTACGCTAGGGTCTGTCGGGATTGAAACACCGGCCACCACCAAACAGGCAGCTACACATAGCTTGAGCATTGTGGTAATCAAAATACACTTCTGATTCTTCTGTGTAGAATATCAACCAAAGGACAATGAATGTTAAATAAAACCTTGAAAGTCAGGTACAAAGTATACACTACGAAGCTTTCCAAGCATATTTATAACTCTCTCTGTCACACGACCTCCTGCCCGAATAGACAACATAGCGAGTGCCATATCCCTACCCCGGCTTTTGAAAATCTGGGGTAGCTAGAAATGATTTGGGACCTCATAATGAGTTCATTGGGCCTATCCGAAGCATTTACATTTGCCGACATAACTGGTCCAACAAGGTGCATGGTCGCGTACTGAACATGGATTGAAGTAAAGCACTTTAATTCGTTGTCCTCTGTTGGTTTTATTCTTTATCTGATTAGCCAGATGAGGCAATTATGTCGGCTCGCTTTGGTTTAAGTTTGTTCAAGAGAGATCTCAGGAAGTTAACTGAACCTAGGGACCACAATTGGGCACTAGTTATAGTGGGCATTGCAGTCTATCGGAAAGTGGATTCCAGGTGTAGGTATTGAAGCAAACTCTTGATGGAGGTTTTGCCTCTAGAAGTATAAAGGCTAGAAAAATTGAGAACTTACAACTGTTCAATCAAATCTATCAATACAGCCAAGAGTCCCAAGACGGCCTTTCGACGCGATGCCTCTAGACACAATCTATCTCGTTCGCCATGGAGTAAGTCTGTCTCTAAGCTTTGTTTGAGAACTGCCTGTATTAATCTTGCTGGGTAGAATCGAAACAACTGGGAAATCGATTTCAACAAACAAGAATACATTCCAGAATTCCCTACTCCAACCGGCAATGGCGCAGACCCAACTTTGAATTCAAGCGGCGTTCAGCAGTCCCATGAGCTCGCATCGCATATTAGTAGCCCTAACTTCACACCAAAGCCATTTCGGATTTACTCTAGTCCGTTCTATCGATGCATGCAGACAATCCAGCCAACCGTGGAGCAGTTAACGAAGAAAATCCAATCAGGAGAAATAGATCTTGACGTTGGAACAGATCTCAACGTCAGAGTCGAAAATGGATTAGGGTAGGGCAGTCATTCATTGGTATGATTGAAAAAGAAGATTAATAGCTTAATATAGCGAATGGTTCGGAGGCATCACATTCGAGCCTCCCGCCCCTGCGTCAGTAAATGTCCTGTACCCTCATTTCCAAACTTGCCTTGCCGAAAACCCTGAAAGCCTCTACAAGCCATTTGTGATTCCACCGCGACGTGGAGAGACTCTCGCACAGCTCCATGACCGAGTCGCAGCCACCCTGGCGGCTATCATAGCCCAAGCGGACACTGAAATCGCAACAGCCGAAGCGAGCCAACCAGCAGACTCACCTCGCACCAGCAAAGCCATATTGATATCCTCCCACGCGGCACCGCTTATTGCCATGAGCCGCGCGTTAACAGGACGCATGCCCACAGAGTTTGAGGAGAAAGATTTCAATGTCTTCACGGCAGGCGTGAGCACATTTACTCGAAGAAACCCGGCGTCGGAGGGTGACCATATTGTGTTGGGTGCAGTCCCTGATTGGAAGAACGGGAAGGGAGTTGGAGGGGGTTGGGAATGTGTGAAAAATGGAGACACTGCGTTCTTGAGTGGAGGTGCGGAGAGTGGCTGGTATGTTTCTCCGGGCCCTATTGGGCCTACATTCCCCGATTTTGTCAAAGGCATACTAACCGATTGGCTGCTTGTAGGCACTTTGAAGGCGAGGCGTCCTTCGATACGTCAACCACTATGGCCAAGACTGCTGATGGTGACACTGGTGTGATTGCTACGACTACGGTCGTTGTCTGATTGGCATTTCAGGAATGGTGCTGAATTATTGGTTGAATTGTATACCGTAAATAGACTGCTCGTGTTGGAAATGTACAACGTACTATGGAGTACACTCCGTTTAATGAGATACTCGAAACGGAGGCTTAAGTAGCTGTATATGAAAATGAATTTCTTAGACTATAGACTGAACAAATATCACCTGCTACGTAGGACGCTGGATAGATGTCATAGGGTTGCGCCATTCATCTATGACAGTTGAGTCATTACCCAAAAGAATACTATGTATCGACCACAACTAAATTTCATCAATTTAATATGTACACCGCATGAGCCAATTTGGGCAAGAGCTCACGCGATCTTGATCCCAGACTCACATGCTGATTCTAGATAAATCACCTTAGTACGGAGTAGATAGCTCTACCTAACCGAATTCGCATTTGCCGTCAATAAGTTGACCCACCGCTGTTGGATTTCGGAATGCAGTTTCCGAAATACGGGTTGAAGTTAAACTTCCACGTCCTTTCAGTGATCACGCGAGCAATTGCCGATTATGGAGAGTCTGGGGATGTAGAATCTGGAGATAAGAGAAAATCTGGGCCGTGGGAGGACATGGGACCGGGGTAAAAGTCTGATTATAAAGGTTCTCTTCTTCCCACCGGATCTAGGTACAAAGGTATGCACTGATCTTTATCAAACCATTTATTACTTCTCCATACGAACCGAAATCATGGCATCTGTAACAGAGCCTGAAAAGGACATCGGCATAGCCCCGGCCCAAACCGAAATGGTCGACGACATCGCGGCCTTGAAAAAAGACGCCGTATTCCTTAGTCATGCAAAGAAAGCCACCGAGAATGAACACAACATGAGCGTCTTGGACTGTGTAAGACTCTATCCAAAGGCTATTGCCTGGAGCATCGTCATTTCAACCTGCATCGTAATGGAGGCGTACGACGTGAGCCTCCTCTCAAACTTCTACGCCTTCCCGCAGTTCAACGAAAAGTACGGCCGAAAACTACCAAATGGAACGTACCAGATCCCTGCCCCTTGGCAGGCGGCATTGAGCAATGGTGTCAATGTCGGCGAAATCTTCGGACTATTGCTGAACGGATTGATCTCAGAGCGCATCGGATACAGAAAGACCGTGATGATATTTCTGACGGCGCTTATCGGATTTATCGCAATATTCTTCACCGCACCAAATATTAAGATACTTCTTGCCGCTGAAATCCTTTGCGGGATTCCTTGGGGCGTATTTCAGACTCTGACGGTCAGTTACGCGTCCGAAGTTTGTCCGGTTGCGCTGCGTGGTTATTTGACAACCTACGTCAACTTTTGCTGGGGACTCGGTCACACAGTTGCTCTCGGGGTGATTCGGGGGATGCTTCACCGCCACGATGAATGGGCTTATAGAATTCCTTACGCGTTGCAGTGGATGTGGCCTGTGCCATTGCTGATTGCCATCGCGTTCGCACCAGACTCACCTTGGTGGCTCGTCCGCAAAGGGCGCCATGAAGACGCAAAGAAAGCCTTACTTCGACTTACGCGGCAGAATCAGCGAGAGCGCACTGGTTTTGACGCCGATGAAACTCTTGCTATGATGGTTCACACAACCACGCTCGAGAATTCGATCAACAGCGGCGCGACGTACTTTGATTGTTTCAAAGGCACCGATCTGCGCCGCACGGAGATTGTCTGCATGGTCTGGGCAATCCAAAACCTTAGTGGGAATTCCTTCTCAAACTACTCGACATACTTCCTCGAACAGGCCGGTTTGAGTGCCGATAATTCTTATAATTTTGCGCTTGGCCAGTACAGCATCAATATGGCCGGCGTGCTAGGCGCATGGTTTCTTATGTCCCGGGGCATTGGTCGTCGATCCCTTTATTTGTTTGGCCTCTGCGGGCTATTTACCATGTTACTAATAATGGGGTTCTTAGGATTGGTGCCCAAAGACCACAAACGTGAGGCATCTTTAGCAACAGGTTCTTTTATGCTGGGATGGGCATTGTGTTATCAACTCACCGTTGGTACTGTATGCTACTCCCTTGTAGCAGAATTGCCCACACGCAGATTGCAGATCAAAACAGTCGTCCTTGGCCGGTCCTGCTTTATCTGCATTAATATTGCATGTAGTGTCTTGACCCCATATATGCTGAACCCGACGGCATGGAACTGGCGCAATTTTGCCGGATTTTTCTGGGCTGCAAGCTGTGGGCTATGTATCATCTATGTGTTTTTCCGGGTTCCTGAGCCAACTGGGAGGACTTTTGCCGAATTGGATATCTTGTTTGAAAAACGTGTTAGCGCAAGAAAGTTTGCGTCAACCGAAGTGGATGTTTTTGGAGATGAAGGCACTCGTGTCGCCGCTAGCGAGAAGGGGAACACTGTTCATGTGGAGGTGGCGGAGCATTGAACCTTGGAAACGTCTGTAGGACCTGTGTTTATGAATGATGGCTTGTCACACTCACTAAAATCGATCTAAATGTTAAATGCCTGGGAGATATGTCATGTCCTCCGGAGTTGAAAACTTGGCAGATGAGAGCATGCCAATTGAAGCAAGCGAGCTACTTCCTGAGGAAATAAGCCACCAAATAAATGAAGCAGTTTATCAATTAATCCCCCAATCAATGTTCCATTCGTCCTTTTACCTCTTTATAGGTAGTTAAGCGTAGTTTACAGGTTGCTGAGGCTATGTCTAGCATTAGGGCTAGGGCTAATTGTTAAAGCCGTTATCTCCGACATATACATTGTGAGCGGATTGCCTCAACTCTTCCACGTATAAGCATTGAGGAACAGACAGCGAATATCCTATATTTATACATAAGGCCCCTCTAAAAAAATGATATAATATCGAATGGTAACGTTCAATGAATAGACGAAAACATGAAGTTCTTAAAGCAATGTTTTGAGGCTCTCAACAGCGGCTGTCCGACCAATAGAAATGTGCCTGAGGGACTCAGGCAACCATCTTTTGCTGAGTCACGAGCCAAAGTCAACTTCAACTCTTCCTCCAACGGCTCAACCTACACTCCATAACAACTTGCTAAACACTCAGATGGAAGGCAACTATCATCGCTACTTCCATCACTTTACGCGTGACTCAAACTTCGCTGTCAGAGGACTGCACACTTGCGTTTCCTCTTCGCCCTCGTCAATCCCAATGTCCAGCCTCTCACTCCGCAAAACCGATTGCCGCGGTCTAGAATCCTAACACCCCCAGAAATGCGGAAAACCGGGGACCATCCGCCCTCGTCCCCTTCCGAAGAAACGTCTTTGCCTCAAATACGCGATGTACATTCTCAACTGCCGGGATTGCGGATTGCTCCATTACGGCAGCCTGTGTCGCGCCGACTGTGGAATACCCCCTTCCCCCATAAACCTGAGATAGCAGCTCATGCAGCAGCGACAACGGTCACGAATGGGGGATTGCCAACCCTAACAGCTGGGCCTCAGCTTCCGGAGAGGCTTCCCACTCTGGAAGAGTTTGTCAATGCTGCTCGTACGTCGGATGCTGATCTAGGCGACAACTACCTCAATCCGAATATCCCACCGCCTCCAAAGACCATCCTACCAGATTTCATCAATCTTCAGACCGTGGAAAAGTTGCCATACTTGTTCGAGGACAACAATACATCGAAACGTCGCCGTATAGATCTACTCAACGACCACTTCTCTAGCGAACATCTACAACTTCCTGTTCCGCAGACACAGAATGAAAAGAAGCCACCACCATTCGGCCCGTTTGCCATCTTGAATGGATTGAATGAGCCACCTCCGAATGCAGCATTATTCCCACCCATTGAGCCGGGATCATTACCACCGATCTTGACAAGACCTACGATTGAATCGGAATTGGCAGTTTCCGAGAAACACATCGAGAAACAAGCGGACAAGCGGGAGCTCCGATTAGAAGAGATACTGGACCCGAATAGCTTGGACAGATCCAATGTCGATTATGCCGAAGAGCCAAAGCTTGACCAACCGCTAGCGAATGATCATAGCCGAACTGCGGGTCAACCTCGGGTTGACAACAGTGAGAATCCGGCAGACAACCCAGTGGATGCAGATGAGCCCCTATCACCCAAGTCTCGAGGCCGCTCGCGCAAGAATCTTAGACGATGGACGGAACAGGAGACTACCGATTTGCTGAAAGGCGTGGTCAAATGCGGTATCGGAAATTGGACTGCCATCCTTCAACAACCGGAGTTGAAATTTAACAAACGCAGTGCTGCTAATCTAAAGGATCGCTTTAGAGTCTGTTGTCCTTGGGCTTATGGAGCAGCTGATCCAAACGAAGCAACAAAGCAAATACAAGACACTCTTGCAAATGCATTGATGAACGCGGAGTCCCTGACATCTGGTGCTGGTGGCAAAATTCTGTTACCTGACCCTAGACCGAAGGATAACAGCACGATTACATCTACAGAGGTGGTTGAGTCTTCTTCAACCAAGTTGGGTGAGCAGTTGCTGACGCCATCCTCGTCCCGATCTAAACATCCACCTCCCCCGACACCGACACCCGGACCTGCACTTGAATCTCCGCAATCTTCTCAGTTGGCCAAAGGAACACCTCCGCAGTCCGCCAAATCGAAGTCAACCCTTTCATCGCTAGGCATATCGGAACCATTCTTTACGATCAAATCAAAGCGTCGCTCACGCCGTCCGTTCACTCCTGCTGAGGATGAAGCTCTCCTTAAAGGCTACGCAGTCCATGGCTTTCAATGGACATTGATCCAACAAGATAAACATTTGAATCTGTCACATCGGCGTGCAACCGATCTCAGAGATAGGTTCAGGACTAAATTCCCCAACGCGTACCGTGAGGGTGGAAGTGTCAGTGGCGGGAGTATCGTGTCGCTCCAGCGTGAAATCAGTAACGAGAACACGCCAACTCTCGGCAAGAATATGCATGAAAAGACTGGGACGCCATCGTCAAAGAGATTAAAGAACGCCTCACAATCAATATCATTACCGCCGCCATTGATGTCACCGCCGGCATTAGGAAGTGCTAATTCATCAGACAAGAAACGCAATCCCCTTTCAACTGAGTCAAGTAATCTGACGTCTATAAGCTCGCTTTTACCGCCTCTGCCACCATTGCCTCAGGCAAGCATGGGACCCGAGTCGTCGAGCGCAGCCGGAGGACAAAGCACGGTATCCTCGTCTATTTCATTTTCTTCGGGCTCGGGTATTGGTAACCACAGCACTAGTTTTACGTCTGTGTCATCCGCTGGTAATGCAGCTACAAGTTCGTTGGAAGATAATACGCTTCCACCATTCAATTGGAATGATATCAACTGATTTTATCTGTTTCATCCCTCCGTGTCCCATTACTTGCACTAGACATTTCTCAGCAGACTATTCACTGGCGAATTTCATTGGCATGTGTCTCTCTTTGACTGTTTTTAGCTATCCATTAGACTAATTTTAATTCAGGGAATTTAAAGTAGACTTTGACATATCGGTTATTTGTCAGTCTCAACATGAAACAATTCCTAGATCGTAGACGTGCGCTAATCACAAAACAACGAGAAAAATCCACAATCGCATGAAAAGCATAGAACAGGTATTTGCAGGACCATCAAAACAGCGAAACGCACCACCAACTGGAAGAGGGAGAGAGTAAAAGACGAGCATCATTGCACAGGTAAATACATCCTATTGGCTTGCTAGAAATGGTCGACATGTGCAGCAAACATAGCAGAGTTATCGTTTCAGACGTGGTTGTTAAGTATCATCCGTTTACCATGCATTCCGATCCCAATTCGGATCTAAAACGTTAGTAAAGCCCTTCTCCAAATAGAATACTAGCGGGATATGCTCACCCTGAATGAAACTAGCCAACACTTTACTCCCCGTCTGCAACAACGGATGACCCGCCACAATCTGCAAAAACCGTTGTAACCCTTCCCGCCTATGTTCAATCACCTCATCACTAAACCGATTCGTAAACACCTTTCCCGGTAGCGGAGGAATTGTGACGCGCGAAGATTCGCGCTCGAGAATGTCGCGGAAGTATTCAAAGTCGGAATAGCGGCGACGAACGACGGATTGTTTGAGTTTGAAGGCGGGGATGTTGGTTCGGCAGACGATTTCGTAGGATGTGTACATTGAGCGCGATGTGCCGTGGGTTTGGGGGTTGCGGACCTTTTTTTTTGTGCATGTTAACTTAGTAAGGGTGCTTGATGTAGAGTTAAGAGAACAGGGGGCGAACCTCGATCTCGAGAAAGTTCTCCGGGGGACCGTAGATCTCCTCAAAGGTCTGATGGCGCGCATCTGGGATGGACTGCATTTCGGATTTGTCGAGTGTTTCCGCAGTAAATGAACGAGATATTGTACGTGATATTCAATTCTAGATCCCTCGAGTAGCCTGGATGAGTGATCGCGTGCCGATAATGTATGTTCCAACGGCGCAGTTGGATGACGAATGTGGTTGACTGCCCACAGCTCGCAGTGTCCTTGTCGTGATTGGCGTTGTCTCTTTGCTTACTGACTCTTTGAGCAATACCTATGATTGCCAGTGCCTTGTGTCGTGTCAAGAAAGCGAGTATCAGCAATGAAGCAATCGATAAGCTGAAGCCTGCGAGGGAAGCTGCGAGTGAGTCGTGACTGCCATATCGGACATGGCGGGGCAGCGTCCAACCACAGCCCACGCCTACCCGCACGGACCATGCTCAGTCTCGACTCTCTTCATCAGTTCATCTGGGTCTTTTGATCTTCTACAAGACATTCTCATCATATTCATGGTCATGCTCAATTGTTTGACGGTTGCGAGACAGAAACAGAATTACTGAGCATAGAACTCCGGAAGATGGAAGCAAGATGTGACTCCTTGGCACGAAATGTTTACGAATTGTCTCGCGATATAGCTCGGCATTCAGCCGATGGCAAAGGTTTGAATTGAAGAATATTGCGCATGGAGAATTCTGTTTTCAATTTCATCAATGTTCCTCGAACATCTCCTCCACCCTGCCTTGGTATTCGGTGAATCGCGATCCGGGTTTGTTCAAAGGATGTTTTGGCCGAGGACATCTCAACGACAAGTCAACAACAAACCATCTCAAGACTTGATAGGCCGCCTGGCCAAAACACATCCCCACTAGCCTCGCGCAAAATTTGCGTAACGCATCTTCATCTGGCTCTCATTGATTCTTAAACCAATCAGTGGGACGCCAAATCCGGGGAAATCATCCTGATTTTGTATGTGCGGGGAAATCGCAAACAAAGGCATCGGACATCTTTCCGGCGTGCTTACGGCGCTAGATGGGCCGTCGGTCGCGATCGTGTTGGCTGCTTTTAGCTTTGGCAGAAATAGACGATATTCCATGGATCCATTCTTCTCACTGAGCGTCTCCTCACGGACATAAACCCCTTACTCAGTATGACGCATAACTGGGGTCTGGCACGGCGCGCTCGAGTTGCTTGCGAGCTGTGTCGCAAAAGGTAACTAATTACTGACTATCCCTCGTCTTGACTGCTGCTAAACATGAGTGAAGAAAACGCCGCTGCAATGGCGCCTCCCCCTGCCATCTCTGCCGGTCGATGGGCATCGAGTGTCGCTATCAATCTAGTAAGAGCACACCGGATATTCGCTCGTTGACCAGACGAGTCGAGTCCATCGAAAAAGGACTACCTCCGGTAGCCGAGTCTGAGAAAGCGTCTCATAGTACGGTTCTCGATCCTTACGGTCACTCTTGTCGGTGTACAACATTGTCTATTCCGCGTGCACATGCTACTACCACAGCAAGCCTGCTGTCCATGCCAGAAGTGCGGGCTCTGCTTGGAGTTTTTCCTCCGGGGTTATTCATGGACCGCGAGATTTCTATTTCGAATTCGTTTTTCGGCAGTACCTCGCTACCACCACTAGACGCTGAATCCGATCGTCTTGTCGAAGTATTCTTCACGCACGTCCATCTTGAAACCCCAATCTTGGACGAAGAACCTTTTCGATCAACTTACGTTGCTGCACGCCAAAATCATTCGTCTGATGAAGTGACCTCGGCACTTATATATGTGATTTTGGCCTTAGGCTGTGCTGTGACAGCTAGCGCAGATGAAGTTTTGGGCGCCGGCGAGGCGCATATTTCAGCAGCACTTGGCATACTTAGTTGCCATTACCTATGTTCGTGGCGGGCAGACATTTCTCTAGCCCAAGCCTTACTACTAGCAGCACGCTTTTTTGGCTACCGTATGCAGCCTCTGCAATCATGGAAACTCGTTCATATGGCATCTACCACTGTGCAGCAGTACTTCTATTTGCGGTAGGGTGGCACCCGCACTTTTATTCTCCTACTTGTTTCTAACTGATGTTCCCCGGATTAGTGAAAATCCTTCTACGGATGTTTCCTTGCTAGTGTGGGCTATCTTCGACTTGGAAAGGTATGTTATCAACGTCCGATCCCCCCTGGTGTATGTCCATCTAATTAAAATAGTGATCTCGTTGCCGAACATGACCTCCCCCGAAGCGGTATTGAACATTTAGTTGAGACCATTGCCCTTCCATATCGTCCAGTCCACAACTCTCGTTCCATGCTCGGTTGGCTAGCTGAGCTGTCTATTCGTCGCCTGCTGAACCGCGTTCACGGAGGTCTATATGGCGAATCAACCCATCTACTGACCAAGTTCAAGTTGTCAGACGACATGCAGCAAGCCGTAGCGAATCTTCTGCGCACCGCAACAGAACTGAGTCATCAATTGGACTCATGGGTGGCCTTACTACCGCCAGAGATCCAACCTCAAGGTATCGTTGACAGTAATAGTATGACTGGAGACATAACGTTAGACCTACAAGCTCTCAATGTTCTTCTTCGTTACCATTCCGCAAGAGACATCATATTCCGTCCATTTGTTATATATGCATGTCGCTACGTGAATGAAATTCACTTCTCACCACAATTTCAGCGTCACTGTGAGCTTTGGATCGCAAACTCTCGGGCCTATTTGCGAGTTTCTTTCGATCGACTACGGTGGCCATGCCATTTCCGTGAGATCATAATGAAATCGTAGGTTTCACCTATCCCTTGACCAAACAATCACAAACTAATGGCTAATAGAATACTTGCTGTTGTCGTCGTGCTTACTCTGGCCGCTCTATCGCCCGCGTTAGCGGACCTAGTGTCCGACATTGAGGATATCCATGACAGTGCTCTCACAGCTATATACGAACATGCCATTATTGGATCCTGTGGTTCAGACCTAATATCTATTCTACGGTCTCTGCAAGAAAAGACGCGGATTCTAAAACCAAGATCATGATTCTCTAAACTGTCGCATCTACTAACGCCTTATGCCTTGGCCATCAAGGCCTCGATCTTCACGCGGCTACGTGCCTCTGCCCCCTTGAAAAGGTCCAGTGCATCATTGAGTCGCTCTTGAGCTAGGGGGTCAGCCGCGATGCACAGTTGCAGCTGAGATCCGTTGTTGGTTAGATAATCCAAATTGAGCAATTCGGTGGGCGCGAGCAAGAGCAGATTCTGCAGGCGTGCGGGCAATGGTCCTGAGTCACGGTATACGTGCGCGACTTTGGGCGGTCCCTGACCAGCCGCGTCGGATGCATTGTAGGGCATTTGTGCAAGCTTCTCCAACAGCTCTTTGGAAACAGTTGCGGAGTGACAACCGAATTCAGCAGCAGCCATGACTTCTTGGGCAGTGCGGAAACTACTCTCGTCAGAAGCTGTCTCATTATCGGATAGTTTCTCGGATAATTTCAAAGACTTACCTAGCCAACTTCATCAATGGCTGTTCCTTGCCAGTTTGAACGTACAAACGCTTATAGATATCCAGAATTTGAACCAAACGAGGGGACATAGGATGCTCAGCAGCAGGGTCAGCTAGCGGCGTAGTCAATATACGACCGTTATAGTACGGACTGATGGCCCAGCAACCGGCTTGACTGCAGGCAATAGCCTGAGGGAGGCCAAAGAGCGCAGTTCCAAGAGTACGAACGCCCTCCCTTTCCAAGATACGGGCAGCGACGAGGCCTGGGCCCGTACTTGGTATCTTGAGGCAGTATCGGTCCGTGGAAATTCCGACCTTGGCGAACTCGCGGGCGTACAATCGGCCGTGCGCAAGGGTGCCGTCGGTATTGTAAGCTTCGGACGGGAGAGTTTGAAGGAGTACGCGGCCTTTGATATTGTCGATATTTGCCTTGGTGAGGAGAACAGACTGAGGAGTGGAAATCAGCATTGTGTCCGCATGTGTCGGGATGTATTGTACCCACCACCCTTGTATACACAGCCAGCCAACCTTCGTTCTTATATTCTTGCACTGCCGTGCGAACCATCTCAACATTATCAGGGTGATCCATCTGGATATCAACCCATAGTTGGTTGCTTGTCATGTCGTTGGGCACAATGGGCAGACCCTTTGAGAATGCGGGGTCCATCCAGTCCACATCGATATTCACTTGTGTACTGAGTCAGTCACTAAGTAGAGCAATAACCTAGAAAACACTGCCCGAAGGCCTTACATTGCTCTTCGAGCTTCTCCAGCCAAGTGTTCCCCATGATGATGAGTCGATATCCGCTTGCTTGTACTGAGAAATGAAGTGTGATGAGATGAAGAATGAATACTTGACAAAAGTGAACATCTACTGAATTATATACGTATTTCAAAACTTCCCCTCACCGTCAAAAGCAACCATCCCCGCATCCTCAGCACCCAATCTTGACTTTCATTGTCCCAATTCTCGAGATTTTGACTTTTTGTACCTCCTCCCCAGCGGCCCGCCTTGCCGTGTCCCGCCCGCCTGGGCCGCAACCCTAATTGGTGAATTTTCTATGTGGAGTACCCCGGATCTTGGACCTGGGGTACATGGAGTACCGGTACATACTACGTAGTTGTACCCACTAATCCCACTATACTGGTGACATGTACCTTTGTGTATCCCGGGGGAAAAGTATATAAACGATGGATACGCGAGGTATTTGGTACCGAATACACCGCATCTCAAATATACAACTATCCTACCACCTACCCTCCTCCACGGACCTTACATATCAATATTTTCTTGATACATACAATCTTCAACCATGTCAAACACAAACGCCTACGACCGCCTCCGCGCCGGCCATGCAGCGAACACAGAGCAAAAAATGACTCTATCCCAAGGCCTGCGCCGGTACCCCAAAGCCCTCGTCTTCTCTGCCATCATCTCACTATGCATCATCATGGAAGGCTACGACGTCAATCTCCTAGCTGGTTTCTTCGCGTTTGGCCCCTTTGTGCGTCGATATGGTGAGCGGTTGGACGATGGCACGTATCAAATACCTGCTCGCTGGCAGGCGGGACTGTCCAATGGTGCGTCTGTTGGTGAGATTCTGGGCCTGCTGCTGAATGGTTGGGCTTCCGAGAGATTTGGGTATCGGCGTATGACGCTTGCGTCGTTGGCGGTCCTTTCGGCACTTATTTTCTTGCTGTTTTTTGCGAATAGTGTTGAGATGCTTGAGGCGGGTGAGATCCTGTGTGGTATACCCTGGGGAGTGTTTCAGTCGTTGACTACTGTTTATGCGGCGGAGGTTTGTCCTGTTAATCTCCGCGCGTATCTTACGACGTATGTCAATTTGTGCTGGGTTCTTGGAACGATCTTGGGACAAGGTGTGCTTCGTGGATTTTTGAATAATGCCGACAAGACTGGTCAGTGGGCGTATCGTATCCCCTTTGCGCTTCAGTGGGTGTGGCCTATCCCTATTGCTATGGGAGTCCTGTTGGCACCCGAATCGCCCTGGTGGCTTATTCGTCACGGCCGCAACGACGAAGCCAAGCGTGCTTTGCGCCGATTGCAAACGAAAGAGTATACAACCGAAGAAGACCTTGATGCGACCATCGCCCTGATGACGTGCACCCACCAACTTGAGCAGGAAATGGAGGTCGGTGCGTCGTATCTCGATTGCTTCCGTGGCGTTGACCTGCGTCGCACCGAGATTGCTTGCATGGTGTATATGATCCAGAACCTATGCGGATCAACATTCATGAATTACTCGACATACTTCTTCCAGCAAGCCGGTTTAGACGAAGCGAGCTCATTCGACGTTGCAATGGGCCAGTATGCCATGGGTGCCCTGGGGACCATATGCTCATGGTTCCTGATGGCGCGCCTGGGCCGACGAACAATATACCTATTCGGCACAACCACCATCGGGTCCTTGCTCCTCGTCACCGGCCTATTAGACCTAGCACCTTCATCCAACAAAACTGTTCCCTGGGTAATCGCCGCCATGATCGTCCTATGCACATTCCTCTACGACCTCACTGTCGGCCCACTATGCTACTGCGTCGTCACCGAAATCCCAGCGGGCCGTCTCCGCACTCGCACCGTCGTCCTCGCCCGCGGATCATACATCATCCTCAGCATCGTCACAAACCTAATCTCACCCTACATGCTTAACCCAGGAGCATGGAACTGGAGCGCAAAATCGGGGCTATTGTTTGCGGGATTCTCGTTTGCGTCGTTGATTTGGAGTTATTTCCGTCTGCCGGAACCAAAGGGTCGCTCGTTTGCGGAATTGGATGCGTTGTTTGCGCAGGGTGTGCCGGCGAGGAAGTTTAAGAGTACGGTTATTGATGTTTTTGAGGTGGGCGCTGATGATGCGAAGGTGGATGTGCAGCATTTGGAGGTGACGGATAGCAAATGATTTATGAATGGTATGAGTCTAGTAGGAAAATCTTTTGGTATGACTTTGTCCAACCAAGTTGTCATCATGATGGACATCGTCAAGAGCGAAATGAAGCCCGCATGTAGACGCTTGATTTGTTTCTTCTCATTTTGGCAAAGTAGCATAGAATAACAACGGCAAAAGAAAATCAAACTTTTCATTTTTCTTTTTTTTAGATGATGTTATACGTAGATAGTTATTTACGAGTAGTACTCCCACTTTGAATTTAATCATGAAGCGTCAGACGCACTTCGCAGCCACAATTTAACGTCTGACGGATCCTCAATGCACGTATATCGATACGAGATATGATGTCAAAGTGGCTTGAATGCTTGGTAATTTGACCCCGAAAATTCGCAGCTCACAGCTCTATGCTCGAAAATTCGAAGAAAAAGTATGCTGGACGAACCGGATTTAAGGCGTTACCACCGTTGACTGGCATTCAGAGGAGAGCCCTAACCTTATGCAAGCGTCAGCCCTAAATTAGCCCATACATGGACATAACCACTGGATCAGTGGCGCTGACTCAACACCATGCAGACCCTGGCACGCTGAGAGCTATTTGCATACAACTCTTGATACTTTTCCAAAATATTCACATTTTCCGCGATTAAGAATGATTATCACCGGCAATATCCGGAGAGGAAGACAGCCAGATGTCATGGCATGATATCATTAGGATGGCAGTGAAGATATCCATGGATATGAATATATGAGACTGTAGCCCGGTTTATGTGCTTCTCAGATCATTAATTGATACCTTGCAAGCATTCGGAAGAGCAAGCATACTATCACTCAAGAATCAATCAACATGTCTGACCTAAATGTACCTCTTCAGACTCGGCAAGAATGGACCTGAAGTCACAGCTCTGGGTCTTGGTCTCATGGGCATGTCCTGGAAGTTCTACGGCAACACCCCAAGTGATGAAGAACGGTTTGCAGTGCTCGACCGAGCAGTGGAAATAGGAGCTACCAACTGGGATACTTCTGAGTTAGCAATTGACTCCCTTTGACGCCGACAGCAGTTAGCATAATCGATTAATATACTTCCAGTCTATACGGCGACGGCGAAGAGCTACTCGGAAAGTGGTTCAAGAGAACTGGAAAAAGGGGCAAGATTTTCCTGGCAACCAAGTTTGCCTTTGTAAAAGGATCGCCCAACTTTGCAGTGGATAGCTCTGCGGCGTTTTGCAAGAAGGCTTGCGCTGAAAGTCTGAAGCTACTGGGCACTGATTACATCGATCTTTACTACATGCATCGTGCCAACCCGAATATACCTATTGAAGAGACAGTTCGGGCTATGGCTGAACTGAAAGCGTATGTAAATTTTACCCCACAGACTTTACGCACGGGATACGGGCTGACAATATCTATGCAACAGTGAGGGCAAAATTAAATACTTGGGTCTTTCAGAAGTGACATCGACAACATTGCGTCGCGCCTGCAAAGTCGCACACATCGACGCCGTGCAAGTCGAATACTCAGCCTTTGTGACAGACATAGAAGAAGAATCAAGCACCAACTTGCTTGCAACAGCCCGGGAATTAGGTGTTACACTTGTGGCTTATTCGCCATTAGGTCGTGGTATCCTCACTGGGGCTTATAATAAGAAGGACTCTGTTTAAGCCGAAGGAGATCAACGCACTGGAATGGGATTCCCGATGTTCACGGAAGAAAACCTTGAAGCTAATGCAAAGCTAGTTGCTAAACTCAAAGATATTGCCGACAGGAAGAATTGCACGCTAGGTCAGTTGGCGATTGCTTGGCTTCTCAAACAGGGCGACCATATTATCCCCATTCCAGGGACGAAGAGGATTCGCTATCTCGAAGAGAATTGGGGTGCTCTTCAGGTGGAATTGACTGATGAAGAGGAAGCTGAAATGAGAAAGTCGATAAAGGATACAGGGGTTGCGGGTGGAAGGCTTCCGGAATGGGCTGGTGAAGGGCATCTTGGTGATACCAGGGAAGAATAATCATGCTTCGCATGTGAAAGGATTGTTGTCGGGTTTGGGTAATTCAACAAAGCCGATTACATTCATACTACATACATCTTTATTGCTTAATGATACTTTATTTAGACAGTTACGAGAAGTTCGTAACGCTTGGATTGAGGTTAAATTCCCAATCGATATTAGGTGCTACTTATTGTCTGATTCACATGCTCAATCATTGCATATAGTCGAGAATCTTGCTTTTCCCATATAAATAAATACCCCTCGAGTAAATCTCGAAATGCCACTCCTCTCAGGTCGAGCGACGATTTTATACACATATCAGCAAGTCTTTCAATGAACCATTTTCTTTCCTCGGTATTGTCCGTGGATATCGCGCCTGTACACAATATCCAGAGCATAAATTCGTCATCCCACGATTGCTGAATATCCGCTGCTTGTTGAAGTGCCAATTTGAAATGCCGTAAACCAAGAATAGCAGACATCTGGGCTCCCTGATAATGCATGATATTCTGCAGGAATAGTAACGCCGCAACGCGAACACAGTTTTCAGCACTAGGTAGGTCGTCAAATAGAAGCAAGCGATAGTTGAGAGACTGCAGATGTAAAAATATCCGACTTTCGTCGTTCGCGCTCACATCCCAAATGCTCCAAATCCATTGTGCTGTTTGACAAAAATCGGCAATGTCTTGAAGAACTTTTGCAAGCTCATTATCCAGCTTCATTAAGATGAAGCTCTTCCCCAGCCGGCGAAGGCTGCTGGTCGATTTGACATGTTGGTATTCAGGTTTATAGTCAATAAGAGGCTTCGGCGCCCATATAATAGGGAATACTGGCTGCGCTGTAGGTAATATTGGCTTCTCCATATCGATCATGGCCGAGAATTTGTCAACCAAGATCATGCTTTCAAGCACGTAGGCATCTACTTTGTGCCATCCGCCTATACTCTTGACTAGCTCCACCATTGCTTGTAGATGGATACGAGACGCCGCTCTACTGTGCGTGACTGTCTTCAGCATACTGTCGCGCCTAGTCGGAGTTTTAGCCCACATCTGAGGAAGACTATTCCACATTTCCGTGATTGCTAAAGAATAAATGGACAATAACAGCCATGTGTCCGCCTTCCTAGATGGATCTGAAAGATGAATGCGCACTGATGCCAGTGCCTTATCGATGAAATACTCCGGTGGTCTGCCTCTGTCAAACTTCCCAAGCGTCCATGCCATGGCACTCGATCCGTATGCCAGTGTTGAGTACATCAACATCTCGTCGTGAACGCAACGTCGTAGTCTTTCCAACATTATGTCGTTGTGTCTCATTTGATGTCTTGTACGGGACACAGATAACGGCGCAAGTGCCTCTGCTAAGAATGTAGACTTCGAAAAGGAGAAGAATGCATAAGATAGCATGGCCTGTATATGATGTACGTCGCCTGCAACGGTACAACGGAAAGGATCCGTGTCATTATGTGTCGGATAGAATTGCAAGAGATTGTTGGTTGGATCCTGAACTGCCTGCCGGTGTCGTTCTGTCTGTTCGTCGCTGTTCGCAACGGATATAGTGGATTCGCTGGAGCCTGGTTTTGACTTTTCTGATTTCCTTCCTCTTCGGCGTCGCCGCTGTTGGACGTGACTGAGGATGTTGGCCTTTTCAGACCTGTCGCTTCGTGTAAGTGTACTCGATAACGCATGCTTGTTGACAAACAGAAATGAAGGTGTCTGCTTCGTAGGGCTGTTTTTGGTATAATTGATGAATAAACCACAGGCGTCCGCCATTGTAAATCTCTGCTATGCCATTCCTGGATTATCTTACAGTTACCTCTCAGGCCAATTTAATGGAAGATGATAGCAATGTCAAATAAATAACGAAACTCCAGATATAAACCGCGAAGTGCCTAGTTAGGAAGAAGATGAAACATGCTGGCCAGTTCTTCAGCTTTCGGAGATAGTTTAGTTTTGGGCCGAAAGGCTGTAGTTGTGGCTGATGAATAGCTGGTAGGTAATCAGCTGTATGTAGAGTGGTGCGTGCATAGACAGGTACATTGAAAAACAGCCTATAGAAATGACGTGCCCATGCCGTTCGTGCGAAGCCAAGCAGCATAGTAACCATAAAGAGAATAGGAATTGGACCTCTGTACCATAGACGTGTATAGATTATACGAGCCTTCCGGTGGATCGGATTTGATGGGTTCTGTGAGGCAACAGCGTTATTTAGCGAGTTTCTGCATTATCCGGATTCGGCTTTATTGTACCGACTCAGACTTAGTTAGTTACATAGTCATGTTTAGTAGTCCCATAAACTTAAGGTTATAAGACATAGACCATTGGATTCGAAGTTATTCGCCTTTAATCAATCCTCGTCCACCAAGTGCGCAGCAAAATGTATCATTTTTCTGGGGCTGAAGCGCTGGTTTGCCCTAAAAGAGACATACACTACTCGAATTGGACTAGGGCAAATTTGAAGGATAACCCAGCCAATAAGATACCTGGTTTCCACTGACTTGTATGATTGACTACTTAGTCCTCACTTTTTGTTTGTTGTAAAAATCACAGTTTCTGTCATCCACTGAGGCCATCCTCGCAACCCGGGATAGCTGGATAAGTAGGCCCATTGGATTCAGTGCAGAGGATCTGACATGACTCATTGCATCGGGAGAGTGACTTGGTTAGGGCATTCACTACCGTTTTGGGAAATCGTAGGGCTAATTCAGATCTCTCTCTTTGGCAATTCCGATGTTTATGAGTTGGCACGTTAGAAATGGGACCTTCAATGAGGGAGACACCAATTTGGAGACATGGAATGGTTATAAAAGGAGAGGACTATCCTCTCTCGACAAAACTTCAAATCATAGTCTCAGTCTATCATACTACGATTCAAGCTCTTCATTACTATTGTCCAACTGAACACGGCGATAGTGTATACTTAGGTATAAAATTCTGTTACGAAACTAGAGGAATCATGAAGTCATTCTTTATATGCTCCATGGCTGTTGTGGCCTCCATTGGTCTAGCATCATGCAGCCCGATGCTCAGAGCTCGTGCAGCTCAATTGGAGCTTGTCCATCAATTTCCCAATCTCACGTGGATTGAAAACATGGTATGTAATTGGAAATAACATATGATATAATCTTTTATCTGACAGCATATAGGCTGTTCGATCCAACGGAGAAATTCTCGGCAATGATATCGGTGGCAGCAAAATTTACCTCGTTGATCCTCATCACGCCCAAGCCAACCCACCCGTGGCCGCTCAATTCAGCAATGGTACTTGCATTGCGGGAATTGTGGAAGTGCAAGAAGACGTATTCTACGTCCCCAGCGCTCAAGGAAGCATTTACCAGTTCAAATTTCTGCCTAACACCACCGTTGTCTGGGAGGTGGACATGCGATGCTACAGGAAAGGAGGTCAAGCCTCAGTGCGCAAAGTTGCTGAGATACCAGAGGCGGGGTTATTGAACGGCATGGGACTACTATCTCGGGGTGAAGGCACCATTATTATGGCCGACTCGGTTCTGGGGCTGGTATGGAAGCTCAACGTCTACACCGGGGCATATGAGATCGTCTTTGATCATCCGGTACTCAAACCCGTCAAAGGAGCAAACGTCGAGTTTGGCGTAAATGGTGTGCATGTCGTGGATTCGGTTCTGTACTTTACCAACACAGATCAAGGCATTCTCGGAAAAGTCCCTATCTCAACCGACGGTTTCCCAACCGGCTTGCCCGTCAACATTACCACGGAAGTTCCAGCTGCCGATGATTTTGCCATTGACAGCTCCGGAAACTTCTGGGTTGCCCAGAATGTTGCAAACACTTTCGTTCGTGTCTCGTCTGACGGAACTGTTCAGACCGTTGCGGGAGGAACCAGCTCGTCCGACTTGATTGGGCCTGTGGCCGCGGTTTTTGGCCGTGGTATTCATGACCGTGATACTCTCTACATTTCCACTGATGGGCTCTCTGAAAGCAATAGCGGAGTACCTCTGACTACCAATGGCAAAATTGTTAAGGTTGATACCAAGGCCTGGTAGAGACAACGATCTAGCCTTCACGAATGCGTCCAATTCTGGAGACATTCAAATGACTTCCTTCATGAAAGGCCTCGCCATTCGCGTGGAGTTTTCATATACATTCATTAATTTGATTTATTTCCTGATAATTCACTACATACCTGGTTTCTCAGGTGGTGGCAGTTCCATTGTCTTCTATTGCCTCAATCTCGAAAGATCAATATAATTCTCATTTGAAAGCTTTTCTGCAAAATTGAGGTTTCCGTCACCATAATTTAGTATCGTAGTATGCTAGAGCGTTATACACCCATAACATGAGTTATAGCCATCTATTCAACACTGTTATAGAATACAAACTCATCTAGTCCCTTTCCTGAGGGAACCATAGGCAGAACTGGCAAGCCACGTTCGATCTTCACCTCAAGGAGCACGGGTCCGTCTGAGTTAATCAACCACTTTAGACACTCCTCCACCTCTTCCGGCGACTCACATCTTCGGGCTTGGATACCCATCGCTTCCGCCACGCCCATGTAATCCGCGTTTTTCTGGGAACATTGCGTATAACGTTCATCGTAATAAACATGTTGTAGCTGTTTGACCATTCCTTGCTCCTCATTGTTTAGAACAATCACCTTAACACCAATGTTGTACTGAGAAGCAGTTGATAACTCGTTAAAAGTCATGTTGAATGATGCATCACCATCAATATCAATAACCAATGCATCCGGTCGAGCCAACTTTGCGCCAATGGCTGCTGGAAGACCAAATCCCATGGTTCCCAGACCGCCGGATGTAATTATTGTCCGTGGATGCTTCCATCGGAAATGTTGAGCAACCCACATTTGATGTTGTCCGACGCCCGTGGTAATGATGGTACGATCTTTAATAGGTTCGGTCATCTTATTGAGTTTGCTGATGAATTCAAGTGGATGGACGAGGTTGTCTGTTGTTTTACGGTCGAAGTTCGAGAACGAGTACTTTTCTTTCCATTCCTTGATCTGCCTCATCCATTCCGGCCTCTCGGTAACATTGTCTAGAAGAGGAATAAGTTGTCTCAAATTCGTCGTGCAGTCCCCGACCACGGCTTCAGTGGCCTCGACAGTCTTGTTGATATTCTTCGGCGAGATGTCAAAATGTATAATGCCGCCTTGACCGGCTTTGGCTGCTGCATTCGCTGCAGGCGCAAATTTTGACACATTACCAGTGACACGGTCATCGAATCTTGCTCCGAGAGCAATGATCAGATCCGCGTGTTGCATGGCCATGTTGGCATACCCTGAACCATGTAATCCGAGCATATGAAGAGCCTTTGGATCGGTCTCATCATATGCCCCGAGACCTTGAAGACTGGTTGTAACTGGGATCAACGCTTTGTCTGACAGAGTTTTCAGGACTTTAGGGCCATCTGGATGACCCAGTATTCCCTGTCCGACATACAAAATTGGTTTCCGAGATTCGTTAATAAGTTTAGCCACACGTTGAAGGCTTTCCTCGTTATGGATGTCATTGAGTATTCGTGTTGCCACGGTGGTCATATCCCCGATCGTCTGCGCTTTTCTGGTTGTCTTCGTGGCCGTTTTGGGGTTCGACGAGCGCATTCTTCCAGCTGTCACATCTGTTGGTAAGCTGACAACAACGGGACCAGGCCTTCCACTAGTAGCGATTTCAAAGGCTTCCGCAATACGTCTGGGTATCTCATCTGTTGTTTTTATTTGGACACACCACTTTGTGCAGGAGAGCGACATGCCCAGCGTGTCAGCCTCCTGGAACGAGTCCAGCCCAATCTTACTTGTAGCGACCTGTCCACAAAAGACCACGAGGGGCGTTCCATCTGCAAGAGCGTCGGCAATGGGTGTAATGAGATTCGTGAAGCCGGGTCCAGAGGTCACTAGCACGACTCCGGGTTTGCCTGATGCCCTAGCATACCCCTCAGCCATATGTCCTGCGCCTTGCTCGTGTCTCGAGAGAACGAAATCTATGTCCTTGGATTCGTAAATGGCGTCGAATACAGGAAGGATTGCTCCGCCGGGATATCCAACTATAATAAATGAACAGGAACGACATTAGCAATCTCGATCCTAGGACAGACAACTATGACCCCGATGACTCACAGATTTGTTTAACGCCATGTTGTACCATGAGAGTGTGGAAGATCTGTCCTCCGGTCATGCCGACCAGTCTCAATTCTCAATCAGTTTGATACGTACTAAGAAACATAGCATATCGAACGTACGAGCTTTCGGGAGCTTTGCTAGGATACTCGGACCTGGCATCGGGTTGTGGAGATGGAAGACTATGGGCCGTCCTATTTGTATATTTCGCTAAAATCAGCTTTTCTCATGTTTTGTCGACTCAATGTAGAAGAAATCAGCAAAGTAATCTTACCTTGAATGTTGGAATGCAGGATTTGCAATAGATCGCCGGTGTTGTTTCGCATGTTGGCCGTCCACTGATGTTGTGTTCTGTGCAATAGCAGCGAGTTTAAAGAAGCCATTCGGTATTGATGCTTTGTAGGATTTTGATCGATATAGGGCAGCCTTAGTGGCAAAATTTCGTCGGATCATCTTGAATCTTGTCAATCTCAATACGATTGAGAATTGATGCAGTAGATGTCACTTAGACAAAGAAAAATATGAGGAAGAAGACAAGAAAACTGGAAGAAATTGAAATTTTTGTCAGTAGTATTTCGACATGTTAGCCATGAGGAATGGGCCTATGATGCATTGGCATTGATTGTTGGGTTAAGGGAATGAACAGACTTGGCTAATGTTCGGTGCAGGTGTGAGTCATCGGACTATTTTCTGCACCTGCCATCGAATCTAAGTCAATACATGCAAAACATAATCCTGAAATATGTCTAGATATCCTATTAGATTATGATACAGGGTCGTTTATTGAATCCCATCCATAAGAATTGGCGTAGATTGTGTCAATCGGAATCTGATGGCTGTTGCGTAATATCACCAAAGCCATCCACTACATACTGGAAAGCAGAGTATTGTATTTTACCAAGATTATTGATTGCGAGATCTAGGAATCTAGGTACAGTTCGAATATGGTGGAAGAAATGGCATATAATTGATCCCACGAAAAGATATTAGGTAGTGACTGGCACGGTTAGGGTTCTTTCAGAACCGTTGATAGCATTGGTACCAATGACCATGAGCTACTTTAGGGATGTAGAATTCAAGGCAGATAGGTGGGTAACCTGCTTGGTAAAAATCCGAACCATTTATGCAAAGATGTAAAACAATCACATATTCACAGAGACATATACCACACTGGACTTGGTGCCTGCTGGCACGGGGATTACTGTAAATGGCTTGCAAAACTTAGAAATTTCGGATGTTTCCCTTAGAAAAGCAAAACTTGCACGCGAGCTCCCATTTTTTTGCGAGCCAATGCTCCTACTCTCAATAGACCAATTAGCAGCGCGACTGGCTTGCCCCTCTTTATCCCCGGATCGCTCTAGTGCCCTCTTTATTTATTTACAGAGCAAATCTCTCCAGGAACAGAAGACGGTTTACTTTTGGCATTCTCAGCTTCGCTTTCGATCACAAGATGAATTCGTCCCTCTTCGGATCTACAAACACCGTAAATAGGGCGAACATGGCTTTTCTATCGTCCGAACTAACATATGCTGAGTATGTTTCATGGCTTGAATCGATTGTCTAGGCTCTAAAATCAGGAACCGGGTTTTGAGCTCAGACGTGATAACACTTGCCACGGAGCATTCTAAACGGACATTCAAGATACACAAAGCTTTACTTGAGTCGAAGAGCCGAGGTCTTTTCTCCAGACTGGAAAACTTTAAGGAAGGTGCAGAGAACATCTACCGATTCCATGATACCACTGAAAACACAATTGTGCGCTTCATTGAATGGGCATACCGAGGTGACTACCCAGAAACGGTCCGAAATGTCAGCTAAACGAGTGCCAGTGTTCTGCAACCACCTAGTGCCGATGAAGGCACCGCAGCTGATGACGGCCCCTTGGATTGCCACATGCAGATGTACATTTTCGGGCATGTTTATGGAATATCGCGGCTCGAATCAATGGCATTCGATCGCATTACGAAGAGGCCTAAGAACATAGGCAAGCCCGCAGATGAGAAGACCAAACAGGAGGTGATATCCGTGGTGGATATGGGCTTTAGCAAGGTTCTTCGAAATGATAGACTCCAGAACTGGTTGGGACACTATGTTTCGTTCTGCCTGAACGAATTCAAAGAGAGCAACGCATTTCAAAAAGTTCTTGAAGAAGTACCATTCCTTAGCTTGGCTATGTTGAAGCAATTAAATGCAGCGTCGGTTCCGCCTTGGCTACATACTTCTTTTTTGAACACCTCTTCCGCATCAGCCGCTCAATCAAAACTCGAGGTTTATTCGGTTCGGCATCAACACCAATTCCCTCAGGATCTCTCTTTGATACAACACCCGCTGTGACTCCCCCCAGTATCTTTGATCGACCATAATAAGGGACTGGGACGCGAAGTGGGATATGGATTGCTGGCGACTGGTCGGGACTTTATTGGAGATTTCAAGCTTAGTGCAGAAGTACTGGCTGATTATATCCTTGGAAAGGCGTCCGGCCGGGTTGATATTCATCTGCTGTGTATGCTCCAAATATTGCATTTTTATCACCAAGCAAGCTAGTTCCATAACCCTAAGCGTCGATCCATACCAACCCTAATCTATAAACGTAACCCTAGAGTGTTGGCAAGCATAACCGCTTAAACCCGACACCGCCATCTTATCTCCGCTCCATGTCAGCCTTGACTTCACGCAGCTCAGACGACATCCTATGTTTGCCAAACGCAACAAGCAGGCTGTATCATTGAGTCTGAGATAAATCACTAATATGGACCAGAAATTCCTCTTCGTGGATGGTGTGCACATCGGCAAGTCTGCAAGAAAACAGATCAGACGCCATGTGATGAATGGCAAGAATGCGGGCAAGAAAGTCCACCGACGCTTAAGGCTAGACCTCACACGCCCTACTCCTTATTATTACAAGGAGAAGGTTTCTCAACAATGCGAGCATCAGACTGTTGAGAAGCAGGTTATCAGAATTGATCAGAGTCTTGCCTGTCCCATCATGAATCATCGCAACCTTGGAAACCCATTCCTCACTTTGTCGTACCCTGTGGAAACAACCTCGTACACAATAAATGTGTTCAATGAATGTAAGCATTTCCATCAGTTTATAATGGCTCAAGGGTATATAGCCGACCAAGTGATATCCCAGTTTTTTCGCATGTGGTAAATAGATTTTACCCGTGTCGACTCGGGATCTCACCCGACGACGCCAAGTATTGGTGGCTACGATTTGTCCTTTCGGACGAGGCTGGTCAGTTCTCCCTACTCTTTCAGCGAATATAAGTCTCACTAGAGTTAATTAGCATACCATGTAATCATCGCTGTTGCAGAAGCGTGCAACCACTATTTAAACGGCGCGGGCGACAGCTCACCAAAAGCCCTCTATCATCGGCAGCGAACATTGACCTTGGTCGCCGAGAGGCTAGCGGGCAAAGATGCGCTGTCCGATTCTACGTTGGGTGTTATAGTCATGATGATAGTGCAGGAGCAGATGAGACAAGTAGTGCCCGAAGCGCACATCCATTATGATGGATTGAGGAGATTGATTGAGCTGCGCGGTGGACTTGAGAAGTTAGAACAGAGTCCTACATTACTGTTGAAGATTTGCAAGTAAGTAACGTCACCATTGCTTCGAAGATAACCACGCTGATTTCTATGGAAGGATGGACAATGTGTACGCCTGGCAGTATGGACGGCCGATGTCATTCTTTCGAGATCGTATGCCCTACGCTCGAGCGATGCTAGAAGCTGAAGGATTCTCCTTCGATAGGTCCGCCGCAGAATCGGCCATCCACCACCATGGTCTGAATCCATATCTTTACGAAATACTTGTCGACGTGACAAACGTTGCCATGCTATTCAACTTCATCCCGCCAAACACAAGAATCAATTACCTCACCTTTGCAGAACTAGTACACTCCATCTGCTACCGCCTATCTCGATTCCAGCCTTTGCACGAACCCTCGTCACTATCTGACTTGGAAGATGTTTATCACATAGGATTAACGATGTTCATGATAACGTTATTCATGCAGTTCGACCATTCCCAGAGAGTATTGAAATGCGATGCGGTGTTTTCACGACTACGAAGCATTCTGTATCGCAACCTTGTTGAGCTGGACAATGATCTGGTGCTTTGGATATTGTTTATGGGTGGCATATGGATTACCAATGGCCCTGATGATTCGTGGCTCCACTGGAAGATAAAAAAGATGACTCTGTCGATGGGCATCGATAGTTGGATGGAGATACACTCTGTGATTAGTGCGTTTCCATGGATCAAAAATTTGCATAATACGCCGGGTATCACGCTTTGGGAGTCGGTTTGTGAAACTTGTCAAGTTTGCTGAACTGGTGGGAGTCTTCCGATTCTCATATACCCCATTTGTGACACTCATGCGAAGACTTGTACGGTAATTTTTACCCCAAACAAATAATATAAGACCCGAAAATATTTTCTGACACATTGAATGACTTGAGGAATAAGAAAAGAGCGAAATCCCGTTGCCAACTATCTATCTATTGAAATTCCTTAAAAGTCCAGTCACTGCCTTCGGCATATTGATGACCCAAAAATAAGCAGACCATTGAAACTTCCTACCAATCAAACTTCTGCTTGACAACTTCCTCAGAGTACTTCCACAACTTGTCAGCCTCACTACTCGAAACCGTCAATGGCTGAGCGTCACCACAGATCTGGCAATCAGACAAGAAAGCGCCCCAGTTCTCTTTGCCATTCTTTGTCTCACCCGGTCCCAATTTCGGATCCAAGGCCGCAACCAGAGTTGTCGATGCTCCTGCACCCAGACTCCTCCAGGAATAATAACCCTTCTCTCGCAAAAGATTAACGGCACTAATAATTTCAGGCTGAGCATTTCTGGCAAGCTCGGTTTGGATTACACCTGGATGCAATGCCAAACTCAGGATTCCGTACTTTTCGTACAATCTGTCGGTAGCACCGACCCCGAAGAGAACGTTTGCTACTTTGCTCATGTTGTAGGCTTCCAGGGGTGTGTATGATTTGTTCTCAGGGTCTTCAATTCCCCATCCCCTCTGCAAGTCGTAGTTTGGCTGCTCCTCTTCTGGTAGTTCTTTGTTCAATTTCTCGAAGTTCATATCGCTCCAGCGCAATCGTCGGACCAGTGTCGGGGATCCGGAGCTGACGTTGATGATTCTGGTACTTCCTTTGGGAGAGTTTTCGGCGGCTTTGATGAGTTTCGGCATGATCAGGTTGGCGAATAGGAAGTGTCCGATATGATTGGTAGCGAAGACGATCTCGTGACCATCAACGCTAAGAGTGCGCTCTGGTAGGAGAGCAATACCGGCGCTGTTGACGAGTATGTCGATAGTTGGAATGTCGGACCACGACATAAGCTCGGCAGCGGCGGTGCGTACGGCTTGCTGGCTGGAAAGATCGATGTGAAGGGCGCGGTAGTCGACATTGGGGTACTTGGCCTTCATGGCGTCGATACTTTCCTGGAGTTTGGACATTGTTCGGCCCGCGATAATGAGATGGGCAGGACCTTGAGATGCCTTTTACGGTCCGAAATTAGAGCATTGGACAGACAGCAACTCGGTTTGACATGAAGCACTTACGAATGACTCGGCAGCTGCATATCCAATTCCGTTACGGTTCACGCCTGTAATAATAATCGTCTTACCGTGGATGTTTTCAGCAAAGGCTTGAGCGACCTCCAAACCTTCGGTCTTGTCATTGAATTCGGGGTGAGTTGTAGCAGTCATCTTGTTTGTAATGGAAAGTTGTTTTCTGAAAGTAATGAAGAAGTTGAGCAGTGAAGGCTTTGTCGAAATACGACTTTGGAATATGTGATAATAATGAGAGATAAATATAGTGTCAGTAGTGGAAAGTCGAGCTATTTATGCTTTTCGTCGCGAGACCTTGGATCTTTCTCACCTGAATACCAACGCCTTGAAATGGGGTTGCCTTTACTGCTTACTCTTTGTCTAGAAACTTTATCGTGGACATACCGGACATAACCATAAATCCCGTTAAACCGGCACATAACGTTGCACACCTTGATGATGATATTGGGACTCATGAAGCCGATTTCCAACACAATCTCCTCATATACCTCCTAACAGCCAATCAGAGATTGAGAACCTGTTTGGGACTAGCGCATTTCTGAGACTAGCCCTAATATCGTACGTGGGTCACCATTTCAACCAATGAGAGATTTACTACCCGTTTGGGAAATGGATAGCCCTAACCCCGATTATAGCTAGACACACAGTTTTTTGTCTACGAATCATTATGGCGCTCTTTTTTTTTTGGGCAATACCTTTACGCAATAATTATTTCTCTCTCCGAGCTTGCGACTGTACCTCAATTCATAAAAGCGCCCGTGATCATGACTTCTCCAGTCTTTGCAAGTATCCCAACACCCTCCGGACCAAATCTTTTCGTGGCTCAGCCTGATCATCATTACTCAACGCATGAGAAGCCCCCGGTATAATTCCACTATATTCCTGATCCCAGACCTGGGACATGCCATTATGATCAGCAGCATTCCTCCATTTTGACAGCAACTTCTCCTTATCAACCCAATCCGGGACTGATTGATCTGCCCCGGAATACAACACCAACAGCTTGTCCTTCAGTAGTCCCTGCTGCTTAATCATTCCAAACGTCTGTGCGAGCTGTTCCTCGCTAATATCCGAGCTAAATAGATCATCTTCTCTCGGCGATTCAGGACTCTCGGGACTCACGAGACTCAGAAACCTCCGAGCGCTAAGCGGAGTGTTGGCCGGATAGATCTGAGACGTCAATGATATAGGCAGCATTGTGTCGAACGGGGACTTTGTATCTTTATTTTCTCGATCTGCTTCTTTTGCTATCTTTTCTAATTTTCCGTAGATGTCCCGTATTTCGCTGGGTGTTTTGCCTCCGATGCCTTCTGTTAAGACCCAGAGGATTGCCTCGCGGTCGGAAACTGGTGCTTGCATAATAGCGCCATCGAGGACTCGGCGTTTGATGTGCTGGAGGCCAGAATCAAACACTGGTGTTGTGGTGTGTGGGTTTGGTCTGTATAGGTAATGCATCACGCATTGACTTCCCGTTGAATGTCCCATGAGGACGATCTTGCCATTATCGTGTCCGAACTTGTGAATCTTGTATTCATTAATATATTGCAGGCATTGAGCGATCTCGTCAGTGTCTCTATCAAGATGCCCGAGACCCCATGATTGGTAGGACGATGTGAGGTTCAGTGTGAATAAAGACCATTGCGTGGGTTGTAACGCGCGAACAAGGTCAGAAGTGTATGATGTTGTTGCGAGACCGTCGCCGAGACCTCCGACGAAGAGAATACTATGTGGTTGTTGAGCGGCGCTAGACGTGTATTCGAACGTGACGAGAGTTTCTGTCTGGGAGCTCGTAAGTATGCACTTCAGCTCAATGCTCAGGACAATTAATGATATGATGAGAAGGAGACATACGTAATGATGGAGAATGCCTGGCAGTCCGCCCTTGGGCCAGAATTTGGAGTACATGATGAAGTTGAATCTCTGCAATAACGTGTGGAATGGCGGGCAATCGTCCAGAGACCAGAATACTACTCAATTGGATTATTTTCTGGTGTGTTTTCTTGTTTTCTAAAATGACGGTAAGTTATCCTGTTCAACCTCAGAACAAATTTCCGAGGTCGGCTACCACATGTGTAGCTTGGGGCAGAATACCCCTCCATTCCAAGTCAAAACTAATTTGACCTTGATCAGAGTCTTTACCGCACTAAGCAAGGGCCGACTCTGGTCTAATGAGGGGATCCATCTTGGCTCGCGTTGACTGCACTATTTGAGCTGTAACTAGGTGATACGCATACGGTACGATACTGTGATGTATGCATACGCGTATTGAAATACATCGTATGCCCCACAATTGTAAGACTGCGTAACCATATCCTGCCCTGAACCATGGTTCACGTTCTCAGATGCATATCACGATTCAATCTTTCAGGGGTGACACTTCGTCAAGAATGTCTCACCGAGGCATTTCTTATTATCAATCGTATGATGGAGCTCAATGACGATGTTCTGGAATACTGGGCCACCTTTGGGGCGTGGTGGTAATGGTATCATACTCAGATCCATACGTACGAATACAGACCCACCGCACTAAATCACGGATCAGATAAAAATTTTCTCCTCGGATCAGATAACTTTACCCAAAGTCAACTTGATGTAACCTCCGATTTTTATTCGCTTCCTTTGCGGTCCTCGTGTTGCCCACATGACCCGAATGACAAACTCTTGCATTGAATATGCAATTACTCGGAAATTTTTCTCGCCAACGATGGGCGTCGAAAATAAACGGATGCGTGCTATATGGGTCGTCAGCCGAGTCAGTCCCACCGCTGCCCGGCGAGCGACCGATCTCGCAGGAAGCATCTGTTATGGGATTACTGCAATGAGTACGTGAAGCGATATTGTTTACTGGACTTTAGGTGCCGGAAGCCCTTGGCACTTTGTTGTAGCGACGTAATTGGATATTAACATATGCTATTAATTCCATGTTGCATAGATCTTCATTACTGCTTCAAGTCATTTTGTCATGTCTCGTAGACCTTAGCAGGGAGGTCATTTACTAACAACAAGACAAAACGAACCCAACCATTAGAATGGGGTCCATTCAGGACATCGATACCATTCTGGTGCCACATGGGCAGAACTTGAAGCAAGCCAAGGAGTCACTTATTGAATTGGGAACGGAACCCGATCAAAATCCATTCAGAGCCTTCAAGATAGAAGACCCCGCAGAAAATGCAGAGTCATGTCCAACAGGCATGAGAGATGAGATAGTGTTGTTATCCTGGTGCATTGTGCTACTACGGACTTCCGAAGAAAGCCAGGCTTCCTTCGAGTGGGCATATAGCGGACAATCGGAGAGTCTCCAGAGCAAAAATTTAGCTACAGTCGAAGTCCTTTCCAGTCTACAGGGAAGTGTTGAGCAAGCTAGAAACGAGATTCTGCAACACATCCGGACAAGCTCTGTAGACCAGAGCACTTCTATCTCTCAACCAACATCCCTCATTCTAAGCACCAGTCTTTTAAATCAAACAGCCAGTGAGCCTGAAGACAGGGTGAGTAAATACTTTTAAGTTCCAGTATTCTATGACTGCAGCTGACAATGGATACAAGGATGCACTCCATCTCGAATTACGATTCAATAACGGTTCCCTCGAAATCCGTCCAATATGGCATACAGACAATATGCTACCATTTACCGTCACACGTTATATTAACACGCTGGTCGATACAATCCAAATGTGCATATCCGAACCAAACAAGCCAGTCCAAGATTTCATTGCGCCGACTACACACGATCTCAACGAAATATGGCGTTGGAATCACGAGTTGCCGCCTTCATACAACTTTTGCATGCAAGACTTGATATCCGAACGCGCTCGAGCTACACCTGATAAAACGGCGATTGATTCATGGGATGGCACTTTGACATACGATCAGGTGAATCGATATTCAACATCTCTGGCGAATACCCTGAAAGATATGGGCGTCAAATTGCATGACTTTCTGCCTCTGTGCTTCGAGAAATCAAGATGGACAATTGTCGCCGTTCTTGCCGCGATGAAAGTCGGCGCGACTTTTGTAATGATGGATCCATCAATTCCACTTGCTCGGTTACAAAACATGAGAGAGCAAGTGGGAGCGAAGACAATGGTTTCATCTCGGAAGCAGCATGACTTCGCAGCATCCATCATATCCGACGGAAAGCTTCTTGTCGTTGAAGAAGAAACGTTCGCCAATGTCAAAAATCAGGTGCCTATTCCAGATCTGCCAACTGTACCGTCGGATACCTTGATGTACCTCATCTTCACATCCGGAAGTACAGGAACCCCGAAAGGGGTCAGAATTTCCCACAGAACATATACCAGCAGCGCCATTCCTCGAGCGAAAGCAGTCGGATATACAGAAGACTCTAGGGTCCTAGACTTTGCGTCATACGCATTTGATGTCAGCATAGATAGTATGCTTTTGACGTTGGCAAATGGCGGCTGTCTCTGCATCCCATCTGATGAAGACAGGATGAACGATATCAATGGAGTGATAAGAAAAATGCGGGTCAACTACGCCGGTATAACTCCGTCAGTTGCCCGAATTCTAGAACCAGATGTTATAGCCTCTCTCAGTGGTCTCGGTCTAGGCGGAGAAGCGGCATCTGCTAGAGATGTCAATACATGGGGTCGAGAAACCAGAATCATTATTGGTTATGGGCCCTGCGAGTGTACTATAGGGTGTACTGTAAATAGCAGTGCGGCTACTGGAAGAGATTATATTTCTATTGGTACGGGAAATGGAGCCGCTATTTGGATTGTTGACCCAAACGATCACGAAAAGCTCATGTCGGTGGGCGCTGTGGGTGAATTGCTTGTCGAGGGACCAATTGTCGGTCAGGGCTACTTGAACGACCCGGAGAAAACAGCTGCTGCTTTCATTAAAGATCCTCAATGGCTTGTCGCAGGACACAAGAATTATGCAGGTCGTCCAGGCCGGTTATACAAGACTGGCGATCTTGGAAAATACGATCCTGATGGTTCTGGTGGTATTGTCTTTGCTGGAAGAAAGGATACGCAGGTTAAACTTCGTGGACAACGTGTGGAACTTGGAGAAATTGAAAGTCAACTGAAAGCTAGACTGCCAACGGAGACGAACATTATTGCCGAAGTGATTGTACCCCAAGGCACTGGTGGCCAAGCTACTTTGGTTGCATTTGTTTCTTCACATTCTACAAGCGGCGCTGGAAGTACCGCCAATATCGAGTCCATACAGCTTCCCAACGAGCTACAGGCCGAGCTATCCAGAGCCAACACGGAGTTGACTAAAGTCCTACCACGATATATGGTGCCAACTGCATACATACCAGTCAGCCATATCCCGGTCCTAATTTCCGGCAAGACAGATCGAAGACGACTCCGCCAATTCGGCGCAACTGTAGACTTGCGACAGCTAGACCAGGACCAGGAAAAAGAATCTGTACGCGAGTTAAACGACTTAGAGCTACGTTTGCGACAAGCTTGGAGCCAGACATTGAAAGTTGACGCTGAATCAATCCGACTCGAAGACAACTTTTTCGTATTGGGAGGTGACTCTTTGGCGGCAATGAGGTTGGTATCGGTATGCCGTGAGCAGAATCTGGAAGTTACAGTTGCCAATACTTTTGATCATCCTACGCTCGCCGCAATGGCCAGTATTATTCGCATCCATGACTCGCAAACTCGGGTGGAAATAGGGCCTTTCTCTATGCTGTCGAACGATGCTGATAGTGCCTGTCGAGAAGCGACTAAAATTTACGGATTTGATCGGGCAGCTATCGAGGATATTTATCCATGTACTCCTACCCAAGAATCGCTTTTTACATTCTCTCTCAAGTCTGTTGAGCCTTACATTGCTCAAAGGGTAGCTTGCATCCCGTCTTGGATCAGCACGCAGTCCTGGAAAAATGCGTGGGAGAATGTGGTTGCGGGAATTCCTATCTTACGCACACGCTTAGCCCAGCTTCAAGAACGTGGCCTCCAGCAGGTGGTATTGCAAGAAGGCATTTGCTGGAATGAATCTACCGACCTAGTTCAATATCTCGCCAACGACAAACAAGAAAGGATGGACCTTGGACAAAGCTTGGCCCGATACACCATTGTCAATGATTCCATTGATGGCAAGAGGTACATGGTATGGACAGTTCATCACGTACTCTACGATGGCTGGTCAGAGCCGATCATACTCAAGAAAGTCAGCGATGCCTTGAAAGGTCAAGCTGTTGACATCCAGACACAAATGAGAGAATTCGTCAAATATGTGCGTGACACCGATGAGCTCGAGATGCAAGAGTACTGGCGAAGCGAATTGCAAAACGCAGTTGGACCTCAATTTCCACGAATACCTTCAAGAGACTACGTGCCTACTCCAGATACCATGGTTGAGCATCAAATCTCCATTGAGACTAGCAAAGGATCACAATTCACCATGGCCACTTTGATTCGTGGTGCATGGGCGCTTGTGGCATCGCAATATACGAGAAGCGATGATGTCGTATTTGGTGAAACTCTGACGGGCCGAGATATTCCACTAGCTGGTGTGGAGAATATCGTTGGGCCATTAATCGCAACCGTGCCTGTCCGGATATACGTTCATAGAGCCAGCTCCGTTGAAGTTTATCTGCAAGGTATACAACAAGGTATGATGGGCCGAACACGCTACCAACATATGGGAATGCAGAACATCCGAAAAGTTAGCCGCGACGCTCAACATGCATGTGAGGCCAGTACAGGACTGGTTATTCAGCCAGAGCCTGAGTATACGGGTAATGAGCTTGGCTTCCTCGAAGGGGATGTCGTAAGAGAGGCGCTACATTTTAACCCATATCCTCTCATGATTGCCTGTGGTATCCGAAAGGGTGGATTTAGAGTTTGCGCAAATTTTGATAGCAGCCTTATTGAAGTAACTCAAATGGAACGGATTCTTCGACAACTAGAAGTGGCCTGTGTGCAATTAACCAAGGATACATCCCGGAGGTTGGGAGACATATCGTGTCTTCCTGAGGCTGAGTTGAACCAGATTTGGAAGTGGAACGAGACACCCCCGTGTTCTTTCGACATCTCGTCTGGACAACTTCGGGCAGGTGCAAGCATAAAGCAAGGTTCTATCTATCCTCAGCCTGTTGTGCACTGGGTATGTGACCCACGTAACTCATCTCTCCTATCACCTATAGGTTGCATGGGAGAGTTGTGTTGGGAAGGTGATGTTCTTACTAAAAGTGTTGATGAATCTCCAATCTGGCTAGCCGTTGGAAGCTCTGAAATTGCTGGTCGTATGGGAAAAGTCCAGGCAACAGGAGATATTGTCCAGTTACAAGAAGACGGCAGCTTGATATACATTGGTCGAAAGGAGGATGTTGTTCCGGTCCAAGGACATGCAGTGAATATTACCGAGCTCAAAAGTCACCTTTCAAAATATCTTCCGCCAACCATTCGAGCGACTGCCGTGACATTCAGTACGTCGATAGAATCCAGCCCGCAACAGGAGCTACTTGTTTTGATCGAGCAGCCAAGTTCGGATGACGATAGCATGGACCTCATGTGGATGCAACACAGAGTCAGTTGTGAGGCCTCAGATCAAGAAAATTTTGAATTGACAGTCTGCAATATGATATCCAAGAGCCTGGCTGCAGCTCTGCAGAAGTTCAACAAATTTGCCCAGGACTCTCTTCCGTCGTACATGGCACCCACTGCGTACGTTGTTGTCGACCGATTGCCGACTACAATGGGACGAGTTAACCATGAATTGCTCAATAAATTAGGACCAAGTATACCTACCCACGTACTCAAGCAGGTTAAAGAAGGCTTCAACGATGTGTGGGCAAAAAGTCTCTCCCTGACCCAACTCACGGCTTCCGAGGAGATCTTGCGAACCACCTGGGCAAAGATACTAGATATCAAACCTGAGAAGATCGATGTTGATGACAATTTCTTCCGCCTCGGTGGCGATTCCGTTCTAGCAATGAAGCTGGTGTCAAATATTCGAGCCCAAGGCCATGGTCTTACTGTGGCCGACATTTTTCAACACATGCGTCTCGGTGATGCCGCCAAGGTGTTGAAAGTGAACCAAGAGACGAAGAGGGAGGTAGCACCTTCTTACAAGCCGTTCTCAATCTTGGTCAACATAAACATAGAGAAGTTCCTATCTGATATTGTTCGTCCAAAATTGGCAGACTCGCAATGGGCTATTCAAGATGTCGCCCCAGTCACAGATTCCCAAGCGCTCGATATCCGAGGAACCATTCAAAAGCCGCGGACATCAATACAATACACTATGCTTTACTTCGATAAGGACATAGACCAGGAGAGATTGTTGAATGCTTGCAATGATCTAGTCAAAGTTCACGATATCTTGCGTACGGTCTTCATTGAACACGAGTCGAGTTGCTTTCAAGTCGTGTTAGACAACCTTACTGCCACTCTTGACACACGCAAGACCGACCAGAACCTCGAGACATACGTGACCAGTCTATGTGCAGAAGATGTCGAGTCACAGCTTGAACTCGGATCCCCTTTCCTAAAAATGCTACATATTGAAGGTGCTGATGGTAAACACTGCCTCGTACTCCGTCTATCTCATGCACAATACGACGGCGTATCTCTGCCCAGCCTGCTTCGTGACCTTGAGACACTTTACAACGGAGACAATGTTACTGATTTTGTGCCATTCTCGGTTTACGTTGCCCACATCCGTGATGAGAATGTCCAATCTAAAGCGACCAACTACTGGAAAAATCTCTTGAATGGCTCGTCACTATCTGTGCTTGAAGGAAAGTCTCAGCCAGTTACAGCAAAGTCAATTTTCCACACCAAAATCGTCGGTGACATTTCTCTACCACTGGAAGAGATTACCACAGCAAGTTTACTCTCCGCTGCATGGGCATTGGTGCTAGCTCGCCGCCTCAAAACAACCGACGTAACATTTGGCGGCGTTACTTCGGGTCGAATCATTGACCTCGCAAACGTGGAGAATGTCGTCGGTCCATGCTACCAATTCACTCCAACAAGAGTCCGATTCCAGACTGGGTGGACAGGAATGGATCTTCTAAAATTTGTCCAGACCCAAAATGCAGAGTCGGCTGCTTACGACTTCCTCGGATTCGAGAAGATCTCGAAAACCTGCACGCAGTGGTCATCATCATCGTCCGAAAGACAGTTATTCTTCAACTCCTTGGTTCATCATCAGGACTTTGAAGATTTTGATACCATGCCATTTGCCGGCGGCACTTGCAGGGTGGAGATAGCGAACCCTCATGGAGATTCTGCTGATCCGTTGAAAGTTGTGTCCTTTGTTCGAGAAGGTCGATTGAATGTTGGAATCGTCGGGTATGAATCAGATGTTGAATTTGTAGATACACTTCTGGGTGAGTTGGCAGATGCTGCTCATGAATTGATAGCACGTCAGTCAGGGCCTATATTGCTTGAATCGGTTGTGGGTTGAAGATGTGATGATGTATAGTGATTCAAGTGGCCTCAAAAATGTACAGAGAAAGTTTTCTGTTACTGCGGGTTTTTTGTTTCTCCAAGGCATTTTTAACTTTATATATAGATGGTTTTCAGAATACAATGGTGTAAATGTGTGAATAAGGTAAATGCGATTCTCTTCATATACCTAGGTACCTAGGTATCATGAAACAACCGAATCAGTCTCATAACTATCAAGCATATCAAGATACAGTGCTAAATCTATTCCATTAACAAGAAATCTATTTTATGAACCGGAGAACCCATTCCATCACTCTCCCACCGTTTGATGCATAACATTCAATCGATAACTCTCCGATCGTTCCAGCAACTCATCATGCGATCCATAATCCACACATTTCCCCGCCTCAATCAAGAATATAACATCAGCTTTCCTGATAGTATGTAACCGATGCGCGATCGCAATGACAGTAACCCCTCTCGCAGCCTTTTCCAGTCCATCCTGTAGCAACTTCTCCGATTCAGCGTCCAATGCACTCGTCGACTCATCAAGAATCAATAATCGGGGTTTCCGAACAAGTGCTCGGGCGATGGATAATCGCTGCTTTTGACCGCCAGAGAATTGGCTTCCATTCGGTCCGCAGAGGGTTTGATATCCGTTTGGTAATGCTTCGATTGTATCATGGATGTTAGCAAGTTTACATGCTTCTATAACCTCGTCCAAGGTGGCTTCATGGCCCGGTTTAGCGCCTAATCCGACATTGAATTCGATACTGCCTTCGAATAGTACACTCTCCTGTGGTACCAATGCTACCGTGTCCCGAAATGTGACATCTCGTGTTTTGGATACGTCGGCGCCATCAATCAGGATGGAGCCGGATTGCGGAGCATATAGTCGTTCGACTAGCGAGATGATGGTGGACTTTCCGGCACCGCTTGGGCCGACAAGTGCACAGAATTTTCCGGGTCGGATGTCGATGCTCAGACCGTTTAGGACTTTGATGTCTGGTCTTGCTGGGTATGAGAAATGGACGTCGCGGAGCTGTACGCTCGCCGCTTGACTTCCTGATGGACCAGATGATGTCGTTGCAAATGCTTCAACGTCTTTCTCTTTTGAGTCTTCTGAAGAAGATGACAACGGGAGCGAAGAGTCCGGTACATGCCCTTGCATCTTGTCAGACCCGAGCTCAATCAGCCCCAGAATCCGAGCCATCGCTGCTCTAGCGTTAGACAGTTCCGGTGCAAGAGCAAACATTTGACTCCAAAGAAGAGCGCTGACAAGAAGCGAGAAGACAACAATCAGAAACTGCGTCTGAGTGTAGTTGCCAGCTATAATCTGTTTTGCGCCCCACCAGTATGCGAGTGCGTTCACGCAGTTGCCGAGGAAATATGTCATTGCTTGCCAGAGACTTGCTTCTAGGGTCACTCTGAGTGTCTCTTTGCGGGGTCCTTTTAGAGACTTTCGGTATGTGCTCAATGTCTCTTCTTCAAGGGAGAGAGAAGCGATCGTCTTAATGGAGGTGATGGCCTCGACGCCGATATCGACCGAAGTTGTGTAGGCATTTTCGTGTCGCTCCTCGAACTTTCCAAGAACGCGAAGCTCCATGAGTCCGGCCCCAAGAAGGAGAGGCACTAGGGACAGGCAGACAAGTGCTATTCTCCAGGCAATGATATGAGTCAAGATGATTGCAGCGATGAGGTTGATTGTAATTGATAGCATGGAACCAATGACAGAGCCACTCAAACCAGCTAGTGCATTACCATCACTAGTAATATAAGACAAGAGCAAGGCCGGTGTTCGGCCTTTTGACTGATGCCATTCAAGGTCCTGCTCAAAAAGGGATCGGAACGACAATACTCTCACAGTGTACACCATCTTTTCAGACACCCATCCGAATCCGGACCAACTGACCAGATTGGCGAAGAACTCAATAATTGCAAGTATGAAGAACATAAGACCGAAAAAGTTTCCACGAGAGTCGATGCTACTGGGGCTCTTGCAGGGATTCAGACTTCCAACAGTGTTTCCGAAGATTACGGCTTCACCAGAGAAGGCTCCCCCGACAATGCTCGATCCGAGCAGTGCAAAGAGTACGATTAGAAGATGAGGTCTGACGGCTGGTGCGTATCCTCGCACAAGTGCCCATAAGGACTTGGATGGAGTTTCTAATTCTTCTTCTTCGTCCGCTGGTGAGCCGTCGGTACCCGGATCTTCAGTCGCGGAGACGATGGTCTCCGCCTTTTCGGGGTTTGACATGCTGTTACTTTCGTTTTCAGTACAGGACAATGAAGTGCGTTCCGATACTTCATCAATTTCAGTCTTGACAGATTTCTCATCCTGCGTACGAGAAGATGATCCAAGGGTTTGTAGTTTGACAAGGTCAGCGTACGCTCCGTTCTTAGCCATCAATTCTGAGTGAGTTCCTTCCTCTAGAATACGCCCCTTCTGCATGACGACAATATTGTCGGCGGATGTAATAGTCGACAGTCTATGGGCAATTGTTATCATTGTCCTGCCGGTAGCGATATTATTGATGGCCCGTTGGATACGCTGTTCACTTTGAGAGTCCAGGGAGGCTGTAGCTTCATCTAGAATCAGAACAGCAGGGTCTTTCACGAGAGCTCTGGCAAGTGCGACTCGTTGCTTCTGACCACCACTGATGAGACGTCCACTGGAGCCTACGATTGTGCCGTATCCATGTTGTAACTTAGTAATGAAAGGGTCTGCATCAGCAAGTATCGCAGCATGTTGTACTAAGCGAATAATCTCAGCCACTTCTGCCCCTCGTTGCTCTGCTGCAGTCTTCAGGTCCACGCCCTCTCTAAGTTGTCCTGCCAAATCTGCAAGCTCAGAGCTAAGCAGTTTTTCCTTCAAATGCGAAAACTTGGAGTCACTGGAATTGATCAAGCCATGTGCGATGTTCTCTAGCAGAGAACGGTTCAGGAGAGAAGGCTCCTGCTGCACGAGACTTAAAAAGCCCCTCAAATCTCGAACATTGATATCACGCAAATCTTTCCCATCAAACAGTATTTGGCCCTCTGTCGGGTCATACAGTCGTGTGACCAATCCTGCGATAGTCGATTTGCCACTTCCAGAAAGACCAACGATAGCCGTATGTTTGTTTGGCGGGATAGACAAGTTGATCCCATCGAGGACCATAACTTCGGGTCTGGCGGGGTATGTAAACGAAATGTTTCGAAATTCAAACCGGCCTTGTGCTTGCGACAAACGAAGGCCGGAAGTGTCGGTGCCATTTATCAAAGATTGACGATCTATATCCTCGCGCAACTTTTCGAAAGATGCAACAGCTGCCACAAAAAGATGCAAGAACGGGGCAACCTGACTCAGCAGCAAAGTAGCTATGAGATAGGTCAGCAACAATCAACTATTTTAGTCAAATTCCTGGCCTAACCTTCGATGAGAATAAAAATAACGGTGAACGTAGAACCCACAGTGGCACCACCAGTCCCATCACGCACCGCATCAGCAATGCGTCTACTCCCCTGCCAAAAAGCCAAACCATTCGCCGAATAGGCAATGAAATACAACACTCCAGACTGTATACCAACTGCCGTAGCTTTCTTCAACCCTTCCCGTTCCGACGATTGGAGCGCATTAGCAAACTTCTTCTCCAATCGACGATTCGCACCAAACGCCTGCACAACGAGGATATTGGAAAGTGCTTCTGAGGCAATTGATGCAGCTGTAGCAGCGTAGTCGGACATCAATCCGGAGTATTTCTCGATGTAGTGACTGCCGACGAAGGACATTAGGAAGTACGCCGGGATCAGAGAAATCAATTCCGCCGCCAGTATATAGTCCTTGATGAATGCCACGATATACGCCGTGACGAAGAATGAGACGCTTGCAAGACATATTCCTACTTTCTCTGAGGTGCCTGAACGAATGGTTTGGATATCACTGCTAAGTCGTGAAGCAACTTCTCCCGGAGGCAGATTATCGAAGTACGACGGTTCCTGCCGAAGCAAATTCTGGAGATATCTTTCCCGCAACCTCTGCGCCAATCGAGCGCCATAAAGACTCCAGCACGAAAGATGAGCATATATCAGAACAAATTGAGCAATAGCAAGATACACAATCAGCAATATCCTGCCATTGATATCGCGTTGGCTCTCGGAATCCGACGAAGAATCGGACGATTCATCGCAAGTGACTGCATTGAAATCGTTCAGGAGTTGACCGAATATGATTCCAATAATTGGGAATGGTACACCGGATGCTATTGCTGAAACGATTCCCACTAAAAGTGTGGCTAGATCTCTGCTTGAGGGGTTACCGGCTAGAAGCAGGCGAGGGTAGCTCGCGAGGTTCTTGACAAACTTCATGGCCGTAGGCGAGGTATTGCACCCTTTCGCATGCCAATGAAGTTGTATGTCCACACCGTTGAGAATTTCAGTATGAATTCTTTAAAGCGGCTAAAGACAAGAGCTCTCCTGTACCACACGAGGTCCATGTTCAATGGAGTAGCTGTAAAACGAGAGCCAAAAAATTAGGCATTGCCGACATCGCTTATGACCTACAGCTCTAAGCTCCAAATGGAGGTTAAAAGCCCACCTAGAACCTTTTGAGTAACTCCTTCCAGCTTGTTACCATCCATGTCGAGGACCAACTATCACTCAGTGTCCCCCACAGAGAGCGGTAATTAAACCGTACGATGCAGGTCTAAAGTTACCACCATACTAGTTGTATGGTAATATATGCAGTCTCCATAATATATTACGAGGTACAACAATACGCACATCTCGAGTAAGACTCCACCTCGCAACTCAATTGATGATCCAGAGCATGCCACCCTGTTCATTCGAACGTGGTCGAAAAAAGACGTAAATGGCTCAATCGACCCCTCATCTATTTCTCGAACGGCTATCGGCGGTTAAAAAAATAATCCGATAAGATGCGAGTATCTAGTAGTACCTTTATACTTTTCAGCAGTGCATTTTTGAGCATTGAAGAACAAATTCAACTACCTAGGTACGGACACACTAAAAGACTCGACTAGTTAAGTTACTCATACATAAACAAACTATAACTTCGCATTCCACGCCGCCCGATCCGCAGACTCCAACGGCCGTTCCCTCCCATCCCAAAACAAAGGACACAGCTGAAACCACTTCTCTCTACTAGCAATCGAGTGCACCGACCGTTTATGGCCCAGATCAACATACTTATCAATGACGAGACCTTGAGAGTTTTCGTATGACAGAATGGTTCCACCCGTGGCCTTGGGCTCGCCCACTACATTGGCGGTGCGTGGATCGTCCAGGAAGCAGTAATGAATACAGCTCGAGTACCAGACGTTCACCCGCTGTGAGCCCCGGAATGACGCGTCGCCGACGAGGGAATGGCGGCCGCGATCGTAGTCGCCGGCTGCGTAATGGGCGCCGTAGTGATCCTCCTAAAATGCGATTCGAAATTAGTATACGGAAATATGACGGGGGTCGATGAATGAGTGAGCGTACCTTTGCCCAGTAAAGCTCAAAGTAAGAAAATCTCGTCTCATTAAACCGTCCAAACAAACACAAGACATGAGGATCAAAATGTAATTTCCGCAAATATTCGCGATGCTGCTCCAATGTTCCGGTCTCATTCCAGCCCTTGGCCACGCGAGGATCGTTTTGCCATGTGTTGAATAGTTTCAGATGCTCGTCATCCTGCCAATTGACCACTTCGAGTGAAAAGTATTCGTCCAGATCGGGAATGTAGCGACTGTAGGCGATTGATCCGGGATGTGGCTTCGGGCGACGGATCAGGTGACGGGTGTATATAGGTTCGTCGGGAAATTTCATTGTGAAGTGATGATTTTCAGGCATGATTGGGTATTGAGATAGTGGTTCGCGCAAAACGCCATCTGTCCCATCGCCGACTACCCATATCGGGCGAGGACCCATTGGAGAAGCTGCGCCTTGCCAAAAGGCGCTTCTGAGGATAAGGATCTCGTCTGTTGTGAAGGTAAGGTCGTCTTTGGGTCGCCAGGGCTTTGGGTGCTCAATCGCCAGGCCTGTAGAAAGTAATTCTTGCCGTATAACTTCTTTCTGTGCTCCGACCAATGAAAGTCTGAAGTATTCGTGCATCGGATAAGTGAGGTAAATCGCGTGAACTACGTTCCAGATTTGTCCCAGTGAAGGCGCATTTCTTCCAGCCCATTCGAAGGTTGTCTGAGGGCTCCGTCGTGCTCTTGCCCAGGAGCTATTGTTCGAGATAGGTGGTCGCTCATTTTGCGGTAGGAAAATAAGATCAAGCCATGATAACGAGTCGTTGTGTAGTGGTTGTGACAAAGCTTTTCCAGCCCATGGTTGCTCATCAAAAGACAATTTGAGACTGGCAGGCGTCGTTTCGCGAACAACTTCCACTCGATATGCGGTGAGGAATGGATGCGGAAGTTTCACTGGAGGATACTGATGTGACACTGATCCGGAAGTCATTGCGTAGGTATTGAGGTTTTCTGATATATCTAAAGGTTGGGTTTGAGATTGTACCAACGCCATTGTGTGCTAATTTGTGTAGAAGAAGTAATATTGTCTTTACATTACTTGCGACGAAATGCATGCAACATTAGATAAAATGAAAGACCCTAGTGTACTTTTCCAAACTAAGTTATGTTCTAGGAACATGTCTTGTATAGGTAAAGATCAGAGCTGGAGCTTTGTCCCGTTGGCTTGGTTAGAACCATACCCCCAAAAACGCACCGATATCGCGTCCGGATTCTGTAGTTTCCGCCCCATAGACATGGCGTGGAAACACTTCGAAAAAAAAGCGTCCTTCGTGCCGAGGCTGTAATTAGAGTATATTAATTTTTCATAAAGCATAATATTAAACTGGGAGATCCGTAACGAAGCTTTCCTAAATGACCTCGAATACTGAACGGCAAACACATTGGGAATGGCTCTACGAAATCTTGAAAAGTCCAAGCCCCTACAATATGAGCATTTCATCGTCTCATTTCCACACGAGAAGATTATGCAAATTACCTTGAATCGACCAAAGAAACTGAATAGTATAAATAAACCTATGAGTCGCGATATACAGGCAGTTTGGGATCTCTTTGACCAAGACGAGAACCTCTGGGTTGGCATTATTACAGGCTCTGGAAGAGCGTTCTGTACAGGAGCAGACTTACAAGGTAAGCTCTCCACATCCAATTCGGCCTGAGCATTACAAAGCTAATCATTCATGGGTATTGACAGAATGGAATGAAATGAACAAAGCCGGCGTGGTAAACAGCATGGGCGCACCTGGCCTAGCCGGCCTCCCCCGCCGATCTGGCAAAAAGCCGATAATCGCCGCCGTCAACGGTGTCTGCATGGGCGGCGGATTCGAGATGGTCGCCAACTGCGACATGGTCCTAGCTTCCGCATCAGCCATCTTCGCATTACCAGAAGTGAAACGCGGAATCGTTCCCGTGGCCGGGTGCCTGCCACGACTGACTCGGACTATTGGCCTACAGCGGACTATGGATCTAGTCCTCACCGGCAGGAATGTGGCGGCTCAAACATTGTATGAGTGGGGGCTTGTGTCGCGGGTCATAGACTCGAATGACGATGTGGTGCACGCTGCAGTGGAAGTGGCTAAAGAGATGTGCAAAAACAGCCCAGATGCGCTGATTGTTGGTCGGCAGGCAATCCGGTTGAGTTGGGAGACTGCGAGCGTGGAGGAAGCTGTGTCGGCTGTGGCCGCTGAGTCGTATCCTCGCTTGGTGGCCGGGTCCAACTTTGCCGAGGGTATTCAGGCCTTTGTGGAAAAGAGACCGCCGGTTTGGGTGGATTCAAAGCTGTGAATATTACGTTTTCTTTTAGCAAATCTGATCCAGTTATTCATGGCCAATAACATTCTTCTCTGCACCATCAACCACCCTTGTGTGGGCCATAATACACAGTAACGTAAATAGTCAGACGATGTCAGTCTAAGAGAAGCGAGCCTGGCTCCACAATTGATTCCTTTAAGATAATCAGATAAGATTGATAATCTTAATTTGTTGTTGTAAATTACGCCTAGCAGTAGTATGTATTATTGATCATCCCCTCCCCTGCTCACCTTTTTGAACCCGCACCCCGAACACTGCTTGCTGGATCATTTCAATGCTGTGAGAGTCAAGAATCAATTATTATCCAGTCATTTATACTGCTATTGTAATGGCTTTAATATTATTATTATTATTTTTCAATGTTGTCTTGATCTCTCTATAGTTACGTGCTCACCGTATCGATTGTCGAGTATTTTACATTGGCATGTATTGCGCTAGTATAACAGTCCGGCGGTATCGATACATACCGTAATGATACCGTTCCAAACGTTAGTCAAGCCACGAGAAAACAAAAACTCAAAACAATCTGATAAAATCTCCATTGACCTCGGAAGAAAATTTTTCATTGGTTATATCTCTGCTTGGAATTGTCGTATCAATCACCGCTAATTAACTATGGACCCTTTTAGACAGAGGTTAGGTAACGATTCGACCACTCATTGGGCCGATGCCGTTGGCCCGTGTTCCTGCTATTGATTGATTAGATTATCTGATTAGATTTCTTCCCTGATTTACCCGGATCATGCTACGTACTCCTAGTGGGGGCTTGTTAGCTTTCGCGAGACCAATGTGCACACTTGCTTCAAGACACCATCCAATGTGGCGCCAGTTCCCAGCCGACTTCGGGGTGTGAGTGTTGATATCTCGATCTCCCCGGGCTAGCGACAAACAATCAGATTGTTTTAAGAAAACAAATTCGCACATGATTCTGTAAGCTCTTCTCTGGTCTGTCCACCTCCTTAGCGCATCCTTCCTCGTGCTTGCCATCGTCTCGCCGATCTCTCGGTTCAGGACATTCGCAGAAATGGGAAAGCTTCCTAGCTTCAGAAACACTTTTCGTCGTACGACGACCGATGATGCGATCAATCAAGTTGCAACGGCTCCTGTGGAGGAAAACAAGACTGATCCCGCCACTGTAGAAACTGGCCCGGCCAGCAAGGAGACCGGAGACCTTCAAGATGAACTTCCAGGCGAAGACCTCCAACGCGGTGTTCAAGATGTCGAGGCCGTGACATTGTCCTGGTCTAAAGCCTCGCTCATTGCCGTATTCGCCAAGTACGTTCTTTCCCATTTAGTTTTGTATCTTGTTCTTACCATAATGCTAACTGAATCCAACAGCATTTGGTTGCTGTACTTTGTGAATGCATTTCAATCATCTATTCTCCAAAGTTTGATTCCGTTCGTGACGAGTGATTTTGAATCCCATTCGCTGTTGAATGTCATCTACATCGTCGGTGACGCCATGTCAGCCGCGGTCTTTATTCCATTGGCAAAGATCTTGGACGTTTGGGGTCGAGCCCATGGTTATCTGTTTATGACCGTCTGCTGTACTCTAGGTCTAGTCCTTATGGCTTCTTGTCAGGACCTGTCTACATTCTGTGCTGCATATGTAGGACCACCCCTATCTTACCATCATAAAACACCGATATAATTCTGAATTTCCCTCGCAGGTATTTTACACAATCGGCTTCTCCGGCATCACATACTGCGTTGATGTGATAACAGCCGATGCATCGAAATTGAGAAATCGTGGTTTGGCCTACGCTTTCACATCCTCGCCATACATTATTACAGCTTTTGCTGGTCCCAAAGCATCCAACGATTTCTATTACAACATCAGCTGGCGATGGGGTTTCGGTTGCTTTTCAATCATCTTTCCCGTTGTGGCCTCACCTCTATACTTTGTCCTGAAAAGGAGTATGAAGAATGCTGCCAAACTAGGTCTATTGAAGAGGGAAAAGAGCGGTCGCACGTTGTTGCAGAGTATTTGGTATTATGTGTTGGAGTTCGATGGTGAGTCCAATATTCTTCACAACAACCGATAGGAACTTTCAGAACTGACAACGTAAAGCAATTGGAGTCGTTTTATTCTCTGTCGGTCTCACGGTCTTCTTTCTTCCATTCGATCTATCTAGTTACGCCCCCAATGGTTGGGCATCGGGATACATCATCGCTATGATCGTCGTCGGATTTGTCCTGCTCTTTATCTTCGCCCTTTACGAGTGGCTAGTGGCCCCCAAACCCATGTTCAACTTCTCCTTCCTTTCCGATCGAACTGTTATCGGTGCCTGTCTCTTGGATGCCACATACCAGATCTCCTACTACTGCTGGAATAACTACTTCACCTCCTTCCTTCAGGTCGTCAATGATCTCTCAATTGACACCTCTGGATACGTGAACAACACGTTCAACGTCGTCTCCGGTTTTCTATTGCTGCTAGTGGGTTGGTCAATCCGACGAACTGGCAAGTTCAAATGGCTCTTGTACATTGCCGTTCCTCTCTACGTCTTCGCTCAAGGTCTCATGATCTACTTCCGCCGCCCCAACCAAACTGTCGGCTATCTCGTCATGTGCCAGATCTTCATCTCAATCGGCGGCAGCATCTTCATCATCATTCAACAACTCGCCATCGAAGCCGCCGTCGACCACCAACACGTCGCCGCTGTCCTCGCTCTCTTGAACGTAGTCGGAACGGTCGGCGGTGCTGTTGGCTCCACCATCTCCGGCGCAATCTGGTCAAACACGTTCCCAATTGCTCTGGCACGATATCTACCCAAGTCGGACATGGCAGACTTTGACGATATCTATGAAAACATAGATACGCAGCTGAGTTATCCCGTTGGAAGTGATACTAGAATTGCGATTCAGGACGCTTATGGTTATGCGCAGACCAGGATGCTTGCTGCTGGTACTGGTATCATGGCACTCGCGTTCATTTGGACGTTTTTCATTAGGAATATTGATGTTTCTAAGAAGAACCAAGTCAAGGGTATGGTCTTCTAAAGTTGCTATACACTTTGACTGGAAGGGATATACGAGGCATATACATTCAGGCAGTGTCTATTTTGAAAATATGGCTTCTTTCTGCCAACCTTCAACCGCGTGGGATGCATCTGGTAACACAGTTCTACCATGTAGACGGCGGAAAGTGGTAATTAATATATGCCTTATGGAGAGGCAGTTAGTAATGAATAATAAGATATGAGCAACCATGCAGTTGCCTGATACCGTCTGCTTAATGATAAGAATGAAAAGTATTCAAGGATATATCTACCTACTACTTAACTAGAAAACGGGGCATAGGTAATCCCATGCTTGGCCCCGAACCAGGCTTGAAGGTCCAATCGATTGGTAGGTTAAAGACACCATAAAGTGTAACAATGAAAATTTAGTATTAAATACTAGATGTGTTATACCTATATAACAAAACTTGTCTCATCATGCTAAGCATCAAGGCGGTCTATGTATATGGGTATATAAAAATGTTCACGGACACAAGAAACAAATATTTAAATTTCAAAACCACCAAAGTCACGCTCCTAACCCGTCAGAGATTTATTTAAAGGTGATAAGCAACCTCGTCAACGACGACGCCAAGAGGAACGCCGAGGGCCGGGAGACCAAGTCCAGAAAGGAGACCAGCTACAACAGGAGAAAGCTGAACAAGGAGGTACTCGGCGCCATTCTCAACAACAATGAGAAGGCCATCAACGCCGGGACCGAGCTCAGTGACGAGGGCACCAACGGAGCTGGCAGAAGCCACGACAGAACCAACAAGGGTACCGACGGGAGGAAGACCAAGACCGCTGACGAGAGCAGTGAGTTCAGGAGACAACTGTACAAGGAGGGTGGAAGTAGCGGGTCCAGCGATGGTGAGAGCACCGTCAACCTGGGTGCCAATATCGGCGAGGAGTTTGCCAGTTCCAGTGGCACGCTTGACGTGCTCTCCGACAGTGTTGACGATTGCACCGACGGGGACAGCGAGAGGGGGCAAGAGGCCCGCAACGAGGGAAGCGACTGAAGGGCTGAGTTGGACGAGGAGGATCTTGGCGTCTTCGCCAGTGACGACGACGACACCCTCGGTGTTGGGACCGAGTTCTTTGAGGAGATCACCGACGCTGGAGGCAGTGGCGACCACGGAGCCGAGGGGCTCACCGACGCTGGCGAGACCAAGGCTGTCGACGAGAGCGGCAACCTCGGGAGAGAGCTGGACGAGGAGTTGCTGGGAGTCGGTGCCGGTGACAGCGAGGATCTGGTTGACCTCTGGGCCGAGATCAGTGACGATTTCACCGGTGTTAGGGGGGCTGGCTGGGGCAGCAAAGATGGGAGCCGCGAAAAGGGCGAGGGTAGCGAGAGTGAACTTCATTTTGATGAATTTGTTGTATTAGAGTAAGGAAGTATAAAGAGAGTGTGGTTGAATTAGAATATTAGAGGGTAGGTAAAATTTTGTAGCGAGTGAATGAAGGAAGGGAGAGACTTTAACTGCCCGCCTCAGAGGGATGATCGTCTTTTTATATCAGTTTGAGAAATGGTTGATCGTCGATATGAGTTTACTATACTATCTCAATTAGGTAATGTTCGAATGAAGACGGATATACAGAGTCCCACGAATGGGCCACTTTCTCACACATAAGCCTCCTATGCAAGTGTCAGCATATGGATACTGACAATAGTAGACTAATGGGGGTCCATTATTCTAGTATTGAAATCTTTGGCGTTGCTAAGCTGACAGAGACCGGCCCTGTTCGTCTAGCTTGCTGTGCTTAGGAGGTCACCCTCATATCAGAAGTGCTAGGAGAGACTACGAAATTAGATCAAACTTTGCTCTACTTCCCGCAAATAGGAATCTCAGTGTCATCTCCAGAAGGGGCGCGGAAATGACTTTGTTTGATTGTTGAGCCCCGTTTGTGCTACTTCTTACTGATACCCATCGCCGTGAACTCGGATCGTGGGCATCGAGAAGCCGTAATACACCCTGGATTCCATTATCTCAAGCCTTCTGAATGGGAGAATATGTACAAGCCAGTCAAAGACGTACTCAGCTACGAAGATTGGTAACCGACGTTACAGTGCCGACGTAAGTCTGACTAGATCAGCACGTTCTCTCGCCTTTGGATGTCGTGACTCGTCCCGGTTGATGAACCTAGGGCTGGCTGAACAATCGATAACTCCTCCCATGCTGTATGGCCAGTCCCGGACATGCCGGACACAGCTCAAAGCAGGCCGTCTTACAACAGAGCGCAAACTACCCTGATATTCACAAATCATACCACATCAGGAAGTCAGTAACTGATCACTCCAGCCAAGTCAATGCGGCACTTGGTTCGCGGCGCAAAGGATCGGCAAGCTTAAAAGCTAGACTCCACATGGTGCCGAAAACATGGACATGGAGGATACACTGTAGATTGTTAGGAACAGGTTGTCAAGATTAGTTCCGGCGATCTCAATTATGTCCCTCATAATGTTGATGTGGTCTATGGAGTCGATTGGTAGAAGTAAAGAAGCTAGATGCCTACCAGATAGGGCAAATCCATAATAGAGGACCCGATCCGCTCGAAATTAGCGGATACCATGACTCGAATAACGACATCATAGTTTCGTGGGAGGGGACCGTGCAGTGAACATGTTCTTGAAGTAAAAAAATAGAAAATGGAAAATCGAAAGACAGATTGGTAATCTATTTGATCTAAATTGTGCAACATGCAGTGCATGGATCACCTTTGCAAAGTCAAATACCTACCAGAACTTTAGAATAGGTAGATGTTGTATAGATAAGCCAAATACAAGACTTACATACTGCATATAAAGAATTCTCCGAATGATGACAGTGCAGCCATGCGGAAATGAATCTACGTAGCCAAGCAATCCTCACTTTCGTATATACTACTACTCCATCCTTCATCCGTGACTAGATTATAGGCCGGTTAAACCGACCTGCACGGCGATTAGTCTTATAGCAAGTTCATACACTGTCCTCTTTTCTATCCACTTAGAAGTTAGTTCATTGGTAGTCAAAACTTAATCCGCAAGAGCCGAACAATTGAGCAATAAATTGACCATACGGAGACTTTCTGGACCTTACTGTGGGACTTGTTCTAATGGAGATCTACATATACTACCACTACTAAAGAGGTAGACTAAGCACTAGCGAATAAAGCTGCTATCCGTGAGCCTCAAGATACCTTCTTTTCCGTTCATCATTTCTCAAAAATCGATTGTCGTTATTATGGTATCGTTGAAGTTGAATTGATTATATATATTTGACTCAAGTTACATGTACGAACGCAGAGATTGAAGCGTCGTCCATTGATGAGGACAAGGCTCAAGTCTTAAGAGTGGGCATCCACCCGAGTAGTGTAAACATTCGGCATTAAGAGAAATAAGCTTGAATCCATATGTGTCCGGTTACCCGTGCCATCGCTCACCGACACCCACACCAGGATGGGGTAGGTGAGCGATGGCACGGGTAGTAGTTAATTGTTGGGTATAGATCTCGCACGATCTCGGTGCAGAATCGTACCTACAAAAGAACCTATTTTCTAGGTAAGCAATGAACTACGCAAACCCCAGAGCGCCACCAGTCGAGTGCTGGCCTTAGTGTTGGCTGGGGGGCACCTAGAACCCCTTTTTGTATGCTAACAATCTTCCCCACAGTTCTCCGTGGCACCAGCCATGAATACATGCATGAAAGTGCCGGTGCTAGAAACGTGGACCATTCCACGCATCGGAATATGTACGAGTACCGAGATTATTGTTTCTAAGACGCAGGACATACCTTTTCCCTTTGATATGACGATGCCTAACAGGCGAATTTCAGTCATTCGGATAAGTCCGAATAAGGCAAGAAAGAACCTCTGTTGAGATCGTTGCGAACGTCTCGGGAACTGATCTAGCCCTGTTCGGTGTCCCAACAAGAGCGAATCTCAAGATGATGCAATAGTAGTTCCAAATTGTTTGGTGCGCCGAGATGGCCCGCTGAGAACCATGCAGATGGCTCAGGTCCACCGCTAACAGTGGACCTCAAGAAAACACAGACTAGTGACAGGCATGTACACAATCAGTATGCAGTATGGCGACGATCGTGATCAAAAGTCCATCGATAAGTGACTATGGCGTACTCCGGTTGAGGCTTAGGCCACGATATTAGCGACGACTACAGAATTGCATTGTGCTCCACTGCGGATTATATCTCCGGGGACTCATGCTGCGCTGGCCGTCTTACAACGTTCAAATCACGATTGCCATCCCATGAGTTTGGGCTTCAAAAGGTTGCGCCGACTAGACCAACCACTAGCTTTGAGTGATCTCGCTGACACCAAGCCCTTGGCCAGATTGTGCGATACAGTCCGAAAATTCGAACTACTCTGTGATTGCGTCGCGGTCTGCTGCTTCGACTCTTGTCCGGTATGCGCCTGAGCGGGCCATAACTCGCCCAAGTCTGCTTAAGCATCAGCTCAAGGATGGACTGGCCATACCCCAAGCTCCGTAAGCCGGTTCCTGTGGAACCTTCGTGAAGTAGCAACCTGTGTAGACAGGTCCCCCGACTAATCCAAACGCAATTCCCGTGTCCTGTTCGCGTTGATCAAAATAACCAAGCAGGCTATCAATCATGCATTTGTAGCATTCAGTGAATCTCCAGCCATACCTAAAGAGAGCTTCTCATCGGTACATGGCTTGTAGCCCGGAAGTTCCCAAATACTTTCACTGTGTAACCTTGGAAGCGTCTGTCTTGCGCGGTTAGCTTTTGATATCATTAAGGCATAGTATACCCTCGCTGATAATTCGCGTACTGCAAATACAGGCAAGAACGCAGATCAAACAATATCTTCATGTCAAAAATACTAGTATTCTTGCATCCCAGACAGTTGATATAGTAGTAGGAGACTCCGAAAAGATGAAAACTAGTTAGGCAAATACTGGTCCATTGTACAGTGTTAGGTATTTATTGCGGATTCCGTGGAATGAGTCATTTGACCTGCTAGAGTACCTCGGTACCTAGTACTGTGGTGTGATTGCATGGGAATGTTGGTAGGTAAGTCAAGTCCGGCCCAGCCAGAGATCTTCCAGAACAAATCGATCCTTATCTAGGTAGGTTTCTACAATACATGTTCACAGAGGTTGCTCCACGTATCTAGGGAAATATATTCGCTACTTATTCTGTAGTCAGTATAGGTGCTACATATATCACGACAACTTAAAGCCACCCGGAACACTGTTCTGGAACAAACCATAGACATCGTACTTCTTACTGACCGGATGGATGGCGTACGCCCAAGAGTACAAGAAGACTATTCTTCCAATCTCCTCATTCCTCATTTCTGCCTCTCGAAGCGCTTCTTCCACTTAATCTACAAGGAAGTTACCGCAATTCTGTTCGGCACGGTCTATTTCAAAGTAGGTGACGAACGTGTCGACTAATTCTTTTTTGCATCCAGCATATCCTTGCTGAGGAAACTCGGCAGCTGGGAGATGTACTTCCAGTTCAACAGTTCCCATTTCATAAAGGCGTGCACGAAATGGGGATTCACTTGCCAGATACTTGGGCCGTAGTAAGTGTCTATCAGGCGGCAATTCGCATCGGAGGACTGCAAGTGCCTATACAACGGCCAAAGAAGAAAGCTAATCCAGTATCGATTTCCAAAACAGGGACCCGGCTTGTTGCTTGAGTGGTGAGTTTCCCAGAATATATCCAAAGATATGTTTATTGTAACCTGCTCACGAACTTCGCATACAAGATTGGCGCGATATTTTATTTTGTGATCTGCATTATTGGTATTGCAGCCCATCATCTTCTTTGTTTTTCCCTCTAACAATACACCACTGCAATGCCACATATATATATAAAAATAGATATTTCTACCATGTCAAGACCCAGTCAAAATACTTATCTGAGGCACCCACTGAGTTCCTAATCTACCTCAAGGAATCACCTCGGCTACCTAGGTATTCTATCGCAATACTCATGAATATTCGCCGATTCTTGGGCTTAGATTGCTGCAGGGACTAGGATGGGGGAAAGGATGGACCAGTCAGGATACTTGCCTTTTATCTTAGACCCCTGACTTCTAATTCCCTCAACCCCGCAGATGATCTATGTGGATGATTGAGAGTAATAGCCAGCACGTTTATTTATAGGCAGTTTTGTACAACATTGAACAGTGGACCAGTCGGATGATGGGCATTTTCTAGTCAAATATCGGACAGCAATATATTTTATCACCGAAAACCCTTCGCTTCTACTACTATAGTAACTTGATTTTCGTTTCTTCTTCCAATCATACCGAGTCGCTCTTTGGTTTGTTCTAGCGACGAAAGTTCAACTCCTTTTTCCCTTCTACACTCGTTCCTATTTGACCCTTTCTGGTCCTGGTCGTCATGCCTCAGCAGTCCGTCCTCATCACCGGGTGCAGTGACGATGGTATTGGCTATGGGCTTGCGTTGACATTCCAACAACGAGGCTACCTTGTCTTTGCCACTACCCGAGATGTCAAAAAGATGTCCAAGCTGCAAGGCCTCCCGAATGTCAAGCTTTTAGAGTTAGATGTGACGGAAACAGACCAAATTGCTGCAGCTGCTAGAGTAGTCCGTGATCAAACGGGTGGCACCCTAGACTATCTCATCAACAATGCAGGGCGCAACCATTTTATGCCCATTCTAGATGAAGACCTAAACGCCACCCGGGATATTTTTGACACTAATGTTTGGGGACCGGTGGCAGTCACCCAGGCCTTTGCACCATTACTCATCAAGGCCAAAGGCCGGATTGTCTTTATCACGTCAATTTCGGGCTATGTCAATGTTCCCTGGATGGGTAAGTGAAATCCCATTTGCACTAAAGGTACTATGTCATACCACGCAACCTCCTCGTCTACTTTGCTTTGGCGCATGCAGATCCTGCCCGTGGATATGTACATACTTATTCTGAAAGTTAACAAACATACATTGGCGCAGGAAGTTACGCTGCCTCAAAGAGATCCATTGAGATCATTGCTGAGACTCTCCGCCTGGAGCTCGGCCCTTTCAATGTTGGAGTCTTATCTATCGTGACGGGGGCTGTGAAAACACAGGGTCAGACCTATTTTGGAGACTTTAAGTTGCCTGATAATTCCTTGTACAGCTCAATTGAGGATATCATTGCGTCTCGGGCTCAAGGCAAGGATGGCGTGGACCGAATGCCCCTAATGGCTTACAGCAACAAAGTCGTCGATCAGATTACGAAGGGCGTCATGGGTAAATTCTGGTGTGGTAATAGTGCTAGTGGAACAAAATTCGGGTCCAGCTACCTCCCAGCATCCGTCATGGTAGGTAGTCGATTTATGACATACAGATACGAGCCACAGGGTTTAGCTAATAATTTCTTGTTCATCATTACAGGACAGGGGTGTCGTCAAGGGTACTGGGCTGGATAAACTGTGAACCTTGTATATTCTCGGAGGTATTACTGGAGGGGGGAGTTTGCAGGAACTGAGAAATTGAGAAGTTATTAGCTTGCCTTTAGGCTAGTTGATCTACCTTAGTCTATAATTCCATTTACTGTACTCCATAGCCTGTCCAGCTATTAGCGATTGATACCGCAATATCCCTTATGGATAAGCCCCTTCCAGTATTACGCCTAGCCAGAGTATTTGTAACGATCTAGACATGAGAGACTGTCAGTTACGCGTCTGGGTCAAGGATGATTATGTGGACGGATCGATGCAAATCTACCGTTTAAGCATGTCTTGACATCAGTTAAGGAGATTGGTGTAAAAAGCTCAATTCGGCCCGTCAAGTCAGTCATGTTAACCGCTCGTTGTCATGGATGTGAACATAGTTTCCACCATAAAATAAAGGGAGATGCGTATTTTATCTCTATTGTTTTATATAGACACAGTCGTTGGTAGTTTATATAAGATTTTCAACGTGAAACCCCGAGCTTCGACACATAGGTTATCATGGACCTTGAAAATTTCACACCATGGCTACTTTGGGTCAGCGTGATAGTATTGATCCTGTCTGAGCTCTTCTTTGCCCTACAGGTACGAGCATGTCCTCAATTCAAGATAAGTTGATGATGCTGAAAATAATTGAACTGACTGCCTAGGGCTCGAAAACCACCGAACATATTGTTTCTACCGTATCATCAAGTTCAAAGCTGAGATCCGTGATTCGCGATTTTGTGTGTCTTCCCTCCCCTACAAGCATAGGATCGGTGCAGGACATTCACTAGCCACCTGATGGGAAGAGGAATGGCAGGTACTACAAACCATGGGGCACGCCTCCAATCATCATTGCCGGAGACAGAAAGAGACTGCTTGAATTGAGCGACACGCCAGTGCTATCTCAGCGAGCGGTATATAAGAAGATGGCCCTTGTCGGAGCCAAGACTGTATGGACGAGTATTATTGGAAGAGTGAACGCGCCAGCAGGCATTGTTAGATGTTCGGCTTCAAGCACGCCCTGAATAAGTTTGATCACAACGAGGTCAATATCATCAAATCACGATTGTTTGTAAAAGTTCTCAATATTAACGGTCCGAATCAAATTGTACGGTTACCGCCAGTGTTACAAAAACGACTGCGATCCTTCCTCGATGGAGAGCTTGAGGTTCTAGCTACTCCGAATTCACGTCAGTTATATCCTCTGTCATTTGAGACAATAGATCGTACTAGTCTCATGCAGATATGACATGCAGGCACTGTTTTAATTCCTCTCGCCTGCACGGCAAAGGTCCTCTCATCAAGTCTATGCAACTACTACCTTTAAAGTCTCACTCCCAGCGCTCCAGTCCACCCTCGTAGCCTGAAACACTTCCGTTCACGCACTATCTCACATAGAATCACTACTTGACGTTCTTACCTTCCAGGCTATCCCCCTGGTTCCGCCCACCTGGGGACCTCGGAGCAGCTTCGGCTTCGCACCCAACAGCCACCCGGAACGCGATCTCATTCTCTGCCTTCTATCAAATTACTGGACTAATTCGTCCGCATCTGCGGAAGTCCAGGCTGCTACCAAATCACTGCTGGAAGGGATAGAGGCAATCGCAGAGAAAGAAGGTGTCAATATTCCATACAGATACATGAACTATCCCGCAGCGTGGCAGAATCCCATTCTGAGCTACGGGTTGGCGCAAGTAGGGAAATTGCAAGAGGTGGCTGCGAGATATGACCCGTTTGGCTTCTTTCAGGAGAAAGGTCCAGGAGGATTCAAGCTGTCCAAAAGTTGACTTGGTTGTGCTTTAGTCTTGTCAGGCGTAAGTACTTAGTATACTGAAAGGCAGCGATCAAAGGATGGGCTACCACATAGTATTGTTTAGAAGGAGCAAGTAGCTATAAGAAAGGAACAGATTTTTCCGAGAAGGTCAGTTATTACCTAGGCGAAGTTATAGGATTAGGGTTGTATGGTTAGGTTTCTGTTCCTAGACGTGGTCTGCAGCACTCACACGTGGTGAGATATGAGCGCCTTTTTGTCCTAGCTCAAGAACTCCTCATACTGCAGAGTCATATAGAAAATGTTTATTTAGCTTGATTTTCTGAATCACTAAGTAACCGTGTATTTCTATCCAGACCAGTCGCATTATTTCCGTTTTAAAACAAGTGAAGTGCAGCGATACCATTCAGAGAAAATAACCCCAAAGCCGCTTGAGGCTGAAACCCTGCAGCTGCTCCGGTGAATCTAGTTATCGTAGCACTTGCTGTTTTCGCTACTTGGCTTGAGCTGACAGCTGAGCCATTGCAGCCTCCGGATTTCGCAGTAGTTGTAGCAACGTTGGTCGCGTTATACGGCGCCGCTGTGACTGTAAGCCTTGTTTAGGAAAGTTACAGTCATCCTTTCCGCACCAGGTGGTGATGGTACTCCGGGCCCCTAGGAGTCCCATGGAATTCCTATGGGACTCCTATGGATGGGACTAGGGATTTTATTTAGTCCCATGGGACTTGCAAAGGTCTATTTGAGCTCTTGTCTCAATACCTCGACGATTTGGGCAATGGTCTCAGAGTAAAGCACACGTTGTCATCCAGTGATCCGGAATGGCAAATCATCTGAAAAAATTCACGACATAAGTATTATATCCCTTTTCGGCGCCATACAGACTTAAGATCCGCCGTAAATGCATTTGCAACAACGAAACCCCTCATCGAAATCTCTCTCAGCATCGCACAAATTGATACCGTCTCCCGGGTGGTCGTTACCCTTGCACCTGCTACTCTCAAGGGGAAAAAAAACAACACAGCCGCCAAATTTGCGGTGTTCAAAGAGATCTCAGTTATTCGTAGAATCTCATCAACGTGACTCTGAACAACATCATGTGAGATTGTGGGCGTGAGTATTTTGTTGAATTGAGCGTGGTAGTCGAAGATACCGGATAGGTAGATGGAGATGCCGTGAAAATAGATTGTTGCGAGAACGGAATTGGAATTATATTCGGGCATACCAGTATCGGCCGACCATTTTTGGAAGTTCGCATACCAATCAGCAAGAGCCGACCGGACAACGAAACCTTCAGCGGCAAGCTCAAGGAGGGCCCTGTGAAGGGATATATTTGGACAGCTGGGGCCCGGGTTGAGCAGATCCCTTACCCTACGCTCGGTCAATCATACAATAATAAGATATAGAAGGTCTGCTAATGGACTTACCGGTCACTGATCGAAGAACATGCGATCATCAAATCGAATAATAGTTCCTTTGGATGCCAGTGGTTCTTATCATCCTCGCTCCAGATCTTAGTTGTGAGTGACATCCATTCCGGCTGGCAGAGAAAAGTAGGTTCCGAGTATATAAGTGCGCGGCAAATCTCAAAGACCCGTACTGTGAGGAAAAATGACCGCCCCGAGCCAGCTATATGAGCTTCTGGACCGCGAAGCTGAAGCATTTTGGACGTGCCGTACAGAAAATGCTTCACCCAACCTTCTCCAGTCACATCATACATGAGCTAATTGAAATATTAACGTCCAGCTTCTGATATATTTTCCACCCAAGATACCGGTTACCTACTTCGAACAGCCCCAAGAAGAACGTGGTCCATAGATTGACATCTCGAGGGGTTTTGTTGTTTACAATCTCGGCTTTCAATTTGGCGATCGAGGTGTGGTAGGCCTTGAATGCTCCCACAGCGGCATCTTTCCCTTCCGGAGGTAGAGTCGGCACCGGTCTCCTGCTCAGATCAAGTGCACCCAGGGCAATGGATGCATGATACATACTGGGAGATCTCTGGAATTCCGGTAGTATAGTGCCGACGTCCAAGGGGCCTCCAAAGTCATTTCTCGCCAGAAAGCCGGAGAAGAAATGGTTTACAAAGAGAGCTGAGCTTCCTTCTGAAACTTTGGGGCAGAGCCTAAGCATAGGAGGCCGAGAGTCGAGCGGGAGACAGTCAGAGCCTTTGGATGGTGCCGAGGCATTGACAAAGACTATACCAGACTGTGGCCGAATTGCCTGAGGGACGCATTGCTGTTTTCTTTTCATGCAATACTGGCAGGGAGTACCGCCTTCGCACTACTGGGGGTTAAAATAGGACAACGTTCACTGGGAAGGAAATGCTGACCTTGATTCGGCGTCGTGCACAGGCCGTGCATCTGGTGCGAGCAGTCCGCCGATCGAGTGGTCCCAGGACAGCCATTTTCCGAAATTAATTGTGGGAAATCTCCGACCATTCTGTGCAGGAAATGGCAGCCTGGAAATGCCTCGTGACCCCTCACTGAAGAACGGAGCGGCAACTGGATACAAGCTGGAAGCTACCGAAGATATCAGAGTGGGTCTTGGTTGTAGGCTGAATCAGCACGGCTCCAGCAGTCCTTCCCTTGCCTATTGTTTTGTGTGTGGTAACAGTCGCCTACGTAGTAATCGTGCTTTCAGGAACTCGGAGAATCAGTGTTATAATATACCAGCTTCTTGGCATCGAGTTCAAGATGATCATTTAATCAATATAGATATTCTCCGATTGGTCTCCTAGGTGCTAGATAATACCATTTCCACTATTAATTCTGTCAACACATCTAGATAGTAACGAGGAAATGGGCCTTTCCTGAAGAGGCAGCATTCGAACGCTTTTCTTGGCACAGGAATCTCAGCCTCCACAGTCATCAGTCCTAGTCATAAGCGAAGGACAAGCATATTATCACTCTTCCGTGGAAAGAACCCATGAACGCGTTCAATTATTGCCTGATTAGGTAGGATAGACGACAAGATGTCCCGGCTAACATCAGACCGAACGGACGCCAAAGAGTCCGTGGTATTGACTCGAGAATCCTATATAAGGTGGAGAAATTCACCCTCTTTTCTTTCCTAAAACACAACTCTTCTTGCCTTTGCACTTCATTATTTTGCCATGATGTTCAACCCACCTGACAAACGCCTGCTGCTTGCCGGTCTCTTTACCCAGCTTCTCCGAAGCATCGGCGCAGTGTCCTTCCCCGCCGCGGTAGGCTCGTTCAACACCAGCATTGCGACGACCCAGCTCATTGACCATCATCGTTTGGATCCATACGCTCCAACGCCACAGCCACGTACTTTGATGATCTCTCTGATTCATCCCGTCCCTCCAGCAGTGTGTAGCCCCTCCCTGATATCCTACATGGACCCTATTAGCGCAACCTTTGAGGATGGAGAGTATGCACCGGCTGGTATCCCAGCCGGCGCCTTCGGCTCACTTACCCTTCAAACCTGCAAGCCTTGTCCGGGTTCAAATCCCAGTTGCCGCGTCACAGGGCCTAATTATCCGCTGGTTCTCTTCTCACCTGGCCTGGGGAATTCTCGACTCTTGTACAGCGCTATCGCACAGCAGTACGTATTCTCTATCTTCGGTTTCTCGCTCATTTAGGCTGTCAATCAAGAGGTCTCGCTAACTTTCACTTCTCCACAGACTGTCCAGCACTGGCTACATCGTCGTAACCATCGACCATACCTACGACGCAGACATCGTCACATTCCCAGACAATTCCACAATCCTGGCTGCAAATATTACAACCGATACCCAAATCGTAGATGACCTGAACATCCGCGTGAAAGACGTATCCTTCGTCCTCGACCAACTCCAGCGTCCACCCGTCATCTCAAGGCTCATACCAGGCCGAACATGCGGGTTGGATACCTCTAAAGTGGGAATCTACGGTCACTCCCTTGGCGGCGCCACCGCAGCTGAGGCTATGCTTTCTGATTCCCGTCTCACTGGGGGTGTCAATCTGGACGGTACATTTTTCGGCTCTGTTATCGATCAGGGGTTGGATAAGCCCTTCATGATCATGGCACACGAAGGCAAGAATTTGACAACTGATATGACTTGGGCTGCACTGTGGCCGAAGTTGAAGGGTTTTAGGAGAGAATTTATGATTAATGGGAGTACGCATGGAACGTTTACGGATTTGGCGGAAGTTGCTGATTTGATCGGTCTGAGAGAGCGCTTTCCGACACAGGTGGCCGCATTATTGGGGAGTATTGATGGGGAAAGAGCCCTTCAAGTCATTGGTGCTTATACTAGTAGGTTTTTTGACTTTGTTTTGAAGGGGAAGAAAAGTGAGTTATTAGATTGGTCCAGTATGGAGTTTCCTGAGGTGATTGTTGGAGAAAATTAACCAATGTCAACGAAAGAGAATATCTTGGGCCTGGGATGCAACTACTTTGCCACAAGCCTGCCTTTTTTGTACGATTATCGGGAGAGATAGCTGTATACTTAAGTAGCATGTCTACCGTCTATCACGTTCTTTAGACCTTTCTTGAATCAATCCACCGTTTATCAAATCGATTGGTTCCCGTTGGTAAAATAGACCCAGATATGCATTTAATGACATCCCTTTTAGCTTGCTCTAACAACATATTTTAATTAGTGAACACGCGTATATCATAGCAACGTAGCTTTAAAAAAATATCACAATTACCCACGCAGAGGAAACAGATGATCGGCCTATCTGTTTTCTCCTTGGGGGATTCTTGTATCTTGTGACCTGTGGGATCGTCATTGCTAGAAGACCTAGGTGGACGAGGGAGACAATATTGTGATGGCGAACTCTCTTCGAGTACCCCTACTATGAGGGTCCCTTGTAGGCACGGTGGCCTATAAGCAAGTCCGAAGTCCTCCGGTTGATACGCCGTATAGGGGTGAGATGGATAGCCTAGACTTGTGTAACGCCCAAGCCGCCTACGGCTCCAAGGGCCTGGGGCCTAGCCAAGGCTACACCTGCGACTGTTATAGCTATAGTGTTAGGTATAGACTTTTAATATAATTAATCATAATAATAATAGGTTTAGCATACTTTTATGCCGTGGGTAGAACGGCCTGTAAGTTAGATATGGTGTTATATTATCTCACCCTGTTTCACCTTTTCAAGCTGTGATTCTTCTATAGCGTTCAAATGTTTAAGACTCCTCATACTATTCCATTATCGAAGCAGTCTAGAAAAGCTAGAATGGTATATTAACTGCCCTTAATACAAGGTCAAGCAAATACATAAGGTCGTGAGAGATAACGTATACGGATTTAGATTTGACAGTGCGAATAGGATACTTGTAGAGGAGACATGGTTCGTGGTATGTAGTATAGTCGAAGTGCCAGCGCTATGAAGGTAAGTATTATATATAGTGAGCAAATCAGTGTGTTTAGCTTTAGATCACTGAGCATACCTGTGGGCTTATTTATGTAAGGCTCACTATTCTGATCACAGCGCTCAGGGTTGTGCTCAGTTCTACTCAGGGAATAAAAGCAGCGACGGGCAATACCCCTTTCGAATGCTAAAAACTTCGTGGAATACGTCGCTGGTTGCAATCGTCGGCATTGCCATTGATATAGGGTTGCAAGGCTGAGCTGTGCAGTATGCGCTGATTCGGTGAAAGACGATTTGTGATTTTCGTTGCATCAAAAGACCTGCGTGCATGTCAGTCTATCACCCAGCCCAATCGAAGCGGTCAAGTAGAATGTGTTTTTCATAAAGCGTATGTGGATGAAAAGGGAGAAAGTTGAGGTGTAGTCTCGATGAGCGCCGCCTCCTTGCTGTAAACGGAAGCCACCATCGATCGCGCTGCGAGAAAAACCATGCGTCATCACCAACAACTTATTTTTCCCACTGTATTTTTTTTTCTCTATGTCTAAGTCTACTGGATTCATGAGGTTTGAGAGGAGATTTGTCATATATAGGTCGAGATACCTCCCAAACAGTCCCGTGTGATAGTGCTATTCTGGCACCGCACAGATCTACGTCTACACGACTCCCCAGCACTACAAGCTGCGCTTGATCTAAAGCCCTCCGTATTTATTCCAGTCTGGACATGGGACCCTCACTACATCTACCATATACGAGTTGGACCCAACCGCTGGAAATTCCTGATTGAATGTCAACAGGATCTAGATATCCAAGGCATACACTTCTATCAACGCCAAGCAGAAGCTATGGGTTGTCCGTGAAGCTCCGCAGTCAATCCCAAAGCTATAGAAAGCATGGGAAATTACGCACTTGGTCTTTGAGAAGGATACAGATGCGTATGCGAGACAACGCAATGAAGAAATTATCAGGCTTGCAGAAGACGCTGGGATTGAGGTAGTTGTCAGGAATGGAAGGAACCTTTTTGATCCTGATGAGATTGTGAGGAAAAATAACGGGGAACCGACAATGAGTATGAACCAGTTGCAGAAAGCGTCGGAAAACATAAATGGAGGTTCTCCGGACGGGCCGATTGACGCACCAGAAACAGTGCCTGACTCTTGGGATGATGAGAAGATGAAGCTGGACAGTCTGGAGCATGATGTGCCCAAGTCAAAAGCAGATCTTAATGCGGCTTATCGGAATCTTCATGATGGGAACAAGCAAAATACCCAAATCATGGGTCAAAAGGATTTTGCTGTTCCAGCCTTGGAAGAATTGTATATAGACGCTGCTCAAGCAACGACGCCTCACCGTGGTGGAGAGTCCGTTGCTTTGAAAATGCCTGCCAAATACATCAAAGACGAAGAGTTTATTGGCACATTTGAGAAACCAAAGACTTCACCGGCAGCCTTTGAACCACAGGCAACAACACTACTATCACCACATTTCCATTTTGGTTCCTTGTCTGTGCGGAAGTTTTGGTGGGATGTTAAAACCATAATGGATAAGCGGCATGAGATCAAGGCAGATGCTCCTACGAATTTATTAGGGCAACTTCTCTTTCGAGAAATGTTTTTTGCTGCTCAAGCCGCATTAGGCCATACATTTTCACAGACTTTTGGAAACAAGATCTCCACTTCATTCCATGGCGGCTGCAATATACTCATTCCAAGTCGTTAGATGGCAAGCCTGTACGCGACAGCACTTATGCAGTTGACTCGGAAGAAGCCGAAACATGGTTTCGACGATGGAGGGAAGGTCGAACCGGGTTTCCTTGGGTTGATGCTTTGATGCGACAGCTAAAGCAGGAGGGTTGGATACATCACTTGGGCCGACATAGTGTAGCATGTTTTTTGACTCGTGGAGGCTGTTACGTCAGTTGGGAGCGTGGTGTTGACGTGTTTCAGGAATGGTTAATCGATCGTATGTACTCGATAGTGAGCACTGTGTCTGAAGTCTGGCTGACTCAATCTAGACGAAGAAGCATCCAACATTGGCAATTGGATGTGGCTGTCATGTACAGCTTTTTTCTCGCAGTACTACCGATGCTATTCACCAATAGCCTATGGTAAGAAGTGGGACCCAGATGGCGATTTCGTTCGACGATATTGCCCAGAACTCAAAGACTTCGACAAAGAATATATATACGAACCATGGCGGGCTCCAATACAGTATCAAAAGAAATGGGGATGTCGTGTCAGGGGCGACGGGTCATTGAGCACCGAAGACGGGCTGAAGACGTATCCAAAACCGATATTTGATTTTGACAGACAGCGACAGTTCTGTATAGATTCCATGAAAAAAGCCTATCACATCGGCTTACACGGCAACGACCCGGAAGTACTGGATGGAAGTTGGAAGGAGATTTTCGATTTCCATGATCAGAACGCCTCGCTAATGGACACGACGAATTGACCGGTTGATTCTGACATTGTAGATGAGTCACCAAGCAAGCGCCAGAAGATGCAGGAACGTGAAGAGGAGAATGAACGATACATGGGGAGTGAGTAGATTGATAGCCCTAAAGATCCTGAAGTGTGAGAAAGCATGTAGAAATATTTATAGAGAGGTTGTAGTGACCAGTTCGAGCTGTGAATCCCGAAAAATATTCAAGCCTGGTGATGCAGAGTGTGACTAACTTGATATTAAACAGCACAGTACTTTGACTTGACGGTGCCATGAGAATGCTCAGTAAGGCGTAATTTAAATAATGCAAAGATTGCTTTTATTTCAGCCTCTGATGGTCCTGAGAATATCTGCTTGTCGCATGAACTTATTCAGACTGACAGTCTGACACTGATTGCCAGAACATCCCAATCAAGAAATTCTAGAAGGCGCACTTGCCGGACTGAATTTGTCTCAGGAACAGTATGATTTTTCTCCGAAACTGCTACGCGATCACGCAACTTCGGCCATTAAAAAGACCCTTTCGGACCACAGATTGATGCCATTCTTGGCCGTGCAGACGCACACATGGCAAGCGTTGCCGCTTCTGCCAGATATCCCATAGCAACTGTTCTGCTTCATTGAATGGCAGAGTATTCGGTGTCAATGTCCTTGGATCTGCTGGGTCTGAGGGGAAGATGCTTGGGTTATGAGTGCCTGGGAGGCTACATTTCCAGACGCTAGGCAACGTCCACCCATGTTGGTATCGTGGAGTTCTGAGAAGGGCAATTACGGGACATAGAAGGCAGTAGGGAAAATGCCAACAGCAGTAATTTTGACTTGTTAGAAGACCATGATCATGTATCCGAAGGGACTCATCATGTACTACACCCAGGGAGTAGTGACAGTTCTAAAGGTTAACATTCAGTTACGGTGCTTGTCGGCTGTCCACTATCATGTCCAATAAATATGATTTCGCTTCGAAGGAAGTAATATAAACCTCAATTCGTGCCACAGATGCGACTTCGGAATATCTTCTCAACGATTCAATCCCTGAGATGGGCGGGGGAGGGGGAGCGGCCGTCCTTTACTATAGTGTTTTCATACTTAGATCAATATCGTCGTTGAAAACCCAGCCCGTTGACTCCGCGTTGCGTAGACCAAACCGAAAATCGAAAGTCACAAAGCCTCAATCCTCGCTCGCCTCGGCCAGTGACGCCAGTGGTTCCTGTTGAAGCATATCCGTCACATCTCTGGAAGAATACAAGGTTAACGATAGAGTCAAAGTCAATGTAACCCTAATAGAGCCCGGAGATAACGGAGCCGAGGGTTATCGATAAGAGGGCTCACCGTGCCCTGTCGTCTCCGCTTTCCAACTGACGTCTTCCCCGATGTTTCTTGTTTCTACCCTATTGATTATTAAACATTTCAATCCTTTCTGAAATTGAGCCATACCTTCTATCTTATATACTATCCATCTCTTGAAACACCCTCTGTCCTTCGATCGTGACTGAATTGAATGGCCGACCAGAGCTCCCCGCCCGGCAATCGTTCCGGCTCCGATGACTTATCAGATCAATTCCATCCAGCTTACGAATTCCTCAACAACGCCGATGCAGACGACGACGACAACGATATGGTGTTTGACCCTGAGACGGGTGCTGCGAATCCGCTGATATATTTCGACGTCGATGTAGGGGTAGCCGACGATGACGATGATGATGATGTTGATTATGAGGTAGAAGAGGGAGATGATGACGATGACGATGATGAAGAGGAGGATGAGAGGTCATATGTTCTTGGAGGAGGGAGCGCTGCAGATGATGAGAGGATTTTGACAATGGGTGCGATTATTGCGCAACAGACGGCACACGAAGATGAAGAAGAGGAGGGAGACGAAGAGGAGGAGGAAGAGGAAGAGGAGGATCCTCGGCAATCAGAAGGTACATCCGTCTCCCACCGTTTCGGTTTCAAATTGATTGCTGATTCATGACAACAGGGGCAAGAATCTTACGACTCCTCAACGCCAGAGGTCTCCAAGCACTCCTCCGATCGCACGGTCTATTCGCTGGTGCTTATTTCGCCCGCGGAGGAGGCGGAGAAGGAGGGGGCGATGATGACGAAGACGATGGGTTCGGTTACGGATCTTCTCGATTTAATCGGAGACGACGTGCGGCGCGTCACCCCCCTCCAAAAGTGCCCAGCGAGAATGGAATAGCGTTGATGAATTCTGGGTTTTATGGCAATAGCCCGAGTTATGCGGATGAAGCGAGGAGACGTAAGAAGAAATTGGCGACGAGGATTATGTGGCGTGAACTTGGTATTGGGGCACCGGGAGAAAGGAGGCGGGATTCACGATTAGTGTTTCAGGTATTGCATTATGCGTCGACTTGTGTAGGCTTAGGCGCTGACAATTGCCTGCATAGGATTTGATACCCTCAACCAAACCAGAAAAGATCATACATCTTGACGAGCGATGCTATTCGGGGCAGTTCTCGGATGACGGCAACTTTTACTTTTGTTGTACTCAGGACTTCAAAGTGTACATGTACGATACGTCTAATCCTCATGATTGGGAATACTACAAAACAGTCCGATTCATCGGAGGAAACTGGACAATCACAGACGCCTCGCTCAGCCCAGATAACAAATGGCTCGCCGTCAGCTCAATTCAGAGACAAGTGACACTTGCAGCCACAGATCCGAATGACAAATCCGATCCTATGGTGCTCGATTTTGCACCTCGTCGGAGACATCACCATTCCCGATTTGGAGTATGTTTTCCTTGATATTAATGAATTATTTCTCATTGATTTGATCTTATAGATATGGTCTCTTCGCTTTTCCGGTGACGGTCGAGAAATCGTTGCTGGTACAGGCGCTAGCAGCGTCATTGTATATGACATCGAAAGGCAGACACCAATACTGGAATTAGAGAAACACCAAGACGATGTCAACGCAGTTTGCTTTGGCGACTCTTCGTCACCGCATATCTTGTACTCTGGTTCAGACGATACGACAATCCGAGTATGGGATCGACGTTCCATGAACGACAGCCGCGAAGCCGGAGCCTTTGTAGGTCACACCGAGGGTCTAACCTACGTCGATAGCAAGGGAGACGGTCGTTACGTTCTATCGAACGGCAAAGACCAGTCGATGAAATTATGGGACTTGCGTAAGATGGTCACAACCGAGGCATTCGACAAGATCAATATTAGTAAATATACCACCGGTTTCGACTACCGATACACGCCTATTGGTGGTATTGACTATAAGCCACATCCGTACGACTGCTCCGTCGTGACTTATCGTGGTCACAAGGTATTGAGGACACTTATCCGATGCCATTTTTCGCCGCCCTCCAGCACGAATTCGCGATATGTCTATAGTGGTAGCTACGACGGCAAAGTGTATGTATACAATATCGATGCAACGTTAGCAGGCGTCATCGACGTCGATGCTGCTGCAATGGCAGGCAGGGATCCGCGCGAGAGAGAGACATTTTCGCCGTATGATATGGGCATGCTCGACGATGCTTATGGCACGGTTGTGCGGGATGTCAGCTGGCATCCATCAGCGCCTATCTTAGCCGGTACGCCTCTCCTCCTTGCCTTTAATTCAATTAACCGTTACTGACATGTTTGTATTTAGCGTCCTGCTGGAATAGCAACGGAGAATCCGCCGGATCATGCTCAATCCATTCGTGGAATGATTCAGCCTCGGACGACGAAGGAGAACCGGCCATGGGGTCGGAATTCGATGAGAAACTGCGTCCTTGGATAGCTCATAGGAATCGCAGATATCACCGATTTTAAACCTTACTCTCTCTATATGCTACCGAGTCATATTATCTGCCATCATACAATGGATCATACATGCACCGTCCCGGCGCTATAACGTCCCTTACTACGCAACGAATTTGTCTATACCCATCATGACGACTTTGTATAGATCAACTAGAGAATGCTTTAATTGTTTTAAGTGTTTTCGATTATCTACATACATACATACATCTTCTCCCTTCTGCATGAAATGATGAAATGATGGATTGATTGATACAACCTTCCCTTTCAATGAACAAGACTCGCATTAAAAAGAATTCAAAAGGTTAAGGTATGGTATATAAGTAACAGCGTTTGCCCGCCATCCATTAAGATAAACTCCTGATGTGTTTGATTGTGTATGCGTGTTGTGAGGTTGTGAGGTTGTGTGTCGGCATGTTTGAATGTGTGATGGCGTGCGAGAAAATTGTGGGACCGGAATCGATAGGGGTACTGGTTATCTGCCGTCCTCCATCTCTTGTCCGTTCAGTTCTTCCTTCTTATTGCTGGTATCGTATTATTGAGCGTCTATCCGACCAAGACGTTGTTGACGGGGATATGGACTAGATAGATTGATCAGTCGCGCGCAACAACAAACAATCCTAAAAAGTGGTACTAACTCAATTTGACAAAATATCCAATAGCGCCCTAATACGTAATGTGTTAGTATATATCCCATACTCGAAGCTTTCTTTCGTTCTGATAGTGTCATTCGGGACGTACCATGATAACGAAGCCGACGCCTATTCAGATAATGATTAGCAACCGGATCTCGGAAACTTTGAAGAGTTCATTGAAAAGGGAGAAACGTACCGACTGCCTGAGAAATCTTCAAGAATTCCCTCTTGTCTGCTGCGGAGGTTGTTAGACCATCAATCCAGAAAATATCCAGGGGCGAATCGAGTCGCAATTGTATGTTGTATGTCGGGTAGGGAAGTGGACAGAGGAGACTAACGCTTGGTGCAGCGGTTCACGAATTGCATGCCATCGCGGACAAAGTCCTAGAAACAGGAGAGTTAGCGAACGTCGAGCAATGGTAGGCAGACTTCTGGGGTAGGTAATGAGCATGCGAGCAGCTGGCAGACGTACCTTGGGGATATCGGCGAGTTCTTGGAAGGTGTCAGACATTGTGATTGTTGTATGTAGTAAGATTATAATGAGGAAGAAAAGTGAAGGAGTGACACGAAGAAAGTAAGTGAATTGGAAGAGAAGAGAACTGAATAAATGATCTGGCGATGCTCCTTCCTCCACGATGAATCCAGCTGGCCTCATGGCAGCCATGCGCTAGTCCTTAAACGTACTAGCCGGCTTGGCAACAGCGGAGAAACATTGAGCAGCTCCGAGCCAATGGTTGCCATCATTTGCCGCAGCTTGACCAGTCGACCTGGACCTCACCTGGACCTCAGCTTCCGCGTCCCATCTTCACTCTGGCCATTCGACTTCGTTGTACCGTTTTCCTGTGGTCTTTTGGATCTCGAGAAGCTCCAGTATCTACGACGTGCGAGATCTCACCTCCCTACCAAGTCGAGGCAAACGGTCCAGTTACACCAGCCTCGTACTCCGACCTCACCTATACCCGTGCCATACCAACGTCCAACTCCGGGCACCTTTACAATTCTCTTTCTATTATCAATTCTTGGCTTCTTGAAGGGATCTCACTACGATCATAACCTGTGCTTCTACTGATTTACTCTTCAACCCTGCTGGTCTGTGGCAGCTTGCTACTCTTGTGGATAGCCTTGGTCAGATACAACTCGTGTCAAAATCAACCCTGCACTTGTCATCAAGGACAGTCGGGTCAGGTCAAAGATAATATTCTCAGAGCTTATTCTGGCGGCTCATTATTTGTTTCCAAAGAATACTAGCGTCCAGCTTGTACGTACCTTTCTTTCATGTCTCTCCTGTTGTCGGTCCTGGCTGCGTTTTCCTCGATGGAGTTATTTTCCGATGACTCGACCACTGTTCCTGCTTACTACCTTCAGGTCATGTTACTCCCTATTTCCATGCTAATGTGTTGCCGTCATGAACAGACATGTATTCATATTGATTTCGTCGAGAAATACTTTACACACAGAGGGACCTACTACCCCAGAATTGTGCATAACAGAAAAAAAAGAAAATCAAGATTGAAAATTTGTCGATCGATCTCTCGCTCCACACGAACAAACCAAATCACATAAATCGTCGCAATGGCTGAAGAGGATAACTTTGATTTGGATATCTACGGAGATAGCGGTTACAACGGACAAGAAGGGCCGGAGCTGATTCTGGATGCGCCCGAGACCAACGGTCATGAAGGCGGGGAAGGTCAATATGGTAACAATGATAATGCGCAGACAGCAAATGGTCAAGAAGGACAACATCAGATTCAGAGCACTGCAGGTCAGGCCCCTCAGCAGCAGGCGCCCGTGCAGCAAGGCCAGAAGCGCAAGACATCCTCATCCGAAGATCGACCTACAGACCCAGATGCTACTACTGCACTCTTTATTTCGGAACTGTTCTGGTGGACCACCGACGACGATATTCGAGGCTGGGTCAACGAGGCTAACGCTGAGGAAGAGTTGAAGGATGTCACTTTTAGCGAACACAAGGTCAACGGGAAGAGCAAGAGGTGTGTATCATATTGACGAGTTCTCATTTCACTTTAGCAAATTGGGCTGACACACGTTTAGTCAAGCATACGTCGAATTCTCCACACTACAAGCAGCCACCGCAGTCAAACGCCTGATTGAACACTACGCTAGTACCGGCCAACCCGGTCGTAAGCACAGCGCCAACTACACAAACCCACACCAGAACCCCTTCCGCACCCTTCCCAAGGACGCACCCACTCGCAAAGATGACCGCACTAACAGACCCTTCAACCAACCCGGAACCCAGAACATGGGCTACGGCATGAACAACATGGCCGGCGGCAACGCTGGCGGTGGCTTCCGAGGCGGACGTGGAGGATTTAACCGCGGCGGCATGGGCTACAACAATCGCAATTATTCCGGAGGCATGAACACCGGTTTCCAAGGTGCCGGTGGCCCCATGGGTGGCGGAGGCTTTAATAACCCCATGGGCGGTGGCATGGGTGGCTACGGAGGAGGCTTCAACAACCGCGGCGGAACCATGATGGGCGGCGGTATGCGTGGTGGTCCAAACATGCGCGGCCGTGGTGGTGGACCCAACATGGGCGGTGTCCCCAACATGATGGGTATGGGCATGAACCCCATGGGCGGAATGGGTATGAATCCTGCCATGGCTGGCGGCATGAATCCTATGATGGGTAACATGGGTATGGGTTAGTTCCCTTCCCCCTTTGCCCTTTTCCTCTCTCGACCCGGTTTCGGACGTGACTAATAGTGTGATCGATCAGGCTTCCAAGCTGGAAACTTCAACTCCAATTTCGGCGGCGGATTCCAGGGTAGCCCTCAAATGGGCAATGATCAAGGATCATGGAATCCGCATGGCGCAAAAAGGACAAGACAGGAATAGTAACCTGCCTCACTCCCCCAACCTCTTCACAGACACAGCCACGTCGCAATCATAAACTCAACGAACTATCGCGCAACTCTCAATCTTCCTCCATTTTTTTAAGTCAAAGGAACCGGCGAATCCGTCTTCTTCTGTTTCAGGTGTCAGCACAATCATGACTATTTGGCGTTTTCTCTTTCCGTCTCCTTTTTTTTTTCTCCCCATATTTTACTTTCAAATGGTGTTTTAGAAAAATCTTCCTCCTTTTTTCTGCCAACTGTGTAGGTGTATTGAATACAATGGAATTGATTTCATTTCGTCTTTCTTTGCTTTATGTGTAGTATGCATTACTCGAAGGTTTGTTTTAAGGATGGATGACTGCCTCTATCCAAGAAGAAATCCGGCGTCATGTCATAATCACTTTTTGGGCGGCGACGTCGATTCTACCTAGGGATCTTTTGAGTATACTAGGTAGGCAGGGTGTCCACGGGGAATTGTTCTTTATCCTTTATTCTGACAGAGGAAAAACAAATGAAAGTAAGTATCAAAATCAATCAATCAATCAATCAAAAGAAATCCAATCGCTTGTCCTCGCTCTATATAAATCCCAAATGCCAACGCTGTTCTATCCATGAATAACCAGTTTCCATCATCATCATAATCATCATCATCAATTTGAATGCCCTTCGAAGTGCAGGTATATAATTTTTTTAAGATATTGGTGCAGGATTTCGGCGCATAGTACATTTCCCAGATGTGCATCACATTCGCAACGACATAAGATGTAAGTAGGAAATGAAATTATATGGTTTCGTCTCGGAGTGAAGTTTGGGGAATTCATGAGAAACATGGCGAACACGCAGATATATAAAAAGAGAATCAAAGGGCAAGAAGAAGAAAAGAACACAGAAAGATCGTCACTCATAATATATAGTTGCATCATGGTCAAGCGATGTCGCTTAGTCGCATTTCATAACCATACAAATCTTTCGTCGCTATAAGAAAAATTGGAAATGGCTGGGTATTGACTGTCGTTATTCTCGATGCATTCGTCATTCGGTTGTGTTAAAAAGCTGTTGTCGATATATTCATTATCGAGCGATGCAACAAACCATACAAGTCAGTCGTATCGTACGACTCCATCAGAGACGGCTGAGGGTTGGATATAACATCCGTCAGGCTTTGCAGAAATCCAAATACGCCGAGTGGACTATTGACGCTCGGCGACCTTGAATGGGCCTTGAGGGCGTCGTTCTTGTCCACATCATAAGTATCGTCGCCAAAGTCGGTGGGAAGGTATTTTTGTGTTAGGTTATATAAATATCCCAGCGCTTCAGACGTAAAAGACGACATCGTGGCTTTTGGTCGGCCACGTTTGGGTGAGGTGAGTTGGTTCTTCATGTTGGAAGGATGCGGCGATAATGGTACATGTTCCTCATCAACGGCTACCTCCTTTTGAAGCGAAAGAACGAAGCTAACTGCCCTCAGTCGGGCCCAAAGCGACGAAAGCCGCTTGCGGCGACGGCATTCCTGCGTTGTTCTCGTAGTAGCCGCAGGAATAGCTGGGGCTGCTGACAGTTCCCACTGAATTGCATTCAAAGAACTGTGACATTGTCTCAAATGGCGTGCTAATATCTGATGCGAGATAGAATGATCATAATGAATGCGGTACAACGTTCTCTCACCAAGAATCAGAGGGTCAACGGCGACTTTGGTATGATTTTCGGACTTCATGCCTTGCGGATGCCCAGTCAGGCGAACAGAGATCTTGTTGATCGAAAGGACAAGTGTCGCTATTTCAAGTTCCTGGATAATTCCTGATATCAACATCATCTCCCTTGGAACCCATTGTTCTGCTACTTCGATAGAGTCATTTTGACGTGAAGAAGTCTTCGATCCTGGGCTATGCTCATCCAACGATAATTGACACAGCTCTATCGAGATATCGCTCAAATCAACCCCTTTCTTGTTTGGGGATGTCTTGGGGAATGTTCGTTCACGATTGTTATTCCCGTCGCCATCCAGATGTTGCGTCGGCAGCCCGTTGATAGTCCATGACGTGAACACCGAATTGGAAGCCAAGTTGCTTCCCTGAAAAAGAGACGCGCTTCCAGCACTCGACCCAGGCGTAAATGTCAAGTTTGGGAAAAGGAAACCAGAACTTCCGCCTGCACTCCCTTCATCCTGATTCGGAGGACTATCTGGTTCCTTTTTCGGTTCATCCTCTGAGGTCTCTTCAAATCGGCAATGGGCCACGATTCCGGCAAACCATACATCCCATGATGTAAAAGGAGGTATGTGATTCATCCACGTATCGGTTTCGCATAGGTCACATTTGCTGGGTTCAGCCATGACTAGTTCCCTTTCGCTAAGATCTTGCTCGCGATCGTATTCGGCGTAGTGCCTGGTCTTTAGATGATCTCGAAGCTTGTCCTTGCGTGTACCTGTCCAGTCGCAATGCATGCAGAGAAACATAGACTTCGGCTGATGCTTCTCATTGACATGTCGTTTGAAAGCGCCCCGTGAAGTTATACGCACAGGCGTTGAGCACAGTTTACACATATATTGTTGTGTAGTGCTATTAGCACGATGGATAGGAGAGACCGCAGACGGCGTTGCAGGAGGTTGCGGTGATCTCGGGGGAACCAACCTTGGTGCGATGAATCTTCGGATTGCATTGGTGCCTAGATGAGTCTGAGCCAAACTTAGTGCATACATTGCCTGGTTTGGATGTGTGGCATATATCTGTCGCAACCTGTCGATGACGAGCTCGAGCAACGCCCTAGGGTCGTTGATGCTGGCTTCGATATTCTGTAGTGGATCGTTGACATCGGGGTTTGGACGTGGTAAGGGTGTGTCTGGAGGTAGCAGCGGATGATCAGCAGCGGTAAAAGCATTATGATCTTGCACCTGTATCTGAGGGTTGTTCCAAAAAAAAGCATCAGGCTCGTGTTGTATATATGAAGGATTAGGAGTTGCAAAAGAGGCAATCGAGTCACCGATATTTGAGTGTATGCTGCTGGCGGTTTGTGATGACTCCGTTACATGTGATGACTGAGAAGGGAGTCGATGCATATCATTACTCATAGCATCGGTGAATGACGCCGAAGACCTGCGGGTTCCGGATGGGCGACTTTGGTGAGAGTATCCTGGACGCAGGTATGGGTTGCTGGGTTGTCTCCAGGACATGGCTGCTCCTAGTAGGTGAAAATGTCGGTATCCGAGACAGGAGAGAACAATATATAAATTGAGCAAGTTGCTCACTCCTCAATTGGAGACGTGCTTCTGAGGGCGTATATAAAATCCAACGGCTTGTTCGCAAGCATGATCTGGGTGTTCGTATCAGGCTCGGCGAGGGATATCGATAGCGGGAGGGCTGGTCGACTCCCGCCAACAAAACGAAGGACTTCAATATACTTATATATACATATTATAAGAAAGGGACGCGAGCGAGGTGCCACGCATGCTGTGTCAAGGAAGAATGAACGAAGAGCGAGTAAAAGAAGAAAAGAGGAGGATCAGGAAGATGGAGTTTTATGGGTGACGAGGGCGGTGCAGGCGGAGGCTCTTTTGGGCAAGAGCCAGTCATGCTGAGAGTGGGGAAGGAGCGAGTCACGTCCGACATCATCGCTGGACTTTTCACCCGGGCAAATATCCCAGGCCAAGGGGATAAGGCATTGGGTTTGGGCAGCCTGACGATTAATCAATTATTGCGGATGAGTAAGAATGTTGTTTCGTACTTTTGTTACCCAGGTACGGTTCGCCGTTCTTCCCCGTAGTGAGTGGATAATTAAGGGCAAATAATGTGGGACTTTGGATCAGCAGCCCTAACCCTAAGAAAAACCGGTAATTCGCACTAGTCCATTCTAAGTAGGCGGCCCGATATGGTTTAGCGCGGGGAAACGACTAGGATGACGTCCTTCCATCTGTGGCTCAATCAATGATTTCTGCTCTCTAGCTAACACTATGGATCGGTTTATCCAAGAGGGGAGCTATCAAACTTTCGACGACTCTCCAGTTCCGACAAAGCGCCGAAGAGTCGCAATTGCCGGCGACAATTTAGAGAACGGAAGATTCGATGCGGCGGAAGCCAGTGTGTGGCCCTTGCAAGAAGCGAAAGGAAGCATCATCACCGTGTGTCTACACATTGCTTGCGGGTACTGCGAGGCGTTTCAATGAACCAGAGTCAGTGTATTCCTGTCGCTACAGTCGATCGTTGTGTCTAAGTAATCGATATGCAGACACATAGCGAGCCTCCAACGTAATATCGAGGAGCTTCAGCAACGTGTTGATCAGAGCGAAGCTCAGACCAAAAATGCCAGTTTTAACCATGACCCGATAGCTCATGTTGTCCGTCAAACCAGGCAGTCGCCTATTGGTACCGCGGCTGGTCGATCACCAGCCCTTAAAGTGTGAGCACTAACGGCCCAGACGAAGGCCTTATGCGCAGAAAACTTCTCTGATACCTAGAGGCTACCACTAAAAGTCCTACAACGTAATCACAGTCTGCTGCGTCAGCATATGTGGATATAGATCACTCTGCTGACTACTATGAAGATGATCTAGTAGACGACTACCAAGGTCCCAGCCCCATCAGCGCCATGGGTGGTGCTATCCTGATAGACGGTCAACAGTCTGTTCTGTGGCAGGATGAATTCTATGGGCGGTCTTCCATTTTATCCGTGGCATAAGAGGTAACACTCTCAGTAATGCCGCTTCCACGTCGGGACCACACAACACCGCAGGTCCGACGAGAACTCAACTATGCGATGCCCACCAGAATGTCAACGCGTGGCCGGACCAATGCAATGGCTCAAGCCCATTTTGCGCACCCTCCGCACTGCATTGCCAGAGACCAGTGTGAAACTCATCGCCGAAGAGCTCGTTCGTGCAAAAGAGCCTCTCGTCATCACTGGTTATAGTGGTCGGAATCACGAATGCGTCAATGCTCTTGTCGAATTAGCCAACACGGTCAAAGGTCTGCGGCTTCTTGATACAGGCGGTTGTGATATGTGCTTTCCAGCTAATCACTCTGGATGGCTTGGGATGAAGTTTGAAGTGGACCCTACGATTGAAACTACCGACCTGATTCTGATTATTAATTGTGATGTACTATGGATTTCGACCTGGTGTTGCCCGCAGAAGTCTACGCGTATTTTTTATATTGATATCAATCTACTCAAACAGCTGATGCCGCTTTTCTATATTCCTACAGTTCAGAAGTATACTATAGATTTGTGCATTATAATCAATGAAGTTATATCTTATATTAATTCCTTACCAGAGCTCATAGATGTGGTGAGCTTAAACATATTTGCAGACAGATAGAGCCTACTTCAGAAGTAGCATTCAGGAAGATTTCTAGTCTTAATACATAATACATTTTAAGTTTAAAAAATACTATTAGTGCTGCATATCTATACAAAAAGCTCAAAGATTTAGCGCCAAAAGATATAATTTGGGTTGTAGAAGCTGCCACAAATATATATTTACCATTGCTAATTAGATCAGAGCTACTCGACCAGGATAATAGATTAACTACAGTAATGGTGGCTTAGGATAGAGTGGCAGCGATGCCCTTGGCGTCAAGCTAGCAGTTAACGCAATTGCAGGCGCTGCGGATATCAAGGAAAGGAAAATAGTTATGCAGATTATCGGCAACAGTACATTCCTCTTTAGTGTGCCTTCCAGTGTATACTGGATTTCAGGCTGTTACGATATCCCGATCCTCACCATAGTGCTAAACAATAAGGGTGGGATCTTGTTCCTCGAAAAGGGGGATTTGTTTGCTCTGTGTACATAATCATGTGGTATCTACAATAACTAAATGTTGGGCTGTACCCGGTGCCTAACAGAATGCCTAAACACATAGATTTTTTTTGTACCTAATATTCCGAACCATCGCATTATCAGATATGATATGATTCATATCACATGGCTTATCGCGTAACTATCACTCTACGGGGATCTTAGCGTCAGTCATTGATGCTTTGGTCTAATCAAGCTTGAAAGTTCCCACAACCGTGTTTTTCAGGATATCTACTTTACACACGAGTGCTAAAATTGAGTGTTTGATGTTTGGAGCCTACTGGAGAAAGATAAATTCCTTAAATATTCTAATTTGGGTTAACATGCATGCATCGCACAAGGAGCCAATCCTAGACTCTAAGAATTTAACCCTAAAGCCATCGGCCAGAAATTAGACTTGTTCCAACCGTCGACACATGAAGAAGTCTGGATTCACGACAGATACAATCCGGCTTTGAAATCTATGGATTCGTGCGCTAATTAGCTAGTTATAATTTAAGTCCTTGGTACAGACAGACTCAATTCCTTTGACCATCATCTTTTCACCCGGGTTATAGTTACGGGACCAATTGACAGTCTGGCCAAGCTCTGAGATTGATTCCTGATACACCGCTCCTACGACTTTGTCCAGAGTCGAACGATCGTACCTACTATTTCCGCAATTTCGACCGATAGTAAGCGCCTAAGAGATCATAGGTTAGAGTGTGGCTTAGGCTTGTTCCAAGCTCGAAAAAGCTTTTCCAATGCAGATTTCCCCGGGCACGCAGGTTGGACCTTCTTTGAGGTAACATTTTATACCAAGGGATTTTCTGTCAAACGAGCGTCTCCACATTCATCACTTGCGTGATTTTATCGTTGAGGCAGTGCAGTAAGTCACATCATCTCCATTCCAAGTACAAGGCAAAACACCAGATCCAATAGTGGGTACATGCAATATGTGGCTATAAGCTGATTCGAGCTTGTGGTGATGCCAGATCATGTCTGTCAAATGATTGTGATTGGGCTGGAAAGTGAGGCAAGAGGAGACCAAAGAGCGCATTGTAAAGGATGATGGTTAGCGGATCTCAGACTGTCTGCAATTTCATCCTCCGTCAACTGTGTTGGAAACATTGAAAAAAGGTAAAAAAAAAAAAAAAAAAAAAAGCTATTCTTATTCTCTTTTTACTCGATTGATTTTTAAATCAATGTTCACGACCAGATGGCAGATGCCACTATTTGTGGGGACTGTGGAACGATCGCGATCGATAAGCTTTTGGGTTTAACGGCCCCGTCGACCCGCCATCCGTGTCTCGTATGGGTCTCATGGTTCACGATCTGTATATATTATACGTACACTCTTTTTCGACTTTTATAGACCATGATAGCCACATATTGGCGGCTGAGTCATTGAACGTAAGGTCACAAAGATGTTGGAGCAAAATACCGCTAGACCAAAAAGGAGATCCCCCTTAATGGGGCGATATTGTATTCGGTATGTACCGTGTGCGAATGCTCCATATTCGCTCAATAATCACGTGATCTGAGTCCCAACATTTCAACAAAAGAGGCTTGAGTTCTCTTTCTTAAGAGGGAGAGTGAAAGGATTCTTTTCTTTCTTCGTTCAACATCGAAAAGTTAAAACGAGAAAAGTGATCTCTATAACTACCTATTCCGTCAACCATACAGCCACCTTGCATCAAAGTTGAATTTAAGTTAACCTTGTCAAGGTTGCCAAGATGATATTGGCTACTCATACGGCTAAAGAGGCCTGTAATATGGCTCTCAAGGTCCGTAATTTGTTAATTTCTTTTCAGAAGATAACGCTCACTCTTCATCAGGAAGCAACAAAATGGGCTTGGAAAAACCCAATTCTAGCAGCATGCTCTGTGACTGCCGTTGGTGGAGCCACCCTGATCGCTGCCCCAGGAGTTATTGCAACCAGCATTCTAAATGCTTTTGGGTTTACAACAGTAGGAGTCCAGAGCGGTAAGTTTAAAAAGCCCAGATAATTAGGCGGGAGTGGGAAATCTTGAGCTGACTCACTGTGCTGAAACTAGGATCTCTCGCCGCCGCTGTCCAATCTTCAATCGGGAATGTTGCTGCTGGTAGCATCTTTGCAGCTTTTCAGAGTGCCGGTGCTGGCGGTGCTGCCCTAGGAATCATGAACGGGGTCATCCAGGGCACTGGTGCGGCCATATTCAGTTCGGCAGCCTATGCCAAATATTATTTGTTTTCCAATACCACCGCCGCCAACGATCTGTGAAGTCCTTCCTTACAACACAGCCTCTGCTCGTACTTTGATCCATCGACACAACTCATCACCTCCGACAAGTACTAGTATAGGGATCATCGAGAATTTGGGATGCGCAGCGGCTATGAAATTGAGCTTTACGTCGTTAAGGTGGTGGGAAAGACGGATCAGTGTTCTTACGATTATGATGATATGGTTACTGGACACGTTTTCTGGTCAAGGCAGGGTTGATGGGGAAGAGTAATGCGCCTACGCAAACCGACATGAAACTGATACTCCCCTGTCCTGAACTAAATACATCAAAACCCAAGTAATTTTGCTGACGGCAAATCTATTCAAATAATTCAGCCTTATGACGCGTTTAACTTTTCATAGATAACATGTCCTCCACCGCACATCCTGTGAAGTATGCGCCTCTGGCAGTACTTCCGATCCAATCCGCTGCTCATGATATGCATACTGTATAGATCGTCGATTAATGATCTGAAATGTGGGACATATTCAGAGCCAAGATTACAAGACTGGCATTGCATGGACATCCCAGTTGACTCTTTATCAACCCACATTCCTCGGCAGCAGATTTGTGCTCAAATGAGGCTTCGACGACTAGCCAGCCAGGAAGGCCATCTCGATTATCGAGATGAGGTGGCATTGATTTCACCATATCTAAAATAAGTATGATTCCACGAGACTCCTTACAGTTTTGTATATATCAAAACTCTAACTTGTCGTCACATCCATGGATATCAATTGACCAGACTCTACCATACGAAATTAAACATCCACACGACACAACATCAGCCCCTTCACATATCACTTGCTGTGCCACCACGTTCATTCCACAGAACCTTGCATGTCACCCAGCTACGTTCAATCGGAATTACCTTCCGCGTAGATATGCGGTTCCGATTCATCTACTACGGCTAATGTTAATAGAATTCTCCTTTGAAAGTTATACGTATACAAGGATGCACTTTTCCTAATAGTTGAACTATTTCCAATTGATAATATTCTCGGTTATTGGCTATCGGAGACCTCCGCAACATTAAGGCGTCCATAAACTCTGATAAATTGAATTTGGAGAATTTCTAATCTCAGGAAAGGACCCGACTGGATGGTAAGAAGTAGGGCAAACGGAGCTAAGATTATTTCATGAACTAAGGAGGCTCGAGCGTATCCTATCATTCGGTTGAGGCTCAATGTGCTATTCATGTGAATGGGTCTGGAGGGTAATGCCAATACATGGACAAGGAGAATCCGTACTAGAAATGTTGAAAACCCCAAAACTATTTAGATTCAAGTATGCCTAATTGCAAAACAAGTACAAAAAGCAAACTGTTGTACGGAGCATCAAGAGATAGCTCGTCTGGAATCAAACTGTTCGTCGGTTTAGTATTGAGACGATATGGCCAACAATCAGATCGGTAATATGACTTCGTATTTCTCCCGACAGCAAGAAGATTTGTTGGGCTTGTCACTACAGCAGCACAGGTTTGCCGACGTCGATAAAATCCTGCCGAAATTAAGGTACTGTTTCTCCACAGGTCTTCTTTCATCCTCAATACTTACTAGAAGTACAGTGATGTCTGCCTTTTAAACAAGCCACTTATCGGCACCTCTTCCGGTCAGCGCTCTATTTCTTCGTCGAGTTGTGGACAGGAACTCACCGTCGAAGACGTGACCGCTATGCGTCTATTGAATAAAAGGCAGTGGAAGTGTATCGGTTCATATGGGCTCTCAATCTAAGCGCTAGCCACTACTGCAACGGTTTATCTTCACCCAGTACATATGGAAATCAGTGTCACATGGATGCGATGCGAGTGAGCACGGGCGATCCGAGACGTGCGAGTATTTGATGACTCTCGCCAAATCTTTCTCAGGGGGAGGACGATATTCCAATTTGACATGGCTACTACCGTGATGATCAACATGCACAACGAACGACGCAATACGTATTGTGAGATACATTGCAAAGGTCGAAATAACAGATGCAGCTACCCGATTATCTGATCATTAATGCCAGATATTTTTCCATGATTAGTTGAAAATTGAAGGCTGTGGGCTTGGTTGAAAATCACGGTCAATTTGGAGGAATCGTGAAAGTTGAATTTCAATGGATGAATATATGATTTCATGGGCGAAGACTGTTTGGTTGAAGCGTATTACCAGATTTACTTTAGGAGACACTGGCATTACGGGAAGTTAGCAGTAGTTGAACAGATGTTTGCTCCTGTATGTTAGGTTAGCTTGATATTATAAGCGGACTTTTTCAATTCCGTTAAATAAGTTGATTTGATTTCCGTAGCATCCACCATATCCTATTCGAATTAAAATCTGTAGTAGAAGTAGGATATGTTGGCATACAAAGTCTTGCGACGCTCAGCTGGTCAATGCATACCCGTCTCATATGAGATAAAGGAGTCAAAGGGTCCCAACATATGCTAGACATTGCTTTGTATCCGTTCCTCATGTGTACATATATTGGGAGAATGATGTCAACCATAAATAGCTGGGAAATCCCCTGCAGAAGATGCCCCAGATACTTGACATGTCTTCAACGGTATGATCTATTTATGGTGCCCTATGAGACCGAGAATGACCAGCTGCCACGTTGTATCCAATCATGGTTGTACCAGGCACGGTGTGAAGGCGTTGAATCCGGTCAGCTGGCTTGATCCAGTCTGATCGACAGAATTCGTTGCATGTATGTTTGCTGAAGAACGTGCTCATACCGTCAACACCGAGATCAGTGACGCCATACTCACGAGTTGGAGATAGAATGACAGGGTCAGAGAGAACAACTTCATTATGATGTATGCCACCTTGAAGATCACACAGAACATAACGTCCACCGGAGATGTGGGAGCTAAAATGACTAAGGGCTTGCATACATTTTCCCCATGCCGTGGAATCGTCCTTCCATCCATTGTTGCTGTTCCACTTCTGATAGCTGTATATATAAGGTTCACATAGAGCCATTTGACCTGCCCAGTCTTCCTCGCAGTCGTCGTCGAAGCGCCAAATTGCGGGTATGTTGATCTTGACGACTTTGTTGATCATATTCAGTTGATTGAACCGCTCTACTATCTCCAAAGCCTTGTCAACAGCCTTAATATCGAGAGTGAAGAAGTCTTCAGAGAATACTGCACCATTCTTGAACCATTTGGCAACACACCGTTGACCCTGACGAGGCCCTGAAACGTAGTGTCCCTTGGCAACCCATCGGAAAGTACCTTTCGCAAACGGATGTTTTAGATGTCTATTCTTGAAGATAGAAAGATCGGATTGGTTATACCGGCCACTATGGGATTGTACTGCAGAAAGGATGTAAGAATAGCGACGATTAGCACAATCTGCACAACGCGAGAGGCCATGGCCCTTGGAGTATTCGCGCTCTGTGTACGATGACCGAGAGAGGTCGCGGCCGCAGCTGCCACACACGCGATCCATTACGTCTTGTACCGATTGGGAATGGTAAGTTGAACGAGAGTCTTAGTGTTGAAACAAGCACTGGAAATCGAGAGAGAGAATGTGAGAGTGGGTATTCCAGGTTTGCTTGATTGAGAAGCAGTTGTCTTAGCTGGCCCTGTAAGCTTTTATAGCCAGTCTAGGTGGAAGTTTCTCCTAGGTATTGTCTCTACTTCCCAACCGATACAAAGATTAAACGGAACAAATAGAGAAGATTGCCTTCCAATGACATAGTAATCAAATTTCAGACCATTTTCGTCTGCTTGAAGGCGCGAAATGTGATGCCCGTCAATGGATCTTACCGGTCGGTTCCTGATTAGGGCTTCGTATGAGATTTGGCTCCATTGAGGTCGGCGTGATTTGTCTCATATTGAAATATGGTTCTTATGCACAAAGAATTTATTTTATGGGTCAATTCGTATACGATGATATTCGACCGGCTCTTGTATGAGGTCGCCTACTTCTTTGGGCTGATCTTGTCTAGCCCTGAGCCCAATGCTTAAGCTTAAAATATTTTCTCCCTCTGGATCGCCCGTCTTCGTAAGTTGCGAAGTCAATGCTGTATCAATCAAATATTGTATTATGATTATCCTCTACAATATCAAGTAATGGCTCTTGATCTAGAAAGGGTCTCTGTAACAATGATGGGCTGTGCAAGAATAATGCTTAGTGAATATAGGAACTTCACGACAAACCCCAAGACTATATATTAAATGATGGAGAAATTTCAAATCCAGGGAAAGGTAGCGCCAATCAGGAGCCGGGGTTTGCATGGACTGCAATTCTTATGCGGAAGAGATCGCAGAATATGTCCAAACGAAAGGCGAATTGGAAACTGTGTCGATGAAGAAAATGTTTCAGTTTCTTGTCAACAAGGTTCCACAAGAGTGCCCCTAGCCTGTACAAAGACTCTCTATGGCATGCATTGTATGTAAACGGCAACACTGTGGGCAAAAAGCTAGAAAATGTATAATCAAGTCTACAATTCAGATCTATGAGTCATTCGGCACGATCTTCGACAGCTTTCGCAACCTTGGTCCATATCTCATAAACAAAAAGGGCACAGGAAGCAAAACCGCAGCCACACCACCGATAATCGATGTTGCTGGTCCAATACCCAGTGCTCTAACCATGGGCATCGCAGCCAGTGGAAGACCAGCAGCCATGAGACTACGCAGAAAAGTCACTGCTGCCGTGGCACTCGCCGCATAAATTCTATACACATCAATCAGGAAATTAAGGCACTGCTGAAAGATGCAATTGAACCCAATTCCAATGAAAACTGCCGCTAGACAAGGCAGGATCCAGTGATGGGGAAGCTCTGCAGTCCAGCCAAACCAGAAGAGCCCTACGACCATGAAAACCGCGCCGAATGCCATAGGTGGAAGTCGTGCCTCTGGAACGGTGGCTCCATTTGCTGCACGCGAGATTCGGTTGTAGCGATGCTGGTTCCAAATATTCACGCCCACAGAGGATATAACCCCAATCAAAAGGCCGAGGAAAGGTAGAGAACCAACTATAGGGCTCCATCCACGTTCTTTTTCGAACACGATTGGGAACAACTCAAGAGCCAAATACATGACTCCGTAAACAAACGAGGCATAGAATGCAATACAAGTGACTATAGGCTCGGTAGCCAACATCCTTAGCGGGCGAGCAAGTTGTTTGGTGAGAATCGAGTGGAAGTCGAGTTGCATATGCTCATGAGGATGATAGTATCTCGGGTCATTTGTCTCCTTGCGAATCTGTTGCGCCTTGCGTTTGAGTAAGACCAAGGGAAACACTTCCGGCAGACAGAAGAACGTGAGCGTGAAGACGACAAAGCCCCAAATAGCTTGTATGTATGCGGCCCATCGCCAGCCCAAATCATCATTTAACACAAGAGCAGCACCAATGATAGGGCCCAAGGCTGGACCACCGTTGACTGCTACAGCGTACAGACTTACAGCAGTACCTCGGGTTTCCTTGCTCCACATATCGCCTAGAGCAGCAGTAACATTACTGATTGGCGCAGAGCCAAAGAATCCAGCAAAGAAACGTGTGACAAAAACCGACGCCGCATTTTTGCTGCGTCCAGTCGCAATACAGAAAATAGCCTGGAAAAAGACGGCTGGCAAGATGCTGATTCTGCGTCCCCAGATCTCGGAAATAGGAGCCCAGACGATGGGACCGAGCACAAACCCAATCCTAACATAAAATTAGCAAGCAATCGCACATAATTTTCTTTTTCCTGATAAAACTTACACGTATAGAGAGAGACTGAGAACGGAAACCTCATTACTGACCCCAATATACCTCGCAATCGTGTCATCGGCTGGCGTGAGAATGCTTGAGCCGAGGCTACCGACCAACGCCAACATCCCAAGTTGGAAGGTAACCCACCATCTGTATCGATCAGACCAATTTTGGGGATTCAGGGGGTCATTGGGTGCCCATTTGACAATATATTCCGGATAAAGGGGGGGAGGAGAACTGTTTCCTTTTTCTATGTCTGCTTGCAGAATACTCAATTTTGACCTCCAAGAAATTTTCTCCATGATAACGGGTGGATTGTGAGAGCGTGCCGATTATCCGGCCCGTATATATTTGTTTAACGATGTACGAGGCCCGGATTCATGTTCTGGATGTCTGTAAGTCTGAAACACTTTAGATAACAGCAGAAAAGGATATGATGAGTCTTTTTCTACTTTCTCCTTCTTCAAATTCGCATTCGCAGAGAAACAGAAAGTACCAAGTCTGTCTTGAAGACTTGTTGGGTTGGGAATCAGAAAAAGCTGCGGAGTCATACCCACTTGGTCTCGGGGACCTAAGATTTTAGTGCTTGCGTGCTTCTAAATGGATAACCCTACCTTAAATACCAATCTGCCGGCCAGAATCGACAACGCGTGGCGGTGAGATCACAATGTCCTGGTCATCAAGCTTTCAGTTGGTCGCATCCTGCACAGAAAGTTGTCATAAAGTCTATCTAAGTATTTCGTAGCTTGAACCTTCAAAGCACTAAGCAGTTCGTGATCCCCGGAGGTTTCCACTCTGCGCATTGTCAACGAGACTGAAAAAGTTAGTCATTTGAACAGCCGCAAAGAGGATGCATCATCACAGCAGGTATACCGCAAATGCCAAACAGAGCATATATTGCTGGTACCTACACTGGAAGACACAGCACGTAGTTTCTTCTTCACCAACTACGTTCCCGGCAGCCATTCTGAGTATCTGCCAGTTGGGGCTCACCACGCGCCAGTCTCGAGCCCTCTCTCAGAATGTGTGCAAGCCGTGGCAATTGTTATGCTCTCCAATGAGCAACAGAATCCGCTCATGATGAAGAAAGCATTAAGACACTATATCATTGCTCTTCGTCAGCTCTAACCGGTCCTTGCACAATCATGCACTGCCGCCCAGGAGAGTACCATTGTCTGCATTTTACTTCTAGTGCTTTTCGAAGCTTTGCGACACTCGGGGCAGGAGGATCCTCAGAGCTACATCACGCGCAATGAAGGTGCCCTCGCTCTGTTGGAGCTTTGCGGCCCTAACTTAGTCAGGACGAATATAGGGTACCAACTCTTTCTCCAAGTCAGCAGTAGTATCCGTGTCAACTGTATCGTGCACAAAAAGCGTACTCCAGCACGATTCATTTGATCGACGCGGAGGACCCCAAAGTACGCTTTTCAGCATTCTCGATGATTTTGCGGAATTGCAAACAAATATTGTTGAACATTGTATCCAACACTCATTAGAAACGGTAGTTGCGGCGTCTAACCTAGAGTTCCGGTGCGAACACCTGGCGAGCACAATACGTGATACATTGTATTATCGCATTCATGAATACAGCGATTCCGAACATCAATTTCCGCTTCGGAATGGACCAGAGTGGCACTGCTATCCCAACGCGCATGTTGCCCAATGGTGGAACTCTATGCGTCAATCCCGTATACTCCTATGTGCAATCATTATGGACCAGTCATGATTCGAAGATTATGAGGAAGAGGCTATCCGGGATCAATGTTTAGAGATGCAAACGGCTGCAGAAGCTACGACGGAGAAAATGGCTGGTGAGAACTGCTCTAGTGTCCCACAATTTGCGCAAGAGATCTATGAGAAACGATCGGAACCCGAAAGGGCCGCGTTGGCATCAGTTAGTCGATTGTTTTTTTCTCTTTGTACTGTTGGAACATCAACAGTGGTGCCCGAGTCAATGAGACGCTAGGCTGCTCGGTGTTTTTGGTATTCCGGTACTGCCACCAAGTTTCCTCAAGCTATAGATGCTGCAAGGATGATTGAAGAAATGAGACTTGACAGCCGCTGGTAAGTTTCCTGCCCGAAAATACCCCTTCGATGCTGACTGTGTCTGTGGGACGCAAATAGTCCATGTATAGATTATTTTATTTCCCTAACTTGCAGTTGATACTTTTCTATTTACAAAACCACCCAAATGTACAATGTTACGGTTCTTCCTGTAGGCTATTTAAGGATCATATTGGAATCGTATGACTAACCTGACAAATAGGCAAAAAAATTTATTGCTGGAGTATTCGGAATCTGAATGTGACTGTTATCCTGCGTGGCTTTATAAGTTACTTTTCAATATTCCAGGCCCTTGACATATTGGTGCCCAAAACAAGTAATTCATACCTAGGTAGATCACATGTCGTACTGATGTGTAAAGGGCATTGATGTTATGAGGGTTCTGATTGGCAAGTGACAGTGAATGCGTCCGAAGTCCGGTCAACCATTGTCGAAGCAGCGTGAACGAAACGAATTGGATGTCAAACATGATCAAATGTATGAAATCGGTTTTATATGTGATTGCTTTAGCCTATTCCCATCCTAGTATTAAAACCAGTCAATGGCAGTGTAGGTTTGCCGAAGACTAGCATGTAGCCTTTTCCCTTTAAAATGTACATATTGTCATTCTTGATTGCCACATACTAAATAATTCCGTCTACATACTTGATTTCTCCTGACGCGCCAGGGCTTTCCTATCCGTTTTAGTGCTCACCCCGTCGCCGCTTTTACTCACTGAGTATAACTTAGCACTGACTGACCAATGTTCTGGGGTATTACATCATGGTGTGTCGTTCGGGATGGATAGCTTGGTTGCCCTCAAGCTAACCGGAAGTTGCCATCAGGGGCAATTCAGTTCATCAGGCGACTTGATACTCCGCGAGACGAGATATTTCTTAAAGGAAGACATCTTTGATTTATGCAACTGCTTCGCAAAGAGAAAATCCTGCCGAGTCTTGGTTTCAATTTTAGGAACAATTAATCAGCATGAGGCTTCAATACACATTTATATTATTTTCTCTGCGTTGTGTGTTCTCATCTTCCATCAAAATTAAGGATAAAGTCAATCTGCAATGGGCAATTTGCGACAAGAACCCGCAGATCGTGCTCGAGAAGCTTGGAAAAGCAGCAGCAGAGCCTGATAAGGTAGACCCAATCAGCTATTACGACACGAAGCCTCCGGTCTATACGGCACAAGGACTGATGTTTCGTGCCAAAGTCCGAGCAGGTCAGAATATCTCCGTGGTCAAGGTAAGCGTCACGGAGGTTTCGGATGTCCCAATCTCGGCGATATGCCTCTGGGATCGTTATGGTGATGCCGTGGCCTTCGTGTGTAAAATGCAGTCACCAATTAATAATGCAACAAGCATTTGGAGTGGTGAGCAAGTTCATTTTGCAGAGCATTTCTGGGGCAATATTGATTGGGACGAGCTGGTCGAGTTCGGTCCATATCAAAATCCAAAATGGAAGCAGTTGAGAATTCACGGATACAAGGCCGTATTCGATGATGTGGCAGTTCCTCCGCATCATTTGATGGAGATCGAAGTGAAGGTTCCGAGACGTCGTAGCAAGGACGCTTATCAGATAATTACCAAGTATTTGGAAAATGCTGGGTTGGTTCTATGTGAGCGGCAGGAATCAAGGACCATCAGGATATTTCGTGCATTAGGCTATCTTGCCGACAGTACTATCTTCTCAGTTGATACACCTCTTCATAAAAATCCAGAGGTTACTTGCACATAACTAAAACAATAGAGGATCGGAGCATTCACGAAAATTGAGGTGGACGCCAAAAAGAGTTTGGTCATATCTTTCTCTTCACCTTGCGCTTTGATAAAGACTGGCAATTTCTGGGTTTATTTCAGCTTTTGTATAATAATCCATAATCATCATGCAATCCCAAATAATTTTGACGGGGCATATTGTTGCTTGAGGGGTTAATTCATAATGAGGCACGATATCATCTCCGATAGTCAGGGCATTGTACTTGAATGAAGTCCTGTTCTCCTCCATCACTGATCACCAATGCAGTGAGCTTGCCACCCTTATAACAGCCAGTATCTAGACCCTTCGTATAGGTCTGGATATTGAGAGAGGTTGCTGAGTCGTGACCATAAATAACACATGTCGTTCTAGATTGCGGATCAGGGATAGTATTTTCGAGACTAGAAAAAAGGAGAGACTGTTCTTTATTAAAGACCTGGAAAGAAAGAGCAAGTTATCAGGACTCTGAAGAATCGTGAACTGATTGAAAATAGAAAAAGTAAAATAAATAGACAAAGTTGTGAAATTACATACCACGGACCAAGGCGTTCCTTTATGTTTTGGACTTGGAATGAGTGTATCTGGATCAATGGTTCTCATATTCATGACACTTGATAGATCTTGGTTCTCGAGTTCCACACCAGGTACTAGGCCTGCATGAACGACCACCACCTGTCCCAGTCCACGAATCCGACCAACATTAAGAATACCAGGTAGACTCTCTAGCCATCCAGCTTGTTCATCATTCAATTGTCGTGCCAGCATACGGTCTCGATCTTCCTTTGGATTGCTGCCTTCCGGGCTCGAGTTGCTATCCTCGCGAGCCTCAGTCATCTGTTTACGGAGACGGAGGATGCGATCTTCATGATTGCCGCGTACGCAAGAAGCAGAGTATTTCTGGGCAATTTCAATTACGCCTATGCTATCTGGCCCCTTATTGATAATATCTCCCGTGAAAATGAGATGATCACCATGGTCGGCATCGAAGGAAACCTTCTTTAGCAGTTTCTCCACTATAGGAAACTTCAGTATGGAATCTTTATTTCACGATTTTCTATTCACTATCCAACTTCACTTACCCTCATCTTTACAGCCATGAATATCTCCAATGAAAATCAACCGTTTCCGATTGGGATCAGACTCTGCTCTGATCTTCTCGTCAGGTAGAAGTTTTGGGTCTAGTGATAGAACCAGATGCGGGTCTAATGAAGACACCAAGGTGGCTTGATCGTTAGAGAGTGCAGAAAACGCCATGTGCCACCCGGTGAAAGTCGCGAGTACAACAAGTGTTGCAATCACGTAGATGCGGCATATTTTAAAATTCAGGAATGAAATATCCATCAGGTTCTGTCCGTACTGTCCTTGGAAGTTTCCTAATAATTAGTCTGGCAAGAGTGGCAACAGGCCGACTGAACCGTCACAATATAGCTATATACAATGAGAGTATCTACCCTACCGTATTCCGCCGTCACGTGCAATGACGTCCTTCCTTATCCTTCTACTGTTAAATCCCCCCACGCTGTGGCCCTGAAACGTTGAGGAAAACGTTGACATAGGGAACGCGGATAGATTAGATATTGGGTTGAGGGATTTGTACTTGAAAGTCGTTTTGAGTCGCTCTATGGCAGCCTTGAAGTGCGTATGCAGGACTGACAGGATTATTTTACAGCTATCCTGGATATGGTGGAAACTTCTAGAGATAGTTTCAAAAGAAAATGCTTTAGAATATAACACTAAGACTGCTGGAGTGAGGAACGACTTGTTTCGCAATGTTATAAATCCTGCCCCTGTTAATCTGATATTATATCAAAATTCTTTGTAATAAGAGTAGATTTAATGATAGACCAGGGCTGCTGTTGAGAGTTCGACCTCATGCGATCTTATGAAGTTAGTAATGACCATATAAGACTACTTGCTTCTTTGTGACATACAATAGATAACGAGGGTGTAACAAATACTTAGATAGAAATACCGAGCTGCTGTGGCTAGTATGAAGTACATAGTAAGAAATAGATTATACTTAATGAATACTTACTCAACAGTAACACAGTCCCTAAATATTCATTATTTAAAAATACTGACTGGTGTGGCTAGTATTGAGTAAACAGTGAGAAGCGGATCATGGTCAGGAAGCGCTCGCTGAGCGGCGACACAGTCCCCAAATGTTCATCACATGATGACGCTGAGCTCCTCAGTAAGCATGATACTCAGTGAGCTAGACCATGACCGCCCTCACAAAAGCGGCGGCAGCTGGAAAAGGAAAACCCCACCTGGCAGGGAAAATATGGTTCGTATAGTGACCTAGGTATGATGAATTGTATCTAGATGATACCTAGATTGGCTCAGTCTCCCTGGTTATTCAAAAGCGAGGTATTTTCAATATCTAGGTAGAAATCAATCGCGCCACAGAGCTTTCCTAATCGAGAATACAGTCAGTTGTAGCCCGTCCAAGCTTTCATAAGAAGGCATTATAAGTACATGGAATTCTCCACAATGAAGTTTCCGAGGTGACTACTTCAACCCAATCCAGCCTTTCTTGCCACCTTCTACAGACAGTTCATATCTTAGCTCAAGCAGAATGGGCCGCACCCGCTAAGTTGCAGTACACGAACAACCCGAAGCTCCCGGTGATGCTCGCCCGACCGCTTTGCAGATAATCGAAGATGGAAATCTTTATAACAGTCAACTTACGGGCAAAACAATCCTCACGACTGGAGTATCGTCTGGTATCGGGGTCGAGGTTGCCAAAGCGCTGTTTGTAACAGGTGCGGCGCTTTTCTTGACGGCACGCGATTTGAGCAAGGCAAAGTGAGCTCTAGGTGAAGCGGTAGTCAATTCACCCCATGTCCATTTGATGGGGTTGCATCTTGATCCATTAAAAAGTGTCCGTGCTTGTGCGCCAAACTTTACGAGCAAAGTAATATAAATTAAACATCTTCGTCGCTAATGCCGGCGTGTTTGCTGCACACGAGGGACGGACTAAAGATGGCTTCGAGACACAATTCAGAACCAATCATCTAGGCCACTTTTTACTGTTCTGCCTTCTTCAACCAGCACTCCTCGATGCAGTGACTGCTACTGGGTCTGAATCACGGGCGGTCTTTGTCTCCTCACTAGGTCATCGATACGCAGATGTCGATTTCGACCATTACAACTTTGAAAGGAGTCCATATAGTCCTCATAAGGCATATGGGCAAAGCAAGACCGCCAATATTTGGACCGCAACTGAAGCTGATCGCCTGTACAGATCACAAGGCTTACGTTCTTTCAGCGTACAACCCGAGAGTGTCATGGAGACTGGCCTGAGCACATATATATCGGAGGAACAAAATGGCAAACCAGAAAGTGACCTATATTTACCATTATGATTCTACCCCTCTAACGGGGCCTCGTTTCTAGTCGAGTGGTCATTTTTCTGGTATTATTGAATTCTTTCTCGGAAAACTAATACTAAGGAAAGATCTAAATTTGGGCCACGTCTCAAAACCCCGGAACAAGGCGCGGCTACTATTGTTTGGGCTGCGGTTGCCAAAGACGGAGAGGAAATTGGTGGGAAATATCTTGAAGATGCTCAAATCGCAAAACCTTGGAGTCCCGATCTTGGAGATTGGGCAACGGGATACGCGCCACATGCTTACAGTATCGAGAAAGAGAAAACGCTATGGGTATTATCCTTAGAATTAGTTCATCTTGATGAGTGACCGGTGATCATCAAGTGTGTAAAGCCATAAAGCCAGAGAGAGAGAGAGAGAGAGAGAGATACAGAATTATTGACATTGAATCACCTAAACAAGATATTACTTGTCCATAGATGCCAATAATTGACAAGCTCATGGCGAATGATCCAAATGCAACGCTATGATCCAGTTTAAACCCATAAATCCATCGACACCCAGCACAATTTCTTAGTATTAGCTGCTGCTAAGTGCATAGGGAGAGTCGTATGACCTTGATGAAACAACGGTGTATGCATAGCGTGGGTTATGCTGAATGGATCTCTAGCGCCTCAATTTCAGTGCCCAATTGCTAGTTTTTAACGAGTCGAATTTAGGGACGGGAAGCCCTAAAACAACGAATGTCCGGCTAGTTAGCAGCTTAATAGTAGTTAATCTGAGGTAAACTTGTTTGGTTTGTTAACCCACGTTACACGGTTACATCTTACCCTGTTTTACTTTACGTCAAGCTCGAAACAGGAACCCAATTGCTCCTGGGAGGCTGGGAGGCTGCCTTAGGTTTCAGATCATCAGCAGCCGGCTGAGGTCGGTTGCCCCTCAGCCACTTACTGCAAGTCAAGGATGATTTGCAATTATCTAAGTACAACGCTTGGCTTCATCTGATTCTTAGATCATTGAGAAAGGACGACGCTTGCTTCTCGATCATCGTACTTTGTGCTACCGCACCTTGCATTCCACGGCCGTCATGACGTACAAGTAAGCTGTCTGTGCGCCTTTATGTGCATGAACAAGTTACTCAAGGTACAGGTGAGATGAAGATAAATCAAGTCAAGAGAAAAATCTATGCCTTGGTTGCTATCCTGTTGATGACTTGATTAAAACCTGTATAGTATGAACAGGCGCGTACAGCGTAGCATTTTGATGACTGCATTCGGACCTTTTTGGGAAAGGCTCGGTTAGGGCTAGCAAAATCATCAGGAACGCCTAAGAAAAGAGTCCCCTCCACTGTATCCACAGCGCTGATCCTTAGGTACTGTAGCCTCTTAACAGGTCGCAGATATCATCTTGGTAAATCTCCCTAGCTTTATCCACAATGAGAATTGATTCAATGCAAGTTTGCCGGATTTCCCTACCAGATCGACTCTTAAATGAACCTATGATCACCCGACTTTCATTCCCGTTAACACCGTGTACACAGAAGTAAAGATTACTTCAATGTTCAAGTATAGCTAATTTAGGTAGTTTGGAAACAACCATTCGGTATATCAAGCATGCTTTAAGCCTTTTACCGTTGGTGGTTACAGTCAAAAAACGCCACAAAACGAGCTACTGGGCCGGAAGATTCGGCCCACCAGCGAGACTGTTATGTACTTTTTGTAATGAGGAGGCTAGGTTGCACTAGCGTCTATGAATTTGAATATGCAAGACAAATTATCAAGGAATACTTCAAGCCCCCCACCTATAATGTGTGCTGAAATTACTACTCTCATCGCTCAGTCGAGCCACTTTGCCATGTCAGAAATCCATGTCACTTGAAGCTGAGATCGAACTACTAGTCTAGTAGTGTTAACAGTAAGTGCCATTCAAGCACACTAAGAATCAAGCTTACTCCCTCAATCACTGTGCTAGGTCGAATCCCGAAGTTGGCCAACGGAACAAGCCGTCCACATACGTATTCCTTTGACACCCATTTTTAGAGCATCTCATAGCTACCCGCTTTTCGAATGTCACGCGCATTGGAAGGTTCTCAAATAGATCGGCATTGCCATACTTGTGGATTTACACGTGGATTTTAATTAAGCTATTCACCGGCACTGTAAGGATTGAAGTAAACTTGAGCAATAATTAAGTCAAGTGCACAATTTTCGAAGCGAAGGCTGTGCAGTATGCAGATGCATGCTTGGCTCAAGCTCCTTGCGAGGACTGTTTCGAGTCATTAGCTCCCTAGGCTACCCTGCAATGCTCTACGGTATACTCTTGGGGTCAGAATCAGCGTAACATCAGACAGCTGCATAGCTGAGGATTTTTCACAACTTCCATTGGCTATATCGTGGAGATGAACAACCTGTTGACCTTGATAGTAATCACATGGGGTGGTTTCATCGCGCCTCAACTATATAAGTACGGTCAGCTCCTTTCTATGGCTTCGTTCATTTATACTAAGTACAACGTTTTCATCGATAACAGCCACAAATCTCAAATTGCACAACTATAATATAGGACGACAGCCTTCTTAACGCAGATTATCTACACCATGTGTTGCAGCATTCTTCCGATCGCCTCTGTTCTTGCCCTCGTAGTCGGGGCTATCGCCGAACCTTTTTTGGTCCTTAATAGCGACTTCCCTGATCCAAGTCTCATAGAAACATCCAGCGGATACTATGCATTTGGTACCACCGGCAACGGAGTCAATGCGCAGGTTGCGTCTTCACCAGACTTTAATACCTGGACTTTGCTTTCCGGCACAGATGCTCTCCCAGGGCCATTTCCATCATGGGTAGCTTCTTCTCCACAAATTTGGGCGCCAGATGTTTTGGTTAAGGTATGTTCTTATAGAATAACACTTATAGGGGTGGGTCTAGGTTATTAACAACATTATAATAGGCCGATGGCACCTATGTCATGTACTTTTCCGCATCTGCCGCGAGCGGCTCAGGCAAACACTGCGTTGGTGTCGCAACTGCAACCTCACCAGAGGGGCCTTACACCCCGGTCGACAGCGCTGTTGCCTGCCCATTAGACCAGGGAGGAGCTATTGATGCCAATGGATTTATTGACACCGACGGCACGATATACGTTGTATACAAAATTGATGGGAACAGTCTCGACGGTGACGGAACCACCCATCCGACTCCCATCATGCTTCAGCAAATGGAGGCAGACGGAACAACCCCAACCGGCAGCCCAATCCAACTCATTGACCGATCCGACCTAGACGGACCTTTGATCGAGGCTCCTAGTCTGCTTTTGTCCAACGGAATCTACTACCTTAGCTTCTCCTCCAACTACTACAACACTAATTACTACGACACTTCATACGCCTATGCCTCGTCGATTACCGGTCCTTGGACCAAGCAATCTGCACCTTATGCGCCCTTGTTAGTTACTGGAACAGAGACCAGCAATGACGGCGCATTGAGCGCCCCTGGTGGTGCTGATTTCTCCGTCGATGGCACCAAGATTTTGTTCCACGCCAATCTCAATGGACAAGATATCTCTGGTGGACGTGCCTTATTCGCTGCCTATATTACCGAAGCTAGCGATGTGGTCACATTGCAGTAAGAGAAAAAGTAATTGACGATACCTGATCCATTTATATATATGGGGTTTTTATATATATCAATCTTGACGTCATTTCATACAAACGTTCACTTTTACCATAATAGGTAATTCTCGGCCAATTAGGGCTTCAGAACAGAAGACCTAACACCGTAGATTTTTCTTGCCGAAATGGGACCAAAAGCAGTAGGCCAGCTCTGAACGTAACTTCTGATCAATATTAACACCTAGAGTACCCAGGTAATTCACTTTCTTCTTCAAGGAAGTTGCCTGCAGACTGGTAAGCTGTAATTTTAAACCGGACAGAGAAGGCAACTTGGCAACTGCAACCGGCGTTGAACCTCGTCTTCCGAGTCAAGGGTGCATCGTACCGTATCCTTTTCGAGTTTGAAAAATGAAACAAAATATTTTCCTACTCAACTACTAATCTTTAACGTAAGAGTATACAATATTACAATTTCAAACAGCACGTTTGAAGACTAGTGATGTTTTCCTGTATTCACTGGCATCGATACGTTCCCTTGTAACACTCTAGTTATTATTCTCTGAATGGCTGTTACATATAGTACGCACCTAAGGCAAATTTTCAAGATCTGACATTAAAATGCATAAGTACGACAATTATAGTTCTTCGGTTGTCATGGGTGGACATCCTACCTAGCACATCATTTGTACATGACCTTGGAACGGCGTGACCATGAGCAATACTTACCTCAGACCATTGATTGGCGGCCGTTGAAAGATGCACTAGAACATTTTGAAAGCATATCTCCGAATGTATTTTATTCTCATATGGCTAGTGTTCATTTCAAAATAGTGATGCCTGGTCGTTTGTTACTAAAATATCAAATACGGTATACGTAGAAGACACAATGTGTTCAATCATCAGTACCTCGCTTAGAACCGAGGAGACATCATAGAAGGGGAAGAAAACGGTAAAATGCTGCGTAATGTGAGACAAGGTGAGACGAGGGTAAAAGTTAGTCTGCACGATATAAGAAGCTGTTGGCTCCCAACGCTTTTTCGATTGCAATACCAACCGGTGGGTTTATGGTAGTACATACCCAGGGTATATGGTCGAGTACCCTACCTAGTTACGAGTAATTTTCTTTAATTACGCAAGAATATGGTTTCTGTCACTAGAATTATAGTTACACCGTATGTTGTTTGGTTTACCTTCTTGTTCCATCTATGTACCCTTTGATTCCTGTCTCTATCTTTCAGGTACTTTCTGCCTTTCCCCTCACCATCAGGTAACTGAACCCTTATAGCTACACACACAGCAAATGTATCATTTTCTCTATTTATCATTGTTCATCGTTTGTGTTTCGGATGTGTATCCAGATCAATGTCTAGCCACTCATAACTTTCTGTAACGGCAGAGTTTCTTAATTGCATGCTTTCCCTTTCTCGACAAATGGGAAATTTTTCTCCGATTAGCCTTGATAGGCTGTTTTACCAGAAAATGAGGCGGCTTTAGGTTCAGCCTTATGGAACTTTTAACAAGCAGCGCCATCAGATCTACAAGGAATAGCTCTGGTGACGTGGCAAGGGGAGGGATACCAGCGGGGGTCCGTGCCATTGAAATCAACCCTTTTGCTGTATATTCATCTTGATGCATTGTATGGTTGTTCTACCTTGTTGCATCTATTTTGAAACTAATGCAACACGACATGCCTTCATAATTATGGTTTAAGCGACTGCGCCGCATGAACGAAGTTACTTGGAACGATTTCAATAGCTCAAAGACCGCTTTACTTGTATTCAAAAAGCCACCCTTGCTAACACATTTGTAAACAATGATACGAAAGAACAAAATAAAAGGATACTTTCACCAAATAACTTCAGTCTCAATCGAAAGTACCTTTTTTTTGCCCTAGATATGCTTTTGAGAAGAAAAGGTCATTATCAGGTAGAGTAGACATTATGGTATAGGCCAGACTCACCACCTTGATCCTGGGATCCCAACTGTCCAAAGTCTCGACAGTTTTATTTGCGGTTTTCCCTGCCTTCCAAGGCCCCTCTGAACTCTGTTGGTCCAAATACCTTTCCAACACGCTGCCACTGCCGGCTTGATTGTGGTCTTGGGGAAACCCATCTACCATCAGCTGAGTGATGTGTTCATCTTGTGCATTTGCGTCGTTGTTGTCAATAACTAGGATACAGCCTTCGTGGATCTCGGGGTCAGACTCGATCCAAGTCCCCATATTTGAAAAATCGTTCTGCTGGCTTTCGATGGACTGGACTTGACTGTCTCCGTTCGGCTCGTTATCACGCCTATCATGAAATTAGCATTAGCATCTCAGCCACGCACTCATAGAAATAACAGAAGAACGCGCCGCTAAGCATCCCAGAATATTGTTAAAATGCAAAAGATGGGTCAACCAACATGAAATAAAGACTTACTGGCCCCATCTGTAACAATCATGGTCATTGTTGTCCATTCCCGACATCATGAGAGACTGTATGTCGTAAAACCTCTGGTCGGTATAACTAGAAGACAAATTTTGACAAACCCGAGGGTTTTCAATTTATGGGTTGTAAGAGAGCGCGCGAAGGTATAGGATTATTTAACAGCACGCGGTGGCGCTAGTATGAATGACAAGCAACGATAGTAGACACGCTTCACAGTGAAGTATGTAATGGGGAAAGTTGCTACAATTTATCCAGCATTCGTCCCCATGAATTCTTGCTCCTGCCCTTTCGCAGTTTTTGGTTCTTATCTCATAACCTACGATTACTTAAATAGGCAAACGACCCCGGGGGAAGCGCCTTGAGTGCACCCGACACCCAAAGGTGGATCAATACGTGCGGCGAAACAAACTGGTGGGTCCTGGAACGGGGTTGGAGCATTGATCATGTATTAATGAGATCAAGTATTGCAAGGGTCGTCACTTATAACAGGTTTGGTTCGTTGTTACTTAGTTGTATGGCACATGAGGATAGCGTGGATTCACAGTTTGCTATCCTGGCCAAGTAATTTCTTCTTGTACGACCAAGATTTGATGTTTTAGATATATCACAAGGTTTTAAGGGGTCAATTCGTTTACTAGATTAGCAGCACAATTGAAAAATTTATTACGCGCGGAGGTATAAACAGTACCGGGCAGCAGGTGACCTAGTTAGTTCGCGGATCTCAATTTGCTGCAGGGCTGAAACAACACAAGCTTCAATCTTAGACCTCCTATCTACCTCGACAATGCGTCCATAGTGTTCCATCTTCAGTGTCAGTGACTGTAGAATCTCCAGGCTGGGATATCAGGTGGTCTTTGGTCAGAAGTACGAAAAAAGAAAAATCCACCCAGTTCAAGCATTGGTCTTTATACAGCAGATTTCCGGGTTGCCTTTCAAAGTTCTCAAAAACCAATTACGCAGATGTCAAACTAAGCATGCCGGCTCTTGGATTAAGTAGTAAATAGATAAGGTTGCGCTGATGGGTCAGAGACCGGTCGCATTACACCAAGCGATATAGAGTATGAACAAACTCATCGGTAGCCGTACAATTTCCGAGTCTCTATGTATACGTAACACGTAAATCGTATTGTGACAAGCTTGTCATTATCTGCGATTATTGGAACTGAGTACGTAAGTACTAGAGCGTTTACAGGAAGTATGCAGAATGGCATAAAAGCAAGAAAGAAGCTTTATAGATAAATATTGGTATATATTACTACTTGAGGATTTTAAAGTCATCCGTATACAGAATAGTACAGAGCGCAACTAGGATCGCTGTATCGATAATCAAAACAAAGCGATAATGAATTCGATTGCTGTATTTTAGTACCATGTGCCTTGATATAATTGCTGGTCATTCAATCATACCTAGGTTTACATAGGAACTCCAGGAATACCACTTATCGTATCAATAAAATCAACATAATTGTTGATACCGCATTTCATCAACACAAAACCCTCATCTAGACCTTTTGAAGCATATCAACTACTGTCATCTGCTTCGCAGTCGTAGTAGTCTGATATTTGCGCCACTTCCACATGGGTATTCCGGCATCGTACATTTCATCAACCTCAGCAAAAGTGCGACCCTTCGTTTCCGGCATGAAGAAGTACACAAACACCAAAACACCAGCCATACACCCTCCAAAGACAAGATAAGTCTTGGCTCCAAGATTCGCAGCATCAGCAGACGTCAGTTGTGGCACAGCAAATGTGGTGATGACGGCAGTTGTTTGGGCGCAGGCAATTGTATAAGCCATGGTGTGATTACGAAGCTTTGGTGTGGCGATTTCGGACGGCATCAGAGCAGATAGAGAGTAAAAGCCAGCGCCCCAGAAGAAATTGAAAACAAACCCTAGGGCGGCTATAGTGAGTGCGGAATTCTTGTTGCTGGTATTGAAAGCAAGCGCGCCAGCTGTAATATCTATAATCAGGAGCAAACTCATTCCCACAAACGCCGTAGGGCGTCGACCAACGCGATCAATGACTAGTGGTGCTGCCATAGTCCCTGCTAGCGTGCAGCATGATGCAACCACAGTGAAAGTGAAAGGATTGCCAACCCCGAGCTGAGTAAGGAAGACGGTTGTGTATGTTGTTGAGAGGATGATACCAGAAATTTGGTTGAGGGAGTAGAATGACCCAGCTGTAAGAGTACGCTTGAGGTTTTGACGATTGAATATCTCCCAGAACCGCACGTTCGAAGTAAGGGCTCGTTCGTTCTCTTCGCACATTTTCATAACACGAAGCTCATCATCCACTTCCCAGTCGGAGAATCCTCGTAATTTGCGAAGGTTATGACGAGCTTGGTCAAGTCTACCCTTGCTGACGAGCCACTGGGGGCTTTCAGGGAGGCCAATTGTGAGAAGAAATAAAAGCACAGGCAGCCCACACTGAACCGCAAGCGGGATTTGATACTGCCGCCGACCATCCAGAGTGTGTGTTGCATTGACGATGACCGTCGATACAACCCCAGACAACAAGGACAGGATATTAATAGACGTTACACTCCGGCCTCTCATAGACGGTGGCACCACCTCTGACATGTACAATGGTGCAGTTGCGTTGGCAACACCGATAACAGCAGCATTCCAAAACCTTCCGATGACAAATGTAGCGAGGTTTGGAGCGAAAAGCTGTAAGAATCCGCCGCCGAGCGAGAAGACGTATGCACCGAGGAGGGTCCACTTGCGACCTAATCGATTGTTCAATGGCGAGGCTGCTAAACCGCCAATGATAGATCCCACGAGAGGGACAGAAAACACAAGGTCCTGATTCCGTGCAGTAAGGACGAGGCTTCCTTTGTCTGAACCTGGACCTTGAAAATCATACACCTATTGCCGAAGGTTAGTCACAAACACCACAATGTCGTTGTGCGGTCATCCCGAAAGTGTTAGGCTTCTTACAAAGGCGCTCAAAGCTGCAATCGGCGATATAACTTTATCGTCATACCCGAACAAGAAGGAAGCTGAACCAAAGGCTATGCACGCCAGGATCAAAAGCGCATTGACAGCACCTTTTCCGGTGGTAGCGGGCTCAAGCTGAGGACTGACGACATCTACGTGTTTGGTCTGGACAGTCTTGTCATCAACGACAGCAAGGTCTTCCCTTTCAGCCGTAGTTGAAGACATGGTGACAAGGATTTATGTCTGAAACTGGGTGAGTGGATATGGAGAGAAAGCAGTGCGCATGAGATGAAGCGAGGGGAAAGAACATGTCGTTTAGGGCATGGGGGGTTGTATTTATAAGTGTTATAGTCACGCGTGAAGGATTGATGTCTCCCGATCTTAATTACCCCAGGAAAACCTGGAGAAATCTCGAACTGTAAGGAAAAAAGAGATGCGTTACTGGTGTGTACGGGGGTGTGGGGGAAGAGTTTCTCCGACGATTCTCCGGTGATCTTCCGGGAGAACCACTCTGTATGGCTTCCAACTTCCAAGCTTATCCTCCATCCTCCATTCTCCAGGGACTGTTTCTCCGCGTCGGCCTGATGTTTATTTCTCCGAAATAGTTGTCTGCATGATAAAAGATATTTTGACTTCGCTTCTATTCAGGTCGAGTGGTGTGAGCACTTCGTCTCAAGACGAAAACGTATCATAAAATTGTAATTTCGATTTTGTTCTGCAAGCATGTCCGTACTGGTAAAGAATCAACCTGTTGACTTCATTCCCAGGCTTGAAAATGCACAAAGAATAGAGCAGTTTGGAGAAGTCTCCAAATCAAATGAAATCGTTCATCACACAAGCTCTGTCAGTCATCCCCTTTTCACCCGCTGGCGGCCTACTTTCCATCTCCTCGCCCCTCATGGGTGGCTAAATGACCCATGCGGACCAGGCTATGATCCTTCCACAGGGAAGTATCATCTCGCTTTTCAATGGAATCCCAACGGAAACGACTGGGGCGAGATATCTTGGGGACATGCAACATCATATGATATGGTTTCGTGGGAAAGCTCTCCCAGACCATGTCTTACTCCATCGACTTGGTATGATTGTCAGGGAATTTTCACCGGATGTTTTCAACCGAGCAATATTAACGGAGAAGCCGACGGAACGTTAACATATATTTATACTTCTGTTAAGAATCTTCCCATACATTACACCTTACCTTATGTCAATGGAAGTGAAACTCTTAGCATCGCAGTGTCTGACGATGGAGGAACTACATGGAAACGGCAGCCATGCAACCCTATCCTGGCTGGACCGGACCAAGGAGCTGAAGTCACTGGATGGAGAGACCCGTTTCTGACGTCTTCTTGGAATTCTGCGCCGGAGAGTCTTCGACGAGCCTATACAGACGAGGATGTTGTCTACGGTCTGATTTCAGGTGGTCTTGTAGACCACACTCCAACGGTATTCGTTTACGCCGTGAAGAAGACTGATCTGACAGATTGGAAATATGTCGGCATTCTGGCAGATCCGGGTCTAAATTTTCGACCTTCGCGATGGTCGGGCGACTTCGGAAAAAATTGGGAAGTGGCCAATCTGGTAACTCTGACAGACGATGAAGGAACGTCGAGAGATTTTGTCATAATGGGAACTGAAGGTTGTCTCCCGCGAGACGACAAATCTGTCCAAGAAAACAATGGTTCCATTGCGCGTGATGGCAGGATACAACGATCACAATTATGGATGTGCCTCGAAAACAACGAATCAGCCTCTTCGTCTTCAACTTTGATGAAATATTCATATGCAGGGATATTTGATAATGGCCTATATTATGCCGCAAACTCATTTTGGGATCCCGTATCACAGCAACAAATTGTATATGGTTGGATAACAGAAGAGGATCTGCCAGATCCGATTCGCCATCGACAGGGCTGGAGCGGTTTGATATCATTACCACGGGTACTTAAACTAAACACTATGCATGGTGTGAAAAGAGCGCGAGCGACGAACGATTTGAGGGATATAACGTCAATTGAAGCAACACCCGATCTCCATGGGACTTATACAGTACGCACGCTAGGAGTTAGGCCTGATAGACGATTGGAGAAATTACGAGCCAAGGCCTCGAAACAAACTCTCTCTGATACAATCCTAGGGCCAATGGGCACTTTGGGCTATGGACGAGGGATATCCAATTTTCTACCTCTCAGTACACTACAATGGGAAGTGGACATTGAAATTGCAGTTGGTAAAAACTGCAGTCAAGTAGGATTTGTCGTCAGTGACCGAGGTATGCGGCTACACCCTTGCTCTGTTTCCACATATGAGAATTCTGACTGTTAACGGGTCCTCGGCTTAGACCACATAGACAAAACAGTCCTCTTCTGGGACCCAGTCAGTGAGACCTTTGTCATCGAGAGACCGCCTATACTTTCCGAAAACTATAGTAACGACGACATCAAACACGGCCAAGGACGAGAAGTCAGTCCTCACACTTTATTTACATACACCACCGAGCCGAGGGAAGACAATAAGAATAACATCCTCGGTCACGCTATCGAGAAATCACCCGAAGCTGAAGAAACACTTCATATCAGAGCTATATTCGATGTCAGTGTACTTGAGGTGTTTGTCAACGAGCGCACAGCGTTATCGACTCGAATATATCATGCATATGGCGCTCGACAAGAACGAGTAGATATCGACGGTCAGGATTTTGGGTTATATTTCTTCGCGGACCACATGTCCGGTGAGAGCATAGATGACCCTCCGGCTAGACTCCTTCGTGCTACCGTCTGGGATGGTTTATCGCTGCCATAAACGTCTTGTTTCGTCGTAGTCTAGACTTAGATTTGGTCACATCCATGGATTCTCATACAAATGCATCCTCGCAACGGCGTTCCCGACTTTTCGTCGCTTTGATTTACTGTTTCTACATTATCAATTCCATTTGTGTTAAACGCGAGCGAATCGTTCAGATGCCCTGATTGGATCGAGAAATCCTAGATGTTTGCGCCTGAAGCTGCGGTATTTGCCATAATCGACATACGTATCCCAAAATTAAGCATTTTCACAGTTTACGACAAGTACCTAAGCATTTGTTTTTCTAACCGACTACCGCCCATAACCATCCATCGTATCCCTTCTCTCCCACTGTCTGGAGCAGGACAGAATCCACTCTAGGTTCTCTCCCGGCCTTCTCCACCACCTCCCTACTGCCCAAGACTGAGGGATTCGAGTCACTCCAGTCCACTAGCTGACCATTGCGCACAACATTGTCGACACAGATAACCGAGTTGGAGATGATCATATCCATGGATAGCCGGAAATACCGCCAGTTATTGGTCTTGTCGGCGTCGATGAATACAAATCCAAACTGCGGCCGTGACCCCGCCTGAACCTCTCCACGAAGACGTGAAAGAACGTCTACACCCAACCCCTCGATGACTTCAATACGATCGGCTAAGCCAGCACGCTCAATGTTTGCCCGCGCTATCTCCGCGTGCGCCTTGTTACACTCGACCGTCGTCACCGTCAACTGTGGATTCATGCTCGCCATCCAGATTGCAGAATACCCACCGAGCGTGCCCACCTCAAGTACGTGCGTCACACGCACCGTTCGGCAGTGAAGCGCGATGAATTTACCTTGGGCAGGCGACAGCGCGTGGCTGGGAAGCCCTGCTTGAGTCGATGCCGTCAGCGTATCTTGCAGTGCTTGAGAATTTGCACGCTCGGTTGAATGTAAGTGCGAGAAAGTGTATGCGTCAACAGATGCCCATTGCGGGTTGTCTGTCTCGGGACTTCTGCTAGATGTCATGGCGGATGTTCCTGTAAAATTGAAGGTGGATTCCTATACAGTTCTGAGAGTAATGATGCCCGATAAACCTGTGAAAGGTGGTTTTCTTGATGATAACTCGGAGCTCCTCGTTTTAGATCTGAACTGCACGTGACTAATGACTCATACTTGGGCAACTAGACATGCTGAGACTGCGGTGAACAATCGACTCAGTCAAAATTGCACCAATATTTGCCTAGTAGCTTCAGGACCATTATGGAGGTCAGTAATCTCCTAAACGTTAGTATGTTGATGGTTTGCGGACTGACAGTGATAGCCTTAGGTATGCACAAGCAACTCCGATAGGTACTTTTTCACTCGGTCGGAGGAGTCTGTGAAATAATTCCGGCGCTAGGCAATCGTTCTCTAGTCACTAGTTACTGGCCGTTGACAAAAAGCTCTGCCGTGAGTGTCTGGGGTACTCCCTTAACCTGTCAGCCTGTCATACGTATATGTCTTATCAATGGATGCATGGTCTCTCCTCCTGTCATCGCCCTTTCCATTTATGGGATTTTCAGACCGCCGATAGCCAGGTAACTCGAAACTTGAAGTCGAAATGGACGCAGAACTCCCTAAAGGTTGCCGCGGGTTTGAACTCAGACTTCATCTTATTTTGTATGGGGGAAGGTATCAAATGTTGACCGACTACACCGGAAGAGCCCATCAAAATTTTGGCACGATGGTCCAGAGAACATGGCCCTGGATAAGATTGAGATGGGAGATGGCATTACGGCGGAGCTGGCAAACGAAATGCGATTCTTCATTAGAAAGATTCGAGGCTACTGGGGCTCGCTATTTCTGATCTCTGTTGCTCCCGAAATCAAATCAAAATATTGATCTTAGAAACGCCGAATCGTTGCTAATATCTGCCCTTCTCTCAGTGCAAAGTTTCAGATACATGACAGCTCAAATCGCAGGAGTCTTCTGTGTATAACCCTAGATCATTGGACTCGTTGCGTATCAGGCGGCAACGTATTAATGGTCTGCTATTATGACCCGCCTTCTTAATAAATCGCATGTTCAAGCACTGGCAAGTATGAAGCGGTATACCGCAGATATCATTGGCCAAAGCTCAGAGATGTGTCCGTCAGGACAACGCACGCCATCCATAGTGTGCATCGGAACGGATCAGTGCATGTGCATTGTTGCTCCTCCATACCATGCGGTAGAAATTCCCTCGATCCCTGCATATGTCAGACTCCTAGAGCGAACCTTAGTTACTATCAGACTCATCTACATGGTAGTTCAGATTCTATTCGTAATATCTACCTATCACTTCATTTAGTCGCCGACTATTATAAAGTTAATGTCTTCACCCAAATAGCGGTGTACCCTTGTAAATGACGATCGGCCACTGGCAACTTGATGCTTAAGATACAAGGCAGAATTTCAGTCAGTGTTCAAGAAATGAGATTTCAATTAGGGCTGACGTTACAAGGACTCTAAATAGCGGTCTGCGCAAGCTAGGAATAATACCATTGTTTTTCATGCCATGTGAAGGCAGAATAATGCAATTGTCTATATATGGAATCTGAGTTCTGACTCGCAGAAATTAAATGGGTCATTAACGGATCATGTAGAGCACTCGTCTAGAATCTCATGCAAGCCATTGACCCTAAATCGCCGTTTGGAGCATGCCGATCTCTTCGAGCAACGCCTAGATCGCGCAAAGTGCGGTCTACCATGAGACCCATGGAGAGTTCGTGGCTGGTCATGATTGAATGGAAGCATACAAAACATATCTAGACTAAATTCAAGCCTGACGAGCCGCCGCATTGCCGTATGACGGGCGTGAACGTGGTAGAAGGCAATATATCCATGGATATTGAAGAGCCTCCTGTCGTGTAGGAAGCCGTTTCTCCCTCCTACGTTTCTCTACGGGAATCGGCACAGGGGATCAGAGTGAAAAGGATTAATATAGAACAACCCAAAGCTATAACAATTGCATTCTTCACAAACAGCCTGGACCACCCAAGTAATAGATGTCAGTCATCAGTGAAAAGTCGGTAAAGACTGTATGGTTCTTAGAATTAAGCATCACATCCTATCCAATAGATCCCCAACCCTAACCCAAGCTAGATATCGAAGTTACCAAGCTAGTCAACATTCATGGAAAGATAACAAAAACCTACCTATACTTGGATGCTGGCATAAGCCTAGGGTAAATAGCGTACAGCCACCATGCTCAAGTCTGCTTTTGTTGGACATGCAACGAGTTCCATGGCTCGTCTCGAACGCTTTGCTTCAGATAATGCTCTGACGGAACGTGACCATCGATTTGAGTCCGGTCCGGTGGCGATGCTTCAGACTCGTCAGGCTGACGATTAATGTTCTGGGCGGTGTGATGGTTCTCAGAGCCACCAGAAGCGTCGTCAATACTCTGATGGTCAGGAACAGCCCAGCTTCCCATATGTTGTAGGTCGGAGTGGGAAGCTTGAGGTTCTTCCTTGAAGCAATGTGTTCCGGATCTATAATATGATCAGCGCAACCCAGCCGACAAGTGCTAAGCATGAAAATAGCATGCTACATGATTGGTCCAATGATGTTACTATGCCTAAATGGGTCGAAAGAACTACATGTAGCTCTTTCGACCCATTTAGGTCTAGCAACTCTCAAGGCAGAGGCCGGGTTTGAACGAAACTTGGGTGACTAACCGGCCCCATGTGTGAAAGTCCGTCTGAGTATCACTCATATTTGAATAGTCCATTCTTTCGAAACCCTTCAGGTAGATGTTTGAATCCTAGGTTCAAGTATAGATAGAACGAGTCCCTTCCCATTCAAAAACATGAACAGCTGTGAACAACCAGTTGAGAAGTATGTACTTGAAAGGCTTTATCATAAGAACCCAAGGCAATCTTGGATGATGAAAGACGATGTCCATGAAGGGAAGACGAAGGGGGGAACATGCCTCATTTATAGTCCCGAAAGTATGTACGAAGACATGGCACAATCTTGCGGTCTCACATCATTGATAGTCCGACGAGAAGGAAAGGGGCTCAACACGAATTCATAATAGGCGCAAGAAAAAAACATCCAATCTCCTTCTATCACCATTTCGTGATATAACACCCATAAGTATGTTACATGGCCCCTCGGACATTTACGACATTTCTTTGCTTTTCTTTCTGCCCGTCCCCTCTCGAGGACTAGTGTAGATCCAGGACCCATAAAATCAAACTTTTGAATTTATCGGGCATGAGGCACTTAAAACCATAGACGCTGTGACCACTTGAGTACTGTTTCTTCATTCATCCGTGGATATGACCTTTTCAGCTCTGTCTGGGACAGGGCAGAATCAAAAGCAATGAAAATAGGTCTCTCCAAAATAGACAACCAACATACTACTAACTAATATGTAGTAACCTATGTACTTCAGGGTTAGTCAGATCTGTGTTAGATCCTTCAATTAATCGCGGTATCCATCTCGTCACACTTGTGTACACACACAAAGAAAGATACAATCCCATTACATGTTTCCTCTTGCACTAGTATCACTCTACCATTCCTCCAGGTAAGCCTAAATTCTCTTTTCTTTTCCCTTCGAAGCCCCACCAATGCTAGTATAAGCTAACCAAGGTAAACTAGGTCAAGATCTAAAATTGTTGCCACACTTAAGTCATAATAATAATCATGTCTCCTCTCTTGTTCCTACTTTGTTCTTGCTTGAGGCGCAATCCGATTTGGCGGTCAGAAGAGACACATGACGTTGCGAACACCGTAGCGGTTGCCTTTCTGGTTCGCATACCATTTTCTGGGAGCCGTAAACCGCAAAGTAAACAGGATGATCCTCAAAAATCCCAGGTAGCCTTGTCAATCAAAGAGGCTTAGCTCTCTTGACTGTCGTGCAACCATACCTTCTTCATGCCAAAACCTTCTTGCCATATCTTTGAAAGGAGACTATCACACACCCGGGATCCAGAACACAAAAGTAACGAAAGCCAGGGGGACCAAGGATATGCAAGGAAATTCCCCGGAGCGTTAACATTGTTACATTACACAGCTATACATGCTTCGAAAACCATTCGGTGTATAGAATAGAGGCGAACACAAGCCCTCGTGAGTCCGTGACTACCCGATGCAAGGCACTCGAGAGGTCGTTGCCGCCCAACTTTGCCCTGAGCTTGGTACATAACTTTGACCAAAGTGTAGTCTCCTAGGTAGTTTCCTAGACAGTGTCCTAGGTAGTGTCCTAGGTAGTTTCCTAGGTAGTTTCCTAGTAGTTTCCTAGTGTTACTCGAGAGATACGTGCCGGTTTGGTCTATCTGGGCCAGGTCTGACGAGTTACTTCAATCACATTCGATACGTCAATCGCACGTGATTCGGACAATAATGATACGTCTGCGCATCTCACCGTCCCACGCAGCTATTAATTCATGCTTTCCTAGGTAACAAATGTCCACGAGTCATCTTCGATCTATTGATTCTGTACGAGCCGTCTAAGAGGTATGTAGTTACTTACATGTCCTTTTTATATCTTGATCAATACAATCCATCAATCCCATTTCAGAAGTCAGGCAACTTTTGGATCAGTTGACTCTAACGTGATACATACATTGAAGACATCCAATCACTAGATCGACATATCCCGTCTAACCAGACATAACCTATACAATGTATCCGTCTCCAAATCTATTACAGCACATAACAGAACGAATACAGCACTTATTGAAAGTTGCCCCAGGTTGCCTGGCTACATTACATGTCCACATTCCAAACAGAGCGGTTCTTGAATCGTGTAAAGTTACACTTGTTACAAATAGTGCATGAGGCTTTCTATCTGTCAACATCCAGTCAAGGCCAGATACTTTCCCAAATAGGACGAAATGCCCTCAGCAAACTAGCGTCGCCGCCATGCTAGAACATGGTCACAGCTCGCACCAGTATTAGGAATCGGATTATCCATGTACCATGACTATACAGGGGTGGCCAGGAACTAGTTTGGGCAAGGGTCCGGCGCTGACACTAGGCAACGCAGCAGTAATAGGGTGGCACGGCTTATAGTCTTTTTTGCAAGTCACAAATAGATAAATCCTAACTAGAATTTTTTGCTTGCTTACATTGCACAAGCAGAGAAGTATGATAACAAGTTGCCGCTTTTCTAATCGAGCAAGGATCCACTTATGTCTTTACAGCCTGACTGTTGACAGGCCAATTGCTAGACAATTTATCACATAGGTTACTAGGTAGGTAACATTACAAATTGCGGAGCATGTTGTTGCGCAGGTTGCGGCACAGGCTGGGAACAGGTTGCAAAACAAGTCGCGGCACAGATTGCGAGCAGACCGTAAAGCAAGTGGCGGGGCGGGTTGCGAAACAAGTTCCAAGGTTGCTGAACAAGCTAGTAGACCCTCTTAGTCTGTTATATGCTCAATAATAGTATAATGAGGTAGGATACGTATGAGATCGAGATTGGCATATCACTCGTAATAAGGTTAGCATCGGCCGTCAAGGTTTCAAGAATGAAGGAGATAGATTCATCAAGAGGAAATCCTTGCCAATAGCAAAATCTGCTGTCAGCGGGGTGCATGTTCACATCATCCATCAGCCTAGTATAACGGATGATAGTTTTTCTTTCCCGTTCATATCAGGCGTCTCCTTATCTATGACTTGATTACCAAAACGCAACTCAAATTGACCCTAAAGCTAGCATCTATGGATGGCTCTCAGATTGGCTTACTAGTAGGTTTAGCATCTAGCTATAACAAAACAGAGGTAGGTAGCAGGAAATATATCAGATCTGTCTGCCCGAAATATGAGGCAGTATCCCACCAATGATACCATGATATTGTTACCACACGCGGGAAGTCATCTTTCCAGGTTCGGTCCATCTAGAATAGCCGGCTCATCCAGTGGCCAGGCTGAATCCACCTCTAAATTAATGTCAAGATATGTACCTACATTAAGGCATCCCACACTTGCCCAACGTTAGGCAAATGTGGAGTTACTGCTGGCACATTGATCAATCAATAATCTACAATCCAGCCAGGGTTCAGTCAATGCTCAGACATCATTCTATCAGCACAAACATGCAACTCAATAGATATACTGGATATTCAACAGCAACTCTCTCCCACATTCATTTCTCACGCTAGGTCGTCAAGAATGAAATTCCTGGATCAAGGCATCAACGTATCTCGATTCAATGCTTTACTCCTTTCCACCGCTACCACCCGGGCCGCCACTAGGAGAATTATAGCTTGCTAGGATCCGCGGAGTCGTCTCCGGGTCTATCTGTTTGCAGTCTTCGAGTCAGTCCTATTGTACATTTGGGACAGGTCCAACCTCCGAGTCGTAGTAGTGACAAGGCTCGGAACCGGACTACGCCGCATACAGAAGTTATGAGAGCACCAGAAGTCAATAATTTTTTCATTCATGCAGTGATCTCTGCTTCTTTTTTGTGGCAAGGTTAGAAGAGAAGGAACAAGAAGTCAACCTATAAGTTGTTAGATGTAAGAACTGGGTACACCGTGGCCAGTCAGGTGAGTTACGTAACCCAAGGTTTCAAACCTGATGGCATCATACCTAGGTATCTAAAAAATTCGGTAGGCGTCAATTGATGGGAGGTGGTGTGCTCGGACTGGTTGGCATCAACATTTTTCTATACTGAATATGTCAACTGGTATCACACCCGACTCAATCAAACCCTGGGCAAGGTCAGTGAGCTCAGCCGCGGATAGCTGAGTGAGGTGCCAGAATTTATATGAGCCTGGGGCAAATATTTTGAACAGGACCGTTCCTCTTCGATGGTTTTCGATCTGAATATTTACGCTTTTGCCAGGATGTCGCGTCAAGTGAGATGGAATAAAAGGAATAGGTTATAGAGCCAGTCCATTCGCTTGAATTGACCAGACATACATAGTGCTCACCTCTTGAAGATAGCCTCATTCGTTTAATTTGATCATATTGCAGGTCACAGACTTATTTGACTAACCGGATACGTAAAATACAGTCCCCTCATGGGACTCTATTTTACGTATCCAGTTAGTCCAGCATGCAGACCCTTGCCCTAATCATCAATATAATATATCAGCCAGTCGCCATGCACTATTGGAAAAGCTCTCTGATCTATATAACTCTTATCAACGAACACACGCATCAACAACACCGTCCAGACCAATGAATAGTGGCATCCTTAATTCGTCACGCCACCATACCTCCATCTTAGTAAAATCGTCCATATCACGAGAGGTATAGTACGAAAGAGTTGGGGTAGTTGTGAGAACTGGAATCAGTCCTGACTCTGACTGCTTTACTATCAGAGCTAGGATAATAGTAGCTCTATTATATGTCAGCAACAAGATTGGTAGGCTGGTCGTAGGATGAGTTTCAGAGGGTCGGATAGTCATTTACCACCTGCTTGCCAGTATCAGAGTTCATGTAAGAGCTATTTTCAGGCATGTTTGATAGATCGATTATTGCCTGGTGTTTCGCGAGTAAATAATTGTGCTTTTGCGGAGATATTCAAAAAGAGGAAGATGGTTGAAGAGAAAAAGTTGTACGGGGGGGAGATGAGAGATCATTGGGGTATCTATATCTCGCAAAGTAGGAAAGCTTTGTCTGAAAGGTGCCGTCAAACATTGTGAATTATTTAGAAAAAGAAGAAGAGAGGGAGTTATTAATGTTTGACGACGTTGGACGCCTCAGGCACCGAGGCGGAAATTCGCTCATGCCTATTTAGGCAAGTACCTCTTTCCTCCAAGCAGCCATGAACATATACTTCGCCTTTTCTTTTGATGCTCGTCTCTCCGCTTGCTACCGTAGCAAACATTCAATCTATCTACCTCTCAATCTATCAGGATCATTCCAAGATGGTCAGCGCGTTGTCTCGTCTTTCGCTCGAACTCCTGCTGGAGATTCTGCAAAAGCTTCCCGGGAATTACCTTGCGCAAATTTCTTTTTCTGGCATGTACAAAGAATTAGCTTCAATCTTATTCTCCTCCCCAGTCTCCAGCGTATTTATACTTATCTGCCCACCTTCCCCAGCTTCATCCTCCTCCTTTCCTCTCCATCTCTCTTCATCCATCTCGCTCTTCGTCAACATCTCACATTTCATCAAACCAATCGCCTTCTAAGAATCCATCAACATGCCTGACAACTACTCCTACAAGAGCTCCGGCACCAACAGCCAGGTAATCAAAATACCCCGCATGGAGCTCCTGATAAGCTTCAAACCCAGCTTGCTAACATACAACCACAACGTCAACAGGGCAACCACTACTGCTCCCGCGACTACGGTAGCGGTGCAGCAAACTCCAACGCTTACCACTACTCCAACTCGTACGTTTACACTTCTCCTCATTTCGTATTCCAATGATTGAGGGAAAGCGGAAGACTGACTTGTGAACTGTATGTACATAGGGATGGATCGTACTACTACAGCAACTCGAACGGGAGCACATACTACAATAGCGGCAATGGCTATTCCAGCTACACTCCTCCTAGCGGTGGGAATGGTGGCAGCAGCGGTGGGAAGAAATAGATCCTCAATAACCCCCATGTTCATGTTTGATGGACTCGATGGTCCACGAATGAGGTGTTTGATGGAAGATGACTGTTGAAGGCAGACTATTGGACTGTATAGATTATACTAGTCAGATTGGGGGTGGTGTCTTAGCCTTTAGTGGAGTCTGAATTGATACGATCTCTTGCTTATCATCTAGTAACAAGTCCCAGTACAATTAACCTGAAGGTTATTGCTCCGCGGCAAGAGGAGTTAGAGCCATACACATTGGAAGTAAATCTGGGCAACGAGATTGTATGCACTAGTTAAGTCACAAACTTTATTGTACCACACTATTTCTACCTACAGGGCAATCGGATGCCATAATAGCAGGCTCAACAGTTGTACGTTCCTTTATACCACAGATAAGCTCAATAAAAATCTATAGAGAAGATGTATTTAGCCAAAGCCGAGTTTCATAAATACATACATACACCCGCATCAAATCTAATCATCCCGTGTAAACCAAAGTAAACAAACCCCATGTAAATATATCGTACAAAAAAGAAAACGGACAACCGCGGAGTCAACGATGTATTCTCCCGAATAGCGCCAGCAATAATGCGAATTTCTAATAGAAGCTGGGGAGTAGACACCAAGGTGACTAACCGGAGTCCCACCCCTGCAGTGACGAGAGGATAGAGAATAGAGATTAATATAATACAAGTTGAAGAAGGATTAAAAATGAGGTCAAGATCATAGAAATTGAGCTCTAAGAAGTGGTTCCGAAGAGACGTAGAATGACCTCGTACCTATAAATATATTAGCTGCTGAATCAATAAAGTATAAAGGGAAAAGGAGAGCTTACATTCCAAACATGATGGCTGCCGACGGCACCACACGCAACAAGTGCGGTGTCAGACCACCATACAAACCAGCCAACCCTTCCTCCTTAGCAACAACCTTGAAGCATTGCACCAAGCCAGTGTATTTGACCTGCACCTTGCCACCCGCCACCGGCACAACAGGTGCTTGCCGCAACCGCGTCCGCACAACTTCATGAGGATACGTAGCAACCGCAGCAAACAACTTCGCCGCACCCGCAGCCACAAGACGACCACCCCAAATCTCGACATCGTCCCATGTAGACGGGACATGATTCGGATCAGCGGCTTTCGCGGCCTCGCGTCGAGCCAAGAACATCTTCATCTGCTCGTAAAGAACCCACTGCGTCGCACTTTCGGTAACACCGAGATACGACGCCGACAAGCCCTTATACAAACCGCGGATTCCCTCGTGTCTGACCGTCTGCTTGATACAATCCCAACTGTTCTTATATTGCCGACCGCCCTTGCCACTTTCAGCGTTCGATTTGTCTAGTTGTAATCTAGTCTTGATGAGCCAGATCGGGTTCGTTGCGGTTCCAGTGGCTATACCAGCAATAGCAGCAGCGCCGAGGTGAATGTTCCATGGTGTTGTCATTGTGTCATGATAGCCAAAGTAATTGCTAAGGATGCGTTTGCCGTTTCCATAGACGTAAAAATTGATAGCGCGTGCTGGAACGACACCGACGAGGTTTGGTCCGAGACCTTGGAACAAAGCGCGCGGCCCTTCATGCGAATATATAGAGTGAAGAATCTGGAAAGTCTCTTTAAAATGTACAAGTGCACTGCGCGGGAGAGAGATGAATAGCGGCGCTGGGCGGACGGGATGTGAAGCGCGCAAAGCTTGGAGTTGGGTTTGATAAAAGTCGGATTGTAATCTGGTCTTGAGGACGTCGAGGGGGCTCGTCAATGTGGCAGCTGTCATTCCACCGATTCTGAGAAACACAAAACCTATTAGCAAACTTCGAGGTTGTAAGTATAGAGAAGGCTGCCGGCGTACCCTCCTGCAATAAAATGAGCGAGGGGTTTCGCCTTCGGTGTATCTTCCTTTTGTGGTGCGATAGCTCCCAGCTCTCTGGATTCTATTGCTCCTTCGCCTAAATGAACCTTATTAGGCAGATGCGCCTGCGCAGAGCTGCCATGGGAAGTGGTTAAAGAGGCCATACCCAACGGGCAGACCTGTTGCAGGTAGGATAGGAGTAAGTATTAAGGACTTGAGTCCGTCAGACAATAAAATCAGATATTGATCATTGAAGAGAACTAAAAGGCTTGCTTTAAAAGAATGAAAAGCATAAAAAAGCAGAAGAGTGAACAGGTAAGATGCTGGGATCAAACTCCCGAGAACTTTTTTGACGGAGAGATCGGCCCCGGAAAGAGATCGGCCAATCAGGACGAGGATCGCCTCCTGAATGGTTTTCTAGAACAGACTCAACAGAGCCTTCCATGGGTAATCGATCCCCGAGTTTTGATGGAAAACAATTACAATATATGATATGTACTTATTTACGATATCGGAGTTGGAACAGCCTGTGCTCAGATTCGAGTTGAGCCATGTCCAACATCTTCCAGTAATCGGCTCTGATTTCCGCTTTATGAGCAAGAAGACTGAGTGCAGATTACTGAGACGGTCTGATCCAATAAATATACCAGCGCTCAACACCCAGTATACCGTCTTTCGCGATGCAAGGAGAATAACTTGAAATTTTGGTATTATTCTTTTTTCTCATCGAGGAATTTTATGCACAGATTATCAGTGCAACAAGGTTTCCCGAACCAATTTGCTCATCATGCAATTCCACCATTCTGGCGGGACAAAACATCAAAGAAAAAGAACAGAACACCCCGTAATTTTCCCCCAGAATCCAACACATAAATCCGCATGCATAAAATTTAAATGTGGGTGTCGTAAGGGATGGGAGTGATCGTCTCGGGGAAGTTCTCGGCGGACTCGACGACGTGGGCGTCACGGGGCTGGACAGCTTGTCTCTTCAAGTGCAAGTGGACACCCTGCTCCTTAGCCTGGCGCTTCTTGATGGCGTTCTCCTTGACACGGTTGATGAACTCCTCACGGGAGCGGGAGTGGGAGACGTGCTCGACACGGACGTTGAGGCGCTTCTCGAGGTAGCGGTTGCCGACACGCTTGTAGATGATGACGCCGACGGCAGACTTGGTCACGTTGTAGACGACACCGGTCTTGCCGTGGTAGTACTTGTAGGGAAGACTGCAGCAATTCAGTAATCGTTCTTTTCGCTCCTCCTATTTTCGAATCTTCCAAGGAAATTGTGTAGGCGAGAGACAATCACTAACCCCTTCTGAACGGCACCGTTGCACTTAACGTCGACGATGTCACCGACCCTGTATATCCGTCATCAGATGTCTGTTCGCAAATTTGCTGTCTTTCGAATTCAATCGTTCATACCGGTATTCCTTCAAGTAGGTTCCAAGAGGGATAGATCCTCTCTTTTTGAAATCGCGAGAAAAGGCATACTATTCGCAAAACCGTCAGCTCAACGTCCGTAACACCACAACTCACATGGTCTCGATCGGATCTGTCGTGGATTCTCATTTCTGAATAATTGACTGTAGACATACCCGAGTACCGGCGCGCAAACCTCCAGAGTGACCCATCTCGGCGGTGTTGTCGTGTGTGCTGGGATGGTGGTTGAAGCTGTCGACTTGAGCACAGTGAAGTGCCTCCGCTATGCAAACTTTCGATGATGAGACGTCGCTTCCCGCTTAGTGTGCGCACTAGGCGGTTTTGGGTGAGGCCTTAGGGCTTACCCTACCGCACCCAATCAGGACCGCCTCGCTTCGCTTAGTGGGTCCTTCCCAGACCCTCCACTTCTCAGTTTGATCTAAAAGAATCGCAACTCCAATTTATCGACATTTCAAGACTTCGACTTCATCGCGACAACCGGGAGACACCACCGCAGCCATGGCCCCAGCCCCGTGAGTACAGACTATGACGATTGATTGAGAGAATCATTCTGACCATGTGTTTCGTTTTCCAGGCGTTCTTACTCCAAGACCTACAAGGTCCCTCGTCGACGTGAGTTCTGCAATCCATAAACCTCAAGAAAATGTACCTGGAGATAGAATACTGACTTCTTTTAGCATACGAGTCGGCTCGTCTGTCAGTACCTCCCGGCCACTGAGTGGAAGCGTGCTTCTGCTTATGTCGTGTTGTCCATTCCTAACATCCTCGATAGTGACTCCGAATTGAAGACTGTCGGCGAGTACGGTCTCCGCAACAAGCGTGAGGTCTGGCGTGTCCAGCTCACTCTCTCCAAGATTCGTCGTGCTGCTCGGTATGTCGTCCGTCAGAGTCTCGCGTGAAACCTTGCTAATTGTGTAGTGAGCTTCTTACTCTCGACGAGAAGGACCCCAAGCGTCTCTTCGAAGGAAATGCCCTCATTCGCCGTCTCGTCCGTGTCGGTGTGCTCGACGAGTCCCGCATGAAGCTCGATTACGTCTTGGCCTTGAAGATTGAGGATTTCTTGGAGCGCCGTCTCCAGACCTGTGTCTACAAGCTTGGTCTCGCCAAGTCCATCCACCACGCCCGTGTCCTCATCCGCCAGCGTCACATTCGCGTCGGAAAGCAGATCGTCAACGTCCCCTCCTACATGGTCCGTCTCGACTCCCAGAAGCACATCGACTTCGCTCTCACCTCTCCCTTCGGTGGCGGTCGCCCTGGTCGTGTGCGCCGCAAGAAGGCCAAGGCCGCCGAGGGTGGTGACGGTGAGGAAGAGGAGGAGGAAGAGTAAAGGATTAGCAAACAATAAAAAGTCTTTTTATGATATCTCTGAGGGTTTTCTGTTGCATCATAGGATAGCATGCTGTATGGTCACGATTCAATATGAACTTGCTACGCACGTAGCTCCACTTTCAGAGATTCAACACTGCTTTAAACTAGATATCATACATAAGACATAACCCTCCTTGACACTCAATAACTCCGTACCCTGCGCCTTTCATCAAATCATTATACATATAATTTCAACCACGAATTGATCAATTCTCAACATCGATCAACTTCTTCAACGTAGCCTCCGCACTCCGATACCATCTCCCCATCTCTTCCAGTCCATCACTCTCACCCTCCAGTTTCTTCCTCTCCGCTTCCCGCGCCTGCCCTATTGCCTCAGACTTTCTCCGTTCCAAAACACCCAATTCTCTCTCCATCGCTTCTGCTTCGCGCGTCTTTCGTGGTAGCGTATTTTGTAAAGATGTCATTTGTCTATCAATCGCAGCCAATTCCGCTTCGCGTTCTGCAAGGAGTTTCAAGGTTGCCGGTAATGACAGGTTTTGTGAAGAAGAGGTGTTGTAAGAATCGGAGGCTGCAGCGTATGCCGCTTGGGATTGTTTCAGGGAAGCAATTGTCTGCTCCAATTGTGCAATCTCTTCTGGTAGTTCCGATAGTTTCGTAGTTTCAATTTGCACGTTTTTATATCCTTATTCTCAATCAGCATGACTTCCACCTCTAATACCAGCGGGGGGGATACTCACTTCTAGCCAACTCCCGCCCAGTCTTCTCCATTTCTTCCACCATAATCCTAACCTCTTCCTTGCGCTCTTGTAATTGCTGCTTTGCCTCTGCCAGTGTCGCCTCCAATTCGACATTCTCATTATGACCAACGACCAGTGGCGGATCACCGACTATCCCGCGTAGAAATTTCTCCTTTGTGACTTGTTCCAGGTATGAGAAGCGGAGTTTGGAGAATAGCTCCTATAAAAGAATAAAATGTTAGCTTTTCTAAGCGATTAAGACATAAAAGGTCGGAAAGTTATAGAACCTTATAATGCGTCAAATCAGCCTCCAAGGAAGCCGGCGTCGGATTCTCGTCGGAGACTATGGATGCATCTGAAGCGCGTTTAGAGGGCGACCTCGGTATTCCGTCGACATCTAATGAGGAGGTTATCGGTTCGCTTATGCGCAGGATTGCGAGTGTGCTTGATTCGACATCTTGTCCTCTCTGGAGGTCTTGGATTTTTGCGAGAGCTTCGGCGGGGGACAGGGACGCCATTGCAGGCGGTCGATTGGTGTTTTGATCTCCTGTAGATTCTTGTCGACAATTAGAAAAAGAGTGAGATCACGTTGAATGCTGTGCGGTTTGATGAGCAAATTGTTTTAAATCATGAACATAAATTGCTATCGGCCACAAGATTATCGCGATTGTCCAGCCGCGTAAACAATACCGATTGCCTATCGCGGACCGTTTGCACTGTTTGTCTCAAACCAGCGGCAAATTATCGACGACCTCTCACTTGACTTTCACCAACAAATCTACATCAGCGTCTCAAATGCACTAATTTTTGGATACAAGGGCTGCTTAACTGCAGTCCACCTTTGTATTGAGTTTCTTTTATTATTAAACCCCATGTATATTCTTAACCTCATTCACCATGCCGCTCGGAGACATGATCGATGACCCCACAAGCAATGACGAATATGTCGCGCAGCTACTTGCTTCAGAGGCAAAGGATAAATCGCTGAAATATTCCGCGCTTGGGCTTAAGGCATATCTTCCTCGTCGGTAGGTTGTTTCACTAGGTTGTCGTTGAGTCCTATTCTAATACTTATACAGACCGACCGATCGAGCTCCGAAACCTAATACTCGCTTTCTTAAGAATATTCTTAGAGATACGGATTCCCACAATGCGGCATTGAGGCGCAAGGAAGCAGAGGATGCTCGAGAGCGGATGCGCAAATTGGGTGGGGAGAGGTCTCCCCCTTCGCACCGAGAGCGACGTGGTGAAAAAGATAGGTATCGGGACCGGTCGCCTCGCCGTCGTGAGAAGGAGCGCTCGTCGAGGAGAGAGCATGTAGACGATTTTTCGAACAGGGAACACCACAAGTCTCGGTCCGAGCGACATCGCCGGCGGCATGAAGATGATAGCGAATCGGACCAAGATCGTGAAACTTCTTCAAGATCTCACCGACGCCATCGCGATGACGAGCGGCGCTCAAAACGATCGCGTCGGGAGTCCTCCAGAAACCGATCGTCCAGGCACTCGAAGAACAATAGGAGTGCATCACCTCGCCGGTCAAGGTCACCGGGTGTCTCTAGGCGGCATCGAGATGACCACAGGGACGACGAGCGGCGAAGGCGAGATGATGATCGTCCTACGGAAGACTACACTGCGCAATTAGAATCGCGCAAGGATACATATAGCTCGGACAATGAATCCGACCCCTTAGAAGACCTCGTAGGTCCATTGCCGCCGTCCGCACGCACGGGTGGCGTCTCTACGCGAGGGCGAGGCTCCTACCGCCAAAACACAAGCACAATCGACTCCCACTTCGAGCGGGACTACAATCCCAAACTCGATGTCGACCTATCCGACAACGACGAAACCACTTCCTCGAAACGATCGACCCGACGCCCCGTAGCCGGTCTCATGACCCAAGACTCCGACGAAGATTGGAACATGGCTTTGGAAGCCCTCCGTGACCGAGCAACATGGCGACAAAAGGGTGAAGAGCGCCTGCGCGCCGCGGGGTTTGATGAGAGTATCGTTCAACGATGGAAAGAGGATCCGGCGTTCGCGAATGGTAATTCCAATAATGATGCCGAGGGACGGATTGAGGATGTGAAATGGGCCAAGAAGGGGGAAGGGAGGGAGTGGGATCGAGGGAAGGTTTTGAATGAGCATGGGCATTATGATGTTAAGGGGCAGTGGTAGTTAGGTTAATGATTTTGGGATATATATGAATCTCGGTCTGTGGTACGTTGAAGTACAAGGAGTAAATAAGAATTATCTGATCTTTTAGTTAATCTAATCTAATCAAAAACAAAGGTACATATGATTTTCCTTTTGGGACAGCCCTTCTACAAATGCGCCTCTGGGTATACGTACCTCAGGTATGGGAGAGGTCAAGGTTCCCTTCATTCGCCGCCGGTCCCCCCCCCTTTTCTCTATCTCATCTTTCTGCATCTGATCCAATGTTGTAGTGAGAGCACGTTCAGGACAGATGAGCGTATAAATCGTGTCGATGAAACTCATTTTGATGGTCCGAATGGTCTACATGTGGTTACGGAGAGAAATCGGAGAAGAATATACAATTGACTGGAGACTCCCAAGGCTAGTTACTCGGTTGATTGAATTGGCTGAATAAGTTTGATCAGCTTCGCTTTAATTTTAACGAGACCATCGTGAGGAGAAAAGTACCTAGGCGCATATAGCCTTGAAACATTGAAGATTGATGGATAGCTTGAACTCATCAATTGATATGTAGAAGCCCCGTTCACCATCTTTTTCCAAAAGTCTGTATCCCCACGTTAATAAGCTCTCGTCGATCCCTAAACCGAAGCTCGTATTCTCGTTTCTAAAAATCCGCATGCGAATTTAGGTACACACATATAAAACATCAATATAGTCTTTTAAAATCAAGTGGTGACCTCTGAATGGTCGAGAGAGGTGGGCAGCCAGCCCTAACCGTCACGCTCCCCAAAGAAAAATAATGATTGGATCAGCATCATACAAATTTCATGTTTATTGTTTGCTTGCTTAGGATCGCTGAAGATCGACAGATCCTTATCTCGATTTATGTTAGTCAACTAGATCTATGTTACTATAACAGAGTAGTAATCAATGTAATCATGCGGGTGAGATTCGACATCATTCATGGAAGATCCGGGTCCTGAAAGCCATATATCATCGTGGATCTTCACATGCAATTATGGCCGACCAACATCTGAATAAGTAGATGACAGTTCCATGCATATGCACGTCAAGCGGAATAAATCAAATAAGTTATCGGATCGATGTGACATGACCATGCCCGCCCGATCATCCATCATGCTAACAATCCCAATGCAACCTTCACTGAATCGCTTCCTTTCACACATGGCTCGTTCCTAAATCTCTTCTCCTAATTCGTTGCTTTGTTTCGCTTCTGTTGCTTGATCGACATAACTAAGCTTTATTATTGAATGTTTTTAGATCGAGTCGAGTCTGATGTTACTTTTCGCGTGATTGTCCCATCCGACCTGTTACCTAGGTAGTGGTGATCAGTTGGAAATATGTAGATATATAAAAGGCTGGGCTGGGACACATTCCTTTGATGGCATCCCTTTTTTACCCCGCACCATTTTTTTTTGTCCTCGTATATATAGTATATAGAAACGATAGCTCATAGCTGGCTATATATATAAACGAGAAGATGAAGTCGGTCCTTGCCCTTATGCTGGGTGCAGGCGCACGGTATGCTGTGGCTCAGTCTTTGCCAGACTATGTACTCACATACGGTACACCCTACCCCTTTCCTAGACATACCATCCTTCATAATCTTGATCGAATACTGATAATGGTCTATGACAGCGCCCCTACTCTGGCTCGACGTCAACGAAACCTACTTTCCCGGCGACATCTACGGCCAAGTCCAAAACACCTACCCAGCACTAAACTACACCAAAATCACCGGCTACACCACCCCACTCACCCTCGACAACCTCGACCAACTCAACGATTTCGGCAACACCAGCGTATACTTGACTTCAAATGAAGGGATAGAGGCCTTTCCGGCTTGGTTTAATGGTACGCAGCCGAATAGTGATGGTGTTACCGAGGGCGCGACGAGTTGCGCGATTGTGACAGTTGATCATGGGGATGGGACGCTGGATGCGTTTTATTTCTACTTTTATTCGTGAGTTTGTTTCGTCACTTTATGGTGAAGTTGGTCTGATTGAAGTGGTTGCAGATTTAACAAGGGTGATATTGTGCTGGACTTGGTCTGGGGTGATCATGTCGGTGACTGGTAAGTGATATTCATCTGGCTTGGAAAATTGTCAGCTGATCAAACAGGGAGCACAACATGGTTCGATTCGAGAATGGTGAGCCACAGGCTTTGTGGTACAGCCAACACTCCGGCGGCGAGGCATTCACTTATGATGCCGTCTTGAAGATCGATGGTAGACCAGTCGCCTATTCTGGTCAGGGAACCCACGCCAACTATGCCATTGAGGGGTGCGTATATTGTTCCAACCAATTTTTTTTCTTTTCTTTTTTTTTGGAAAGGAGTATTTCTGACTTACTGCAGAGTTCACGACCACACGATCCCTGGTGTCAACCTCCCCTTCGGCCCAGTAAACGACTATACCAGCAACGGTACACTCTGGGATCCAACTGGCAACTATTATGCGTACAGTTATGACAATATCACCGCTGTATTCACGGCCTATGATTCCAGCTATCCCGTCAACTGGCTGTACTTCAACGGCCAATGGGGTGATATCCAGGTTGCGAACCAGACTGGGATCTTTGGTGAATACGAATACACCAGTGGTCCCAACGGCCCCAAATTCAAGAACCTTGTTCGCACCAATGTGTGCCCTGATGGAGATACCTGCGATGTGCTCGATTATTTGTGGTACTAGAATGTTGTATGATTCGATGCTAGATGGAAATTTGTATATATATGACGGGACCCCTGGTATAATAGATCAAGACTCGTATTGCATGATGTTGCAACTGAGTCTGTGTTGGCGAGATCGGCGATGTGCTAATGCTCCGTACTTCAACGGCTTTTTGCTTCTTCGACAGCTACCTCGATGCATAACTGTAAAACCAAGATTTGCAGTCCAGCCGTTTCAGCTGGATTTACCAGATTTGGCATCGAGACTACGATCGCAATGAGAGCCTAGACCGAGAACTTCAAAGAAGCCCCTGAATTGAGTGCCTGGCACGTGACCTTGTCAGGTACCGAAGCCTGGGTAGATGCGACATTTTTGATTGGCCCGTCGCGTCGGTGTCCGTGCTGCGCAATCAGAGAGAAAGTGCCATTGTGGAGACGGAAAAGTAATTGTCTTAACGGAGTATGCTCGAGACATTCTACGAGGATCTCCTGCAGTACTTTGTCGTGCTGATTCCTGGTCGGTAACAAGAACATTGTCGCATATCCCATTCTAATCACCTCGTGGTAAACTCAAATACTTGTCAATCTGGAAACAACGCCAACTCCTATCTAGGCTCACTGGCTCAGGAGGTGGTTTGCAGCGCCGGACGCTCCTAGTGGCTGACGGCGTCATCGCGTCAACCAACGATAGCTTGAGTCTGGCCGAGTGGGGAGCATGAGCTGGCTGAAACGGGGGCCCCTGAGTTCTGGCGTGCTGTCCGACTCCCCAAGTTCGCACTGTTTGGACTTCGCACTCGCTCATTGGGGAAAGCGCCAGGCAGAGAGGATCCGGAAAGGCCCAACTAAGCTCAGAATGCAGTTAGCGGGTGGAGAACACAGTATTCGTAGACGGTAGGACAAGCCTAGAAAACTCGTGAGAACAGTACTGCGTACTCTGGACGTAGGTGAGAATCATCATCTTCTCTTGAGGTTGTCTCCTTTGACATCTTCCTTTTCATCCGCTTGTCGTTCGTTTCTTCTATCGCGGAACCACTCCCATCTTGTATGAGACGTGGTGACTGTGTCATCTGCGAGAGCCGGTCCGTCTCTCGATTGCTTTCTTTTTTCCATACGTCAGCCCCTGGCCACGGTCTGAATATAGACGCTCGCTTGCTGGACTCGTGATTGTCGTCTAGTCGATCGATACGCAACCGCAGTATTTATTTATTGTCGAATTGCACCCGAAAATAAAGTCAGTGACCAAGCGCTTGGCGATTGCATCGTTTAGGAGGAATCGCTGTTTCACAATCGACTCAAATCGCCCGATAGGAAACTAGCAAATCTGTCTGCAACACCGTCGAGCCTCCACCCTGCCAACGTCAAGGTACCGCGAACGTCCGCCAGCTGTGTATACTACCATCGATTGTGACTCGTGAGTGACTGGCTGCCCCGATCATAATTATCGCGTGTTGTACAGCGCTCAGGCATTTATCCGCTGCCTGTACCTCTGTCCTGTTGTAACGCGAACAAAGAGGATAAATAGAGAGAGCGTGGTTGTTGTTGTTGTTGTGTTGTGTTTTGATGTTTTGTTCTGAGGTTGTTCTGTTGTGTTGTCTAATTGTTTCCCCGCCCCAGACAGGACGCCCAAATAGGAAAGCTCGCTCCTTCCCCTTCTGAGACAAACCATGGCCACCGTCCAATCTAACAGTCAGCCTCTCCCTTCTTCTTCTGCTCCTCCTCCACCGCCGCCTCCTGACGCTGTTCCCTCGTCTTCTGCCAATGACAGCACCACTCGCTTGAGCGTAAACAACTTGGACGCTGCTTCACGCAGATCCTCGCTGGGTTTCTTGCGTCGCTCTAAATCAACGGAGCCGCTTTCTGACCGCAAGAGCTCCAACAGCAAAGTCAGCAGGAAAATAAAGGAACAAATCAGAGAAGAAGAGCTCCGTCGTCAGCGCGAATCCGTTCCCAAACAACCCCCGCGTCTCCCTGATCTCGCACCAGCACCGAAAATGCAGACATTCGGAGGAGAGGAACAAGTCGCGAAGGTGCCTGCACCAGCCACCGAAAGTCGAGCAAGCTCTGCTCATCTTAGCATGGCGCCACCAGCGATCGATCCGTATGCACGAACTGAGAGCATGACTCACCGTGGCCGTTACAGCTATGCTAGCAGCGCCGTCAGCACGATCAATAGTCCCCGCAGACTGCGACGACGCAAGGATCCTACCCCTTACAAGTGAGTTGCATTCCACGTGCATTATGACCTCAAACCAATTTTTCTAATTTTTCGAAAAGTCTCCTAGTTGTTGGCGCTAAGAACAGCGGAAAGACGTCGTTTCTCAACTTTTTGCGCAGATCGCTTGCGCTCCCTCCAAATAAACTCCCCATTCGCTCTTCTGAAGACATCTTGGAGGAAATTAATTCTTCCACCAACCCCAACTTTACGTCCCACTACCTGGAAACTGAGATTGAGGGCGAACGAGTCGGTCTAACGCTATGGGATTCCGAAGGGCTGGACAAGAATGTCGTCGATCTACAATTACGTGACATTACTGCTTTCTTGGAGAGCAAATTCGAGGACACTTTGATGGAGGAAATGAAGGTCGTACGCTCTCCCGGTGCTCGCGACACTCACATTCACTGCGTTTTTTGGATTCTCGACCCTGTCCGCTTGGACGCCAACCTCGCCGCTGCCCAGAAAGCTGCTGGACAAGCTAATGGCAAATACAACAGTTCGTCGCGCGTCGTTGGTATCCTTGACGAGGATATCGATCTCCAATTTCTTCGCGTGATGCAGGGCAAGACAGCCGTCGTACCTGTTATCAGCAAAGCCGACACGGTCACCACTGCGCACATGGCATACTTGAAGAAGGCGGTTTGGGATAGCTTGAAGCAGGCCAGAATCGATCCATTGGAGGTTCTCATACTGGAAGAGGCGGAGGAAGAAGACTCAGAAGCTGCTGACGACGATGAAGACTCCGATATTACGCCAGCCGCGGAAAACGGAACATCCGAGGACAAGGCGGAAGATGAGAGCGGAAATGGGGCAGACGAAGACGCTCAACTACAGCAGAAACTCCCCAAAGCGTCTCCTACACGGAGCCACAGGTCAAACAACTCCGTCTCAATTACATCTACCACTGATACGCCTTTCATCCCTCTATCTGTCCTGTCTCCAGATCCGCATTCTTTGGATTCGCCAGATCTGCCTGTCGGTCGACATTTCCCATGGGGTTATGCAGACCCTTACAACCCGGAGCATTGCGATTTCGTGAAACTCAAGGAGTCTGTCTTCAAGGACTGGCGTGCTGAGCTGCGCGAAGCCAGCCGCGAGGTTTGTTATGAACGGTGGCGCACAAGTCGATTGAATATAAAACAGGCTGCTCCCAGAAAGCCTAGCCATACCGGACGTTATGGACCTCCACCCTCGAAAAGTGGTCGCGCAACCCGATAGTCGTGCGATGGAGGATTTTATTTGTATCTTTTCATTGAAGCGGGTTCTTGCCACTTCCATTCTCATTCTTTTTATACAACAATTTCCTTGTCTTTCATTTTGTTTCCCTTCCTGGCCGGGTGCCGGTCATGGATCGATTGATCCTCTACATTGCACCCATTTCATTTCAAGTCGTTTCCCAACTCATGAGACTGCATCGATGTGACATGAGCCATAGTCTTTTCTCAGTGGCCATGCCTGAGTACTGCAGGGAATATATGCGCTCACGTATCAGATTACTTGCAATTGGTGATCTGAGACGTGACATTTGTATTATTAGCATTGATATTCCCTGCTAAGGTTTTTCTTTCTTGATGTTTTGATTCCCACCATGTTACTTTCGTCCTGTTACGGTACATTTTGAATTGAAAAGCACTTCCGTATTAGATTCTTTCATTCTTATATTGCAACTAGGATACATTAACCTGCTCAACCGGCGTTACTAAAACAACAGTCTCCGTCTCCGTTACTGGTGCCACCACGCCCACTGGCGCAGCAAATCCCTTGTCCCTAACATCATATACCGTCGACCTCTTCACATCCCTCGCCCCCATCTTCTCATAATACGCACTGACACGATGTATCGACTGCCGATCATCCCACCAACATCAAATCACCCGCCAACTTCTGATGTCAGTATCTGCAAGCTAAACATGTTCATAGCCCATATCTCAAACTAAGCGGATTTTCTCCAAGAAGAGTCAGCAATCACAACCAAACAGGTATGCAGCGTACAATGCATTTACTGGCCATATTCTTCTTCTTCGAGCCCTACCTGGGCCATCAACTGACTAAGTTAAATACATAGAATGATTCGGTACACAATATCTCCAAGATCGCTATAGAAGCCCTTTAAGTGTTCTACTGAGATTGCGGACCGATAATGATCTTGAACTTCTCGCGACGAACGTCGCTAGAGCCATCTAAGATGCTGTCCGGCCTTGGTCTAGTGGATGGCTAGAAGACAGTCGTATAGGGACCCTATGTTGGCGATGACTTGAACATCCTCCAAGCTAACCAAGTATCAACAATCGAATCATCATTGCATAAGTCATGATATTTCAGCTCCAGTCATACATACAGACATGTAAATCCATTTTTCATCATATCCAACAAGCAAAAATCAAAGAAAAGCTATATATATATCGAGAAGGACCGCATAATCAAGTCGTTGAAACGTGTGATTTACACCACCATCTTGGACGAACTCCTGGCCAACTCAATACAAAACTCTCCCCATTCGCTGCCTCCACTTGAAGTAATGACTTCCTGCGCGATACCCTCTTCAACGCGCTCTTTGTATCGGTATCGGTATTCATCTTTGACCAATTCCAGATGTTTCGGTTCCCAATGCAGACGCACGAGTCGAGAAATGAGGGGCTCGGAGCGCTCCTTACTACTGTGAGATTCGCGGATGGCTTGGTGCAACAGAAGAGCGTCGCGCATTGGTCGGTTGACCGCGCCGTTGAGGACGTGGACGAGTGTTTCTCCCTGCCAAGAAGTTAATATGCTTGGAAATATTAGACAAAATGGAAAGATTGATACGTACAACAAGGTTCTGCGACTTCTTGATCACATCCTTTGCAAAGTTCGACTTGTATGCATGGTCATACAATCTCATAATCTCCCTCAAATGCGCATCATTGCGTAGCAAGATTATATCAATCATTGCTGTCTCACCACCCTCGCGCGAGGTCACTGCCCGGCGCAGTGCGACAACATCCTCCTGCACTTCTCGTGAACTAACCTGCTCTTTCTCAGACTGCCGTTGTTCGCTGAGGGCCAGCAAAATCGCATATCGAAATTTATCTGCTTTCAGCTCCGCCTTCATGCATTTCTCAAGACTGTCGGCGTAACGCGCATCACGGAAACAGCTCTTGATCTCACGAATCTCAGCATTACTGCGACCAATGAGCGATTCAATGAGCAGTTCGCGTCGAGATGTGCCGGCTTGATAATAGCAATTCGCCCAATAGGCCTCAGATTCCCACCTACCGAGCGCAGTTGCATAGCATACTTTTCCGAAAGAGGTATTCCCCAGTTTCAGCTTGATATGTTTAGCAATATTGATACCCTTATTGTGAACTTTGGCATGTTTCTTATACTCTGCACGTAAGGTCAAAATTTGATCGCTGGAAAGATTCGGTAAGATCTCCATGAGCGGTCTGGTGTCGAGGCTGGTGTGACGAGATAGCGCATCTTTCAGCGCAACTGCGTCATCCTCTGGATCATAGAAAGCGACCTTCTTCCGGCTCGAGCCTGGAGCAATCGTGATAATTTCTTCACCCACATGACTACCGTGCCTCGAATGACGCCTACGTTCCTTTTCTTTCTCGATTTCACGCTCTTTTTCACGTTCTTTCTCTTTGCGCTCGTCTCTTGATCGGCTAGATTTATGTTTTCTGCGTCGATCAGACCCAGAAGATCCTCCTCCCAGCTCTTCCAAGTCGGAGATATCTGAATCACGGGCTAGTCCCACTGGACGGGCAATGGGTGATGGCATCGGAGAAATGGATTGATATGTTCCTTTGTACGCCTCAAGTAGCGGACTAGCTGGTGGCCGACCACCAGCAGCTACACCCATTGCACCTCCCACTGAAAGATTGCTGGACACAGATAAACTATGGGGACGACCTTGACGACCGACGCTTTCAGCGCGAGAACGACCCGGTGCAATTTCGAGAAATTGCGGCTCAGTACTTGCAGTGTAAGCGGGCTTTTGAGTGGCGAATTGATTTTGCGCACTTGCAGTATATGCTTGTCGTTCACTGCCCTTGGAAGTGTACCTAATATTTGGGTCCGGGTTGGCGTATTGATATTGACCTGGTGTTGCATATGACTGTGTTGCTGTATATCCTTGGCTCTGGGGAAAATGAGTAGTAGGAGGCGCGGCACTAGTTGCAGGGTATCCTCCTGGAAAAGCGCCAGGGATGGACTGTGAGGTTGGTGGGTGAGCACCCGGTGGTACATAACCAGGCATTTCACTAGGAGGGATAGGAGCCCAATCTGGAGGCAGCACGGGCGGGATTTGACCGGCATTGATCTGTGCCTGGATTCTCGGGTCGACATATTGTCCTGGTTGAGCATGCGCAGGTACACTGGGTTGTTGATACGTGAATTGATCCGGCTTAGCATAACTAGGATGATTGCCAGGACGATCGTGAGCAGAGTCGTCCAGGCGATAGGAAGCGCCGCCTAACTTTGCAGCCAATTTGGACGTAACGGACTCACGCGATGAGCGCGGGTCTTGTGAGGTAGGGTGGTGCTGCTGCTTCACATGGCTAGGAGTATCTCCGTATGCTAGAGCGCTAAGATCAGAGTCGCTCTCGGTTTCAGAGTCACTATAGCGTGAGCGACCCTGGGCGGCCGAGCGACGATAAGCACGATCCTTTTCTGCTTCATCTGGATAACGTGACGAGGATTTGCTGCTGGTATACTCGGAAACCTTGTTTTGAAGAGTTCTCTTTACACTGCTGCTTTTGTCATCCTCCGAATCCGAGTGGTAGTAACGGTCTTTCGCGCGTTCTTTAGCCCGGTATTCCTCCTCGGAGTCGGATAGATCATCATATTTGGAGCTTCTCTTATCACTACGGCTACTGCGGCTCGAATATTCACTTCGTTTGCGGCGTTCTTCCTCGGCGGAATCGGAATCGTAGTATTTTTTGCTTGACGTGACTGTCCGAGAGGTCGGTGCTGGCGATCGCGAAGGGGCACGATTGTCGCGCGAGGTAGACCGTTCGCGAATTCGGCCACTGGGAGACTTTGAGCGACCACGCGAACGTGGATCGTTCACTTGTAGAGACGACATGGACCTTTTCAGTGTTCTTGACGGCTTCGGGTGTGTTCCTGTGCGATGCGGGGTATACAGAGAAAGTAAACAACAGCCGAGCGACAACAAACAATGACTCTCCTCAGTCTGGAGGTTCAAAAAGAGAGGAAAATGTCGATATTAAATTTCTCGTCAGAGCAAATAAAAGAAGGGAATGACGCGTTCTCGTGCAAGAAAGCCGAAACTAAATCAGCAACGCATGAGGCTGAATTTCAAGCTTGACGATTGGAATCAAGCGACCTGCAATCATTCCTCTGCTGGGGTGCTGGAAACAAATGAAAACAGTCGCCAACGGCGTTGGTTGACCCGCTGTCAGAACCTCACACTTCCCAAGGCCGTAAGCGACTCTAATGCATGTTAGTGTGCAGTAGAGCGGCTTTTAGTTTGAAGCTTCAGCTGAAGTTGAACAACCTGAAACTCGCACGATTCCAGATGGCTTATCTCGTGACCTGCGCACTTGCCTGATTGACCTCGGGCTGTTCCTTCCTTTCTTCTCCATTAACGTTTCTCCCCCTTCATTTTTGACACACTTTGCTTGACTTCTTTTTGTATCACGTCCTTAGGTCTCTCATCTCGCGTCTCGATCTCAGCCTTGTTGTTTCCCGGGCCAATACGAGCAACCAGTCGCGTTAAGAATGGGTCCAGCCATCCCTGAATCCCGCTAACGCTCTCGTAATTCTTAGTGGCGCCGTCTCCCTGCCAATAAGACACCTGGAGGACGAGCATTCGGGCTGGTGGCTGCTGATCGGCTTGAATTATGCAGTCAGTGCATACGGAGTACGTAATGCGCTGTATGTAACTAACTAACTACAGATCGTCTATATTGACATCTTCTAGTATAACTTGGTGGATAGAAACCCCCTTCACGTATCAAGATATTGCCAGTACGGTTCTCCTTTCTGTGAAGTCGATCTCGATCAGAGGGTTCATCACATTGAAAGATGTGGCCCTATATCGAGTTACAAGGTCAAATCAGGCGTTGAAAGTTACTTGTGTAACGCTGGTCAAAGAATTGAGATCTCAGGGTGCTAAAATCGGCGCGGAGTCAAGATGCCACGTATTACCATGTATGGTCGCGTACAGACGGCTTCACACGGGCAATTATCATCTGCATCCCCACGGATTGCTTCATCAGTCTCAGACTTGAGGTATCTGTCCCTATATAAGTGGTATTCCGATACTAATATGAAGAGTCTCTCAGGAGAATTCAAATTTCCCAAACTCATCCCACCAGAAGAATACAATTTTTCAAATCTCATGCCCTTTCTACAAGGAGAATATCAGAGGCTCTTGAATTTGCAAGGAAGATTCTACGCTGGGAGCCGGAGAACGTCCATCAGCTGGAGAGCTCTACAATGATCCTTGGTCGACTTCCAAATTCTAGCCGATGTTAGCAATGCCAACAATTTGATGGGTCACTCGATCTGCTATTGTGTCAATGAATACGAATATACAAGACTACTCATGATTAGCTGACGTCGCAATTTCACTAATATCGTACTATTTGAGGCAGTCTTCAATCAAAGATGCTCGCTCACACCAAAACTTCTCGCAACAGGCGGCATCCCGGCTGTCAATCCTCCATCGACCGGCAAGCAAGCTCCATTTATCCCCGTAGCCTGCTCACTCGCCAAAAACGCCACAACACTAGCTACTTCATCAACCTCCACCAATCGACCCAGGGGATACCATTTCTTCAGGTCCTCAAATACATTCGGATTACTTTCCATTTTCCCTTTCCAAGCATCCGTCATCACTGTCCCGGGTGCAACTACATTAGCCCTAATCCCGTACTTGCCATATTCCAAGGCTATAGTTCGCGTGAACTGAATGAGGCCTGCTTTTGCAGTACTATATGCTGGATTGCCGAATGTGCTGAGTATTCCATTTGCAGAAGATATGTTTATGACGCTCTTGCATGGTTCGGGGCTTTGTTTGAGGGCTTCCGCAAATGCGTTGAAGCAGAAATAAGCCGCATCAAGATTCAAGCTCATTTCTGCTTTCCAGGCTGAGGGAGTCATCTCTTGGAGGGATGCAATCCTTGTGCCGCCTGCGTTGTTGACGAGTGTTTTTAGGCTTGCCCCTTTCATAGAGAGTATAGTATCAACTACCTGGGATAATGCCGATGGATCGGTCACGTCGCATTTGACGCCGGTTATCTTTTTACTGATTTCTGGAGGAAAGTTGAGAACGGACTGACGAGACTTGTCCAGATCAATGTCTAACAGAACGATCTCTGAGTGTGTCCGAGCTAAATGTCTGGCGATCGCTAAACCGATGTCGCCTGTGCCACCGGTGATTACCGCAATTGAAAGCCTGTCCATAGTAATAACTCAATGGTGTTGTTGAGAAGTATTGTTCGATCTCAATCCGGAGAATTGGTGAGTCAAGATATGTTTAAATGTACTCCCCGAACAAGGCATTGACATCTGCGGGGGAACTCCACAGTATCATATGTAACATGCGTTCGTTCCCACAGGCTACTACGTTACACTCTAGAAATGCTTGCATCTAAAAAAGATGCTTCACTTCTATTATAATCAGAAAAGTTTATTCTATGGATGCAGGGATGATCACTGGTAAAGCTTCCCCTCCTTCATAAGCCCATCTACAAGCACACCCCTCCCCGGCTTCCCATCAACCGGCAACTCATTCACAAAATGCCAATGGCTCTTCTCTCCCCATTTATTCGCTTTCCAATCATTCATTTTCCTCTTGGGGAATATATCGACTACATCCCTCAACGCATTATCATGCGCAATAGCCACAAAGACATTCTCATCCGCATCGAATTCTTGAAGCGACTCGACGGTCCTCCAAGCCATAGCTGTAGAATGATACCAAGACGACTTCTCATTCGGTTGATAGAATGGCCGAGTCCGTGCTGCATGATCACCAACGCCCTTCTTGCTATAGTTCGGATGACACGCCGTGAACAATGAACATGGACAATGGACCGGTAATCGCGAGTCAAGATATGTCTCAATCGGCAGCGTTGCAGGCATAGGCTTGTACGCTGCCGGCCGATACATGCCTGGAAAATGCGAAATATCACCTCCCAAAAAGACGAAAGTATCCGGAGTCGTTCGGACGAAACCCGATATATGCTCAACTGTATGCCCGGGTGTTCTCACATCACAAGATAGAAACTTCCATCGCCGAAGAAGTCGTGGGCATCATAGTTGCCAATTTTGAGACCAGTATCAAATGAGATTTCAATCAATTCACGACCTTCGAAATCCGCTTGATACAACGGCGCATCTTCGCGAATGGGATAGCCTGGGAGAATACTATCTTTAAAGCCAGCACCAACGACAATACTGGCTGATTTGGGGTATCGCTGAATATTACCCACATGATCATAGTGGAAATGACTCCATATCACAGCATCAATCGTATCCGGATCAACAATACTCTCTTCCTTTCTCTCTGTGGCAGATTTATGATGAGCCGCTAGAGTATCGTATACCTCATCCTTCACCAATAACCCAGTAACACCGCCTGAAGTAATATCACACAACCTTCGGGGTCAGATTCCGCCAGTCCTTACGTATCCCCGCATCAAAGAGGACCCGCTTATCAAGGCGCGGATTATAGATGTAGAATGCATATGTCGGCAGATTTATTTTTTCGTGGCCCTTAATCTCCGGCTGCAGGTCATCCGATTATTAATAATTTTCTTTGTTCTAGTACATGGCCTCCAATGCAGGGATCATGTCCGAACTAATCTTAAAGGCCAGGCATGTACAATTTTCTGCAATCTCTAATAATACAAAAGATTTATAGCGAAGACGTAAGAGCCACCAATCCAGCCATCAACCCAACGCCGGTCTGCACATTAACCGCCGCCGCCGCGCCAGAAGGTACACTCGTGCTCGTCGATGTCGCCGATGGAATAATTATGGCAGACGATGATGTTTTGGTGGCTGTAGCAGTGGCGCTACTAGCTACTGAGGTAGTAGGAGCAGAACTACCCGCAATCGAAGACGAGGACGACTCTGAAGATACAGCAGTGGCGGTTGCCAGAGTAGTGGTGCTGTCCGAGGCAGAGACTGTGGTCGAAGCTGTTGCGGCGGCCGAGTACGCACTGGCGATGCTCTCAATCGCAGTCGTGTCTCCGCTAAGATAGACGTCAAAGGCGTGGGTGCCGCCGCCTAGTGAATGGGTTTGTTAGTATAGTCCATAAAGGAATAACAGATCGAGTTTTCGTTCGACTGAGATAAACATACAATTCTGCCTCACATAGCCAGCACAAGGAATATTGCAGTTGCTATCATCGATCATATCACCGATTGGTGGAATCGCATCACCGCACCAGCAATTATTGCCTTTTAGCGCAAAATAACTATGTCCCGTGGTGTCGCAGACCTGTTGGCAATATCCGATTGACTGGAAAATGTAGGAGCCATTGTTGACGAAGTTAGAGAGGGTTTCGCTGGTGTCGGAGAAGCAGCCGAGTTCGAGAGCCGAGACGGCGCCGGTTACAGCGATGAGGAATAGGGTAGATCGAAGCATTTGTCCTGGTTTTTCTTGAGTGTCGACAAGTATAGTATATAAACGAGTGACTGGTACAAGAACGACAGTATTTAAAAAGAAGGAACGAGTGGCGAGGACATACGAACGACCGACAATTAGGTATATGACAAGATGTGAAACGAGATGACCTTCAAAATAGTTTTCCCAGCACAAAACCAACGGATGTAATGTGACTGAGGTTTAAGCCTCAAACTCCACAAATTCTACGACCTTATCTACATCGAGATTGGCAGCTTATTCCGCCAAGTGTACAAGCGCTGACACTGCTTGGCAGCCTCATAGCGCGGAGATTTAATCAGCCGCTGGTATGTCCGTCTTTTTTGCCGGAAAAGAAGTTTTTGATGGAGCTTTCTTTTCACTTCAGATACGATTATCGGTACAGCATGGGCTTCAAATTGGCTAGGTACAGGTCTTCACATCAAAGATCTATCGTGAAATTTTTGATTGGCTTTACATGAGCAAAAAAAATGAACATGAAACATCAAATCATTGGCTTTCAAGAAAAGCCCCTCACCTGCTGCTGTTATAGCTCCTCGAGACCATTCAACTTGATCTTTTATGCAGGTTATCGGATTGCCCCAGCCGAGATTGAGAGTATCCTGCGTGGATAACTTGATATGGACGATGTCGCGGTCATCGGTATTTTCAAGATCACGTTGCCCCTGAAAAGTCCTTCTGGGAAGACGGAGTCACTTCGATAGACAACGTTAAGGCTATCGAAGCGGCATACCCGGGTATTGAGGTCTAAACTGTGATGTCTTTATCTGTATTCATCGTTGTGGTGTCAGGTTTCTTGCACCATAACATGATTTAAAAGCTATAACATTGCCACATTATACTTTTTGACAAGTTTCAAAGGCTTGAAACTCCATGGATTAATTAGGGGCAATTTGATCTCTCACTATCTAAATAGGAGTACAAACTGAGAGCCTATCAAAACTTCATCTCCATCCTCTTGAGCAATTCCTCAACCAAAGCCCGATGCTCTACCGGAGGATCATCCTTCATGACATTCTACAGTCCATCAATCTCCTTGACCGTCCCGTCCGACAATGGACCCCGTTTCAGAGCATCAAGCACTTCCGTCAACTGCGACCCAAACCCGGTACCAATGATGATTTTGTCCCCAAGCTCGCCTTTTAGTTGAGAGTGGAATGCAATCCATCTATAGGCCATCTCTGCCTTCGAGAAATTGGCTTGAGTGGTAGCAATCTTGCCGAAATTTTCTAGGAATTCCAGGACTTTTGGGCTTGTTGTACATGCCATGACACAGTTTTCCGAGGAACGTGCTAGCATCCCAACGCCCTTGTCCACCTTCCTTGATGTATTACGGTGTCTTGGACAGAAAGCCGCCGGCAATGGGAGAGTATGCATGAAATGCCATGTTATACTTGCAGATCATCGGGAAAATCTTCATCTCAATCAATCGATCAACGGCATTATAATTTCCCTCATAGACGGATGGTAAGACAAATCCTTTCTCCTGACAGATCTAAACGACATCCTCAATTTCATCTGTGGAAAAGTTTGATAGGCTAAATCATTTATAGGCGCCCTTCTTATAAAGCTTATTAATCTCTTTTAGAGTTTCTATTAAGAGAATATACTTATTAAATCTATAAATAAAAATATATCTATCTAGTTTATTTTTAATTTACCTAAACTAATCTCTTCACTTTTTAATAATATTCTGTTTTATAGCTAGTACTAGTAAACCCCTAGCTTCTACTTTAGTATTAATATTAAATCCTAAAGCAACTGTACTACTTTTACTAAGAAGTTCTTTACTTCTAGGGTAGATTTCTAAAGTATCAATTGTCTTGATCCCATTTTCAGATAGTTATCTAAGGGTGGATTGTAGCGCAAGGCGGCGCCGTGTTCGAGGCGGGATTTGAGGTTTGTCAGTGCCTCGGGGGAGACGGGCGTAAGGATCTAGGCGAGTAGGATGGGTACGTCGCGGAGGATGCGAGCTGCGATGTCGCGTAAGAACCCATGGTGCCTAGCTAGGTATGTTTAATATATTGATTGAGAATGTTGCCGGGAGGGATTGTCATTTTTTGATGAGGTCTCGTTATAACATGTATCAGCCTGCAGGTCTTCTAATTATCAATATCTTATTAAAGGGAAATCCTATCCACTCCCCAGCATAGCCATCTTCTAGATGTAGTTAATATAGTTAGTAGTATAAAGGGCTTAGATATGGCAAAAGCCTCTTTCACATTAATAATATTCAGTAGAGTAACTTAATATTAGATTAATAGTTCTAATATTAGTATATTAATGTAAGCCCTGTGTCAACCACTGCGCCAAAAGGTAGCGAGAAGACTATATATCGGTTATTCGTAGATTCAAAGATTCTACTTTTTATTAGCTAGTTATTTTTCATAGGAAAGATCAAATTTTATCGCCATGAGATTGCATGGAATGGCCTACACATAATGTCGAAGTTACTTTACTTTCCCGTACTAATTGAGACAAGCATCACACTTTTATCCAGTGATGTTGAAGCAAATCGGCTGCTGACCTTCGACAATTTGGGTCAATTGACAGCATGGTCGTTAGAAAATCAATGAAGATGGGTACTTCTGCATCGGGCATATCGTTGGGCTTCAGAAACGGCTTCGTAGTGCCGTTTATCAGCCTCTCTAGAGTGGTAGGTTTCAATTGCTGAATCCGAAATAGTTCTCCTGTGGCCAACAACAAGATTAAGGTCAAACTCAAATGAATCCAATAACCCTTGATGATCTTACCTCTTTCGTTGAAAAAATCAGCAGTGCGTTTTCCACGCTTAAGAAGCTGGGGTGGAAAAGGACCAAGGACTTCTATCATTTTTGCTAAACGATCATCGTCGGCGGTCCATGACCCATTCTTTGACGGTTCACCCGAGAAAAGGACTATTCCTTGAATAAACTCTACAATCTGTCGAAAGGAAGGTCAGCGATACATAATGCTAAGCGAGGCAAATACCTACCAAGCACCCCAGGCTCCATATATCCACCGAACTGTCCCAAGGAGCGCCAATCGTGACCTCAGGAGCCCGCAGTGCCGGGGATTGAATTAGTTCTGAAAGATTCTTGTCTTTCCAAGACGCTATGATGTATCTTAGCATTTTGATTCAAGTTCAAAGACTAGTAGGTGGTTGACTTACCTACGCCAAAATCAATTATCCTGATATGAGGTTCGCTTAATTTTGAAAGTAATGGTGTCCTGATTGCTTCTCGAAGTGGCATCCCTTGAGGATCTATCCGAGGGGGAACCTCTGACAGGTATTGAGATATAGTCTCATCCGGATTTTGTAACTCCATAAGTATATTTGTTGGTTTTAAGTCTAGCGGGGGAGAAAGCCTTATGTGAGTATATTTTTCGGAAATTGGAACAATAGATTTTGTCATACCGGTATGGATGATCCCACACTCTCTGTGTAGGAAATCCAACCCCAATAGAAGCTGCCGCACGACCGATTTCACTGATGTTACGGGGATTTTTCCACCTTCATATTTGGCGCTTTGAAAACCTAGATGGTATCCCATCACGTCAAAAACAAAACATACATGTTCTCCATTGGGTCCATTATGTTTGAACTGGTCCAAAGTAGACAACACATAGTGGCGGCCTTCATGATTGCTCCTCCTTGAGACATCCGAAATTCTTGAAAGAATTTCTTGTTCAAAAATATCATTAGCACCGCCATAACAATCCGCTCTCAGTATCCTAAGAGCAACATATTTCTTGGCCCTGTATTTCCCGTCAGCTTTACTTTCACTCTAATGAGATGACTTTTTCCTTACTTGGAATCTTTAGCGAGCCAGACAGTGGAATACTGCCCATACCCAAGTTTCCTCAGTATGGTGTATCTGTCAGAAGCAAATCTGTCACCTAGAGAAACTCAGTGGAACCCGCCAGCTTTGTACAAATAATCTGACTCTTCGGCAATATGACGGGAACTAGGACGCTCCTGAGCTGTTGACAGTGAGGTAGACCCAGGGACTTTGGAAAACTTGGGTCGGAATTTCCCTAGAAATGATAATACTTTAACATGATTCATCGTCTTGATAGAAGATGATGCTCTAATGTAGAAAGTGTCGTAGGCGGATAATGTTGAAACGTTCTCGAGTCACAGGCAATCAGATATTACCTGTTAACACACCATACCTATTTGGGAATATATATCGGCGCATAGTGGGATGCTTTGATTGGCGACGATTACAGCTGGATGGATGGATGGATGAATTCATTTACCCTGACCCCTCGCTACACTAGCGATATGCAGGCTACTACCACTATCTGTATCCTTGTAGCTCTAATTACAGTCATCGTCACATTTCTTACGGGCGAACTTTATGCCTTGCCTAGGGGCCTGTGGTCGGCCTTTGCCTGGGGTTATATTGTTGTGGGTCCTTTGGCCCATGGCTACAAAACCTTTTAGATGCTTCCGCAAAGTCTAGAATAGTATCTAGAATGCTGCCCTGCGCTGAGCTGCTAGTAATCCCTTGTCCCTTTGCTCCAAGCATGAGTGATACGTTGCCGAAAGCGTTGCCGGCTTCTTTCCGTAGTCTCTGTCGTTCTGTTGTTAATCTTGGGCAGTTAATTAGAATATGGACGACTGTTTCTTTCACTCCATATTCATATTTATTATCCTCGCGATGCTGGAGAGCTTTCCTATGGGTCATAAGCCAAGAGTATTCTATTTATAGTTAAGTTAGTAAGTAAGCCTGGTTCCGGGATAATGATTGATATAGCCGGCGGGAATGGATAGCTGGGAGCTTAGTATTAATTCTCTGTAGGTGGGTTCCTTTATTGGATGTCTTCCATTCATCTTCCTATTCCTTTAAGATCTGTCTTTGAATTGCCGCTTTCTCTTATAAGGCCGGTTGACAGAAGGAGTGTGTCTTAGTTGGGCTAACTGCTGCTTTAGCCAGGTGGTCCGCTGTATCGTTCCCTGGATCGTTACAGTGACTGGGGATCCATTGGAGATGGAGAGGGATGCCTCAGCTATTTAGTTCGTAAGCTGACTGGTTGATTGCTTTGATCACTCTTTGTCTAGATGTGTTGCGTGGGTTCTTTATGGCTTGTATTGCTGACTTGCTATTACTCAGGATTGTTATTGCTTTACCCACTCTGGGTCTGGTGGACTGTCTGTTTTGGTGGAAGATTTTGAGTGCTAGACTGATTGCGTAATAGATGTTAATTAGCTTAGCTATGTGGATGGACTAATGTGCTATTGAGCCTATAGCTGTTTTGTGAGATGCTATTATGTTCTGGTTGCGGTCTAGGACTACTGCTGCTGCCCCTAAGTGGTTGTCATGTCTTGAGGCGTTGGAGTAAACCACTTGGTGAGGATTTGTGAGGAGGCATGTGGCGTTCTTTCATGCCTTTTCTTGGTCTGGGTTAATGTTAATTTCCTTAAATACTGGTAATTTCCATGGGGCTGTCGGTTTGGGATTGATAGTCTCTAATCCACTGAACTGCTCAAGGCCCATAGTTTTCATGGCTTTGGCAAGGGAAAATCGCGGGCCGCTGCCATTGCCACTGTTATCCTGTTGTTTTCTGGCTCTTAATAGTACTCCTTGTATTGGGTGGTTCTATAGGAGTGTGAATAAGTTGATAATGGTTATCTGCGCTCTCTAGTGGAGGTGAAGGTGGGTCGGCAGTATGAATAGTTTGACTTCCATAGTAGTGGTTGCTACCAACTTAAATGCTGACAGAATTTGTATAAGGGCTGATCTCTGGATTGTGTTGAGGGCCCTGAGATGCATCTTGTCTTTTGTGGGGCTGTGCTAGACCATGGACGCGTAGTCTACAATCAGGGTAATGCAGGCTTGGTATAATTGTCGCATTTGGCCTAGGCGCAGATATTGTAGGCCACCTAGTGCCATGTTGACTCTCGTAGCTCTCTTTAACACCTATTATACATGTGGCTTCTATTGGAGCTTATTATCAAATACCACGCCGAGGAGTTTAGCAGTGGTATTTGCTTTGATGATGGTGTCCTGTATAATTAGCTATCCTTTACTCAGCTCGCTCTTTTTCCAGGTTAGATGGATCAGTTCTGTTTTCTCTGCCGCGAAATATGAGCCTGTTTGTTTTACCCACTGTTTGATCCATGGAATGTCGTCCTTCTATAGTCTTCAGAGATTCTCGTCTGCGGATAACCTTATAACCCATCAGAAATAGTTATTGATGAACGCCGATGAGCCACTTCTATGGTTGACCAGCTGGTTTACCAAATTAGCATTGAAAAAGATGAATAGTATTGGTAATAATAGAGATCTTTGGGCTAGACTGGTGTTCTTTAAGGGAACAATAGTAGATTCAAAATTATCAAAGGTAATACTAGTGGTCCTCTCTTCTATAAAGCTAATGATCCAGGTTTAGAGAATATATAGAATCCTTTTCACTTTGAGTTGGCTGTTAAGAACAGTTCCGTTGACCCTGTTGAAGGCCCCTTTAAGATTAAAAGTGACTAGTATTATTACCTTGGATCAGAGCTATGCCTTATTAATTATATTAGACAGTATTAGAAGTGCCTGTTCTGTATTGCGTCCTGGTCTACCACTAAATTGAGTATTTGGTAGTAGATTGTAAGTTTCTGTGTAGTAGGAGAGTTATTTTGTGATAACTGCTTCTAGGATCTTGCTAAGCATGTTTAGGAGTGAGATTGGTTGGTATGCTCCTGGGATGGTATAATCTGGTTTGTTCAGTTTTTAGAGGACTATGATTCTTGCTCTTTTCCATTGTTGTGGGTAATATCCGAGGTTAATTGATGCTGTGAAGATCTGGAAGATCTCTTTGCTAAGGTACAGCTAAATTTGCTTCTATACCAGTGTTAGGATTTCATTTTCTCCTAGAGCCTTCCTAGCTTTTATATACTGAAGGGCTCTATAGACCTCTTCCTTAATAATTGGATCCTATTAAATTTCTTTATTTAGTTCTAGGTCTTCCCTAGCTTCTAGTGCTACTATCTTAGGGAAGAATGTATCTATGAATAATTTTGCTTTATATGCATTGTCTACTATCTCATTTGTGCTATCTTTCAGTGGTGGAATATAGCTATAGGATTCCTGTGGTTTTATGTACGATGCCGCTTTCCAAAGGTATCCTTCTCCCGCCTTATCAAGGAACTCCTTCCAGTGTTATGATTTGACTTTCTCGATGGTTTGTGTCCACACATGGCGTTTTCTTTGTATATCTTGGAAAAGGGTATTCGATACTGTGTATTGGCGGCCTCTTGTGGCGCAGCTCTCTTACCATTTATGACAGGCCCTATTAACCTCTCCTTGTTGTAATTTCAGCTCTAGAGAGAACCATCATTTGGCGTACGGTGATGGTTTCATCTCTGGCGTGTGTTGGTCTATGGCCTTTGTTATATAGGAGATGAGCTTTTCTACTACTCTATCAAGCTCTGTGATCGACTGGATTGTAGAGAGAGAGGCTATCTGAGCCTGCACCAATTTCCTGATCTTTTCCCAGTCTGATCGTTCATATGCCTTCTTTGGTTTTGGTTCTGCATTCCACATGGTTTGAAGGGACCATTCAGAGTAGGTGGCCCGGTGATCTGATCTATAGTGGTCATAGTATAGGTGGCATTTTATGACGCTCTCTGGGTGGTTGGTGACCGTGAGATCGATGGTTAAGGTGCTTCCAGGGTGGCTTAATAACCAATATGTGGATATGCCTTAGGGGAGGCATGAATGGAGTCCAAGTCCTTGGAAGAAGCTGACTAGTTCCTCCATGTGTTTAATTGCTACTGTGGAGATCTGGTTATGGCTCCATATTGGATGATGGTAGTTGAAGTCTCCTGCTATGATGATTGATGTTGCTCTGCTTGAGGTTTTGGTTGCTTGCTGAATGGTGGATTTTATTTTGTTCAATAGTGGCTGTGCTGATATCTCCTCTGCTCTTTGGCTAGGATTGGTTGGCTGGACATATACTGAGAATATTAATAGTTGTCTTTTTGTCGTCCATAATTGGATTGTAGTAATATTGGGATGATTGCATTTGATCTGTTGATGTGATGATGTGGAGATTCTTTGGTTGATATAGAGTAGACTGTGTCTTCTTGAGTCTTCTTGATATGTGGGTTGGTATAGGCGCCATGTGCTATGATTAATGTGTATATTATATGTAGTTAGCAGTAGTTCTTGGATGAGAAGTATGTCTAGATTTTGTGTTTGATGGTCATTGATTAGCACTTCCATGTAGGGTCTTGCTTTTATAGTGTTTAACTGTAGTATGCTCAGGTTTGGTGTGGTTATTATAATGATGGAGGGAGTGTAGGCCTGGGGTAAGTCCTATTACTAGTTGGGTGTTCTCTAGTACAGTTGAGACATTTTGCTCTTATGCCTGGTGTGTAGTTTCATTGATTATGGTCACTAGCATAGTGTCTGTACTATGCCTGTTCTTTACATGCCTATATTAAATAGCTAAAACCTTGGCACTAGTAATACCTCTTCTCTTTTACCTAGTAGGGTACTATGCTACTAATATGTATATGTCCTATCAGGAGGCCCTAGTCTATTAGCTATTCCATAGCCTCATGGGTATCGAACTAGATTCTAAGTGATCTATACTTGTTAATTGCTTTCTCTTTATCTTTTCTGAGCCAGGAAATTTGGCTGATTTAAAATCCTCTTAATCCCATCTTGTTGTCTTCTATGATTTTATTAATATGAGCCTTGTTATCTTGTAGTGATATAAGTTCTTCTGTAGGTATTCAGTATACTACCACCCTAAATCATGGCTGGACCAGCTTGGTGTTGTTTCCCAATTCTCCTAGCTATTTGGTGTTGGATCGTGCAGTGTCAGCCTGGTCTTTACTCCAGAACTGGATTAAGTATCCAGTTCTGGTGATTTTAACCCTAAGAACCTATGTGTCTTGTGTTGCAGGTATATTAGTGAGTGCTTTCTAGATTTAAGCTATTACCACTTCCGCTGGTAGATTTTTCCTGAATATAGTTATGTTGTTGCTATTGTCATTAGTGTCCCTTCTTTGAGTGCTTACTCTAATATAATTAGTATCTTTGGCCTGTTTTTTCCTGCCTTTAGGCAGAGCATTCTAGGGGGTTGGCTGTGCTTGACCTCTATACATTACTACTATTGTCCATAGTAGATAGTCGCTTGTGATAGTTAGGGTAGTAATTGCACTATATAGAGACTGAAGCTTCTAGATGATTTTATTATGTCTGCTGTATGAGTAAGATACAGAGCTAGATAGTTAGAGTCTATTTTTAACTTCTTCCAGTTCTTGTTATGCTTCCGCTAGAGCTTCCTTGAATTCTGCTTAGATTCTTTAGACTTCTTCCTTGTGTTTGATGTCTCTTAGTCTTAGCTCATCCTATAGATTTTTCAGTTCTAAAAGCAGATCCTGTAGTTCTTCCTGGCTCGCTTGTGATTGGCCCGTCCCTGCTGTAGTATTTATAGCAGTGTTTCCTCCAAGAGTGGTTGATGCTAGGCTTCTCTTATGTTTTGACTGAATTATTCTTCTTTCTTGTTCTTCCTCCTGTTCTTGGGCGTAGCTTGATATTGGTTTTCTTTGGCATTCTAATTTGCGTTGTTATATCGCTGGTAGTGTTGATGGGGTGGCTAGCGCGTCTGGTGTACGCGTCCCGGCACGGGCCGTTGCGGCGCGTGTCCCCAGCATCTGGTTCACCCGCGTTGTCCCTTCCCATACAGTAGTTTTCCCTCGTCTATACAGTAGTTTTCTAACTGTACAGTAGTTTGCCGATATCATATAGTTCGATGTTCTGTTGTTGTACCCGACGATTACAGCTGGATGGATGGATGGATGGATGGATGGATGAATTCATTTACCCTGACCCCTCGCTACACTAGCGATATGCAGGCTACTACCACTATCTGTATCCTTGTAGCTC